>VXAD01012647.1:6420-60498 GCA_013399195.1 Dicrurus megarhynchus | reverse complement strand
TTGACCCCGAAACACATGGATAGGATGAGGACTTGGTATCCCTTTGCCCCAAAAATACAAGGATAGGATGGGAANGATGCAAATGGATAGGATGGGATGGGATAGAGAGGGGTGGGCATGGGAAGGGGTTAGCGTGGGATGGAGTAGGCATGAGATAGAGTGGGCAAAAAACACGGCGGACACAGGATAGGACAGACATGCAATGGGATAGGAACGGGATGGGCATAGGATTGAGTGGGTATGGGACAGAGTGGGCATGGCACGAGGTGGGCATGGGATGGGACAGGGGGCTGACACCCGGCACCCCCTGTACCCCTCCCAGCACCCCAGCACCCACCTGGCGGGCGGACGGGGTAGCGTCCCGGACCTGCTGTGCCAGCCTGGCCAGCGTGCTGACCAACAGGCACTGCCGGTCAAACTCCTCACGCAGCCCCTTCCCACAGCAGCACAGCAGCGCTGCCAGCAGGTACTGGTACCGAATGCTGAACTGGGAGTCCTTGAGGCCATCCTTCAGCAGCCTGCTCAGGGACACGTGGGGTCAGGCCAGGCTTGGGGTCCCCCTGGTGCTCCCAGAGCCCCCCAAAACCCACCAGAAGAAGTAGTGGGTGATCTTCAGGTCGCAAATCGCCCTCTTCATGAGGAAGCGCACGAGGGGGCTGTCCAGGTAGCACTCATACTTCAGGGCCTGTGCAGGGGACAGTGTTGGGGCACGGTGGCACTGGTGGGCACCCCGTGGCACATCCCGGTGCCACCACACACCTGGACCAGCTGGGGCAGGTAATCCAGCAGCTCCGTGTCCGAGATGGAGTCGATCCACTGCACGGCTGTCCTTCTCACCTCCTGGTCCGGGAACCTGCAGCCAGGACATGTCCCGTGGGATGACAGAGTCCTCCTGCCACTGCCACACGGGATGGGGCATCCCCACAGCCCAAGGGTGGCTTACGTGGCGTGCAGCAGCCCCAGGGCATCCTGGTGGCTCATGGAGGTCCACTGGCTGAGCAGGGCGTAGATGTCGGGCAGGCAGACCCAGTCCCAGCTGGGGGCACTGGCCAGCAGCATGGGCAGGGCGCTGGGGGACGCATGGCAGTGGCACCGCTTCTCCCACAGCCGCTGCCGGTCCGCATCCGTCAGCCTGNTGTGTCCCCAAAACACATGGATGGGACAGAACTGGCAGGATGGGGTGCATGTCCCCTCTGCCCCCACCACTTCCTGGAACCCCAATAAATCCCCCCGAGCCCTCCCTACAACCCCTCACGGCCCTACCCATGGAAAGGAGGGGCTGATGGACAGCTGGACACTGCTGAGGGCCAGCCAGGACCCGAGGCCCTGTGCCCAGGGGGGACTGAGCTGTGCCTGGCTGTCCCCCTGCCCAGGGACCCCCTGAGCCAGTCCTGCTGACCAAGCACCTCACGCACTTTGTGCAGCTGCTGACACCTGATCCCCCCAGACAACTCCGCCCGGCTCGGCTGTGCCAGGCTGGCCGAGGGACCAGTCAGCTGTCCCCGTGGAGAGGGACAGCAGGGAGGGCAGAGCACGGGAGTTCCGGTAACACCCAGCTCTGAAAAACTCCAGCTCCAGCCCCGGAGGGAGGATCAGACCCTCGGACACCCCCTGTGCGTGCCAGGGCAGCGCCGGGGGGTGTGACCAGTGTCCCCCCCTCCAGCAGGACAATGCCTCTCCAGGTTTATTTACCAATAAAGTGATTTTTTCTGCATGGCCTCCCGCAGCTGGCGCTGGTCCTCCTCCCCCAGGCTGCCGAACTCGTACCTGGGGCTGAACTCGGCCGCGGGTGGGTTGGTGAACTTCACCTCGAAGGCTGAGGTGGGGAAGTCGATCTGGGGCAGAGGTAGAGGGTGAGGGGACCCGCACGTGGAGCTTTGGGAGGGGGGAAATGTGCCCCTGGAATGCCAGGAGGTACCTGCAGGATGACACTGTCAGGCTGGTTGAAGTTGGGGGCACTCGACCTGGCCCTGGAGTTGTCCTGAGTCGCCGGCCACAAGCCCAGGAGCCTCCGCCCGCAGGTCAGGACCCTGGGGGAGGACAAAGGGTGGCACTGGGGGGCACTCTGCTGGGGTATGAGGGCGGCACCGCTGCCGGTGCTGAACTGAGGCACTGGGGACCCCACAGCACTGGGGACCCCAAAGTGCTGGAGACCCCAAGGTGGTGGGGACCCTCCTGCACCCCCCAGGGATGCCAGCCCAGCCCCTTGCCTTGCCCAGGGTGCTGGCACACCCCACATACTGCCTGAAGTTGAAGAGCGGGGTGGTGACCCAGCCCAGGGCCTCGGGGACCCGCCGCTGCTTGTTGGCGTCAGAAGAGCCGCCTGGGGGTGGCACGGGCACGGCGAACAGGGTGACACTGAGCAGGGTCTCCCGGGGCAGATGGTTCACCTGGACCGGGAAGCAGATCCTGTGGGAGAGAGGCCGGGGGCTCAGGGGACCGGAGATGGGCTCTCCCAGTCTCCTCCTTGGGATGCCCCAGGAGAGCCCAGCCCTACTGACACCTTTGCTGCTGGCACTGGGGTGTCCCTGGAAGTCCCATGCCATGGCCAGACATCCCGCAGGTTTGGGGACAGCCAGCTGGTGCTGTCCCAGCTCTGGGAAGTCTGGCTGCGCTCTTTGTCCCAGGAAAGTGACCGCAGGGAACAGGGCCCTCCACGGAGAGCCCCCGCCAGGCACTGACCTTGCCCCACAACCCGGGGGTGCCGCGTGGGACCCCGGGGCTGGGATTCCTCTCTGACGCTCCCAGGGAGCCTGGGGTGGCAGCTACATCCCGCGGGAAGGGGATCGATCCCAGGATCGCTCCGCTCACCGCCGTCCCGCTGGGCGCCTGTCCTTGGGGGCACCGGCGCCTTCTAAAATTATCCTGTCCCATCCCCACCTCCCCTCCCCAGGCCGCTGTGGATACCAGGCGGATGCCAGGCGTGGCGAGGGCTCAAGCGCGGCCTTCCCGCCTGCTCCCGGCGCTATTTTGGGAGCAGATCCCCTTTCCCGGGGCAGCGGGGGGGGGGAGCAGATCCGGGTGCTATTCCCGGGGATGACACCAAAGCTTCCAACACCCAAAAACCGGCGCGGAGAGGAGCAGGGGAGGAGGATGATGAGGAGGAGGAAGGCAGCAACCGCGACCCCCGTGCCCACCCCAGGGCCGGGGCACTGCCCTTACTGCTGGTCCCAAATGATGAGGTGGAAGAGGTATTTGTGGACGGGGGCCTTCCTGGTGAGCAGGGGGCTGCACAGCTCCTTCCCGCCGTGGCTGAGGGAGCACGAGAGGTAGAAATCTTCATAGCTGCGGGAAAAACCCCAAATGAGCNGGGACAGCAGGGAGGGCAGAGCACGGGAGTTCCGGTAACACCCAGCTCTGAAAAACTCCAGCTCCAGCCCCGGAGGGAGGATCAGACCCTCGGACACCCCCTGTGCGTGCCAGGGCAGCGCCGGGGGGTGTGACCAGTGTCCCCCCCTCCAGCAGGACAATGCCTCTCCAGGTTTATTTACCAATAAAGTGATTTTTTCTGCATGGCCTCCCGCAGCTGGCGCTGGTCCTCCTCCCCCAGGCTGCCGAACTCGTACCTGGGGCTGAACTCGGCCGCGGGTGGGTTGGTGAACTTCACCTCGAAGGCTGAGGTGGGGAAGTCGATCTGGGGCAGAGGTAGAGGGTGAGGGGACCCGCACGTGGAGCTTTGGGAGGGGGGAAATGTGCCCCTGGAATGCCAGGAGGTACCTGCAGGATGACACTGTCAGGCTGGTTGAAGTTGGGGGCACTCGACCTGGCCCTGGAGTTGTCCTGAGTCGCCGGCCACAAGCCCAGGAGCCTCCGCCCGCAGGTCAGGACCCTGGGGGAGGACAAAGGGTGGCACTGGGGGGCACTCTGCTGGGGTATGAGGGCGGCACCGCTGCCGGTGCTGAACTGAGGCACTGGGGACCCCACAGCACTGGGGACCCCAAAGTGCTGGAGACCCCAAGGTGGTGGGGACCCTCCTGCACCCCCCAGGGATGCCAGCCCAGCCCCTTGCCTTGCCCAGGGTGCTGGCACACCCCACATACTGCCTGAAGTTGAAGAGCGGGGTGGTGACCCAGCCCAGGGCCTCGGGGACCCGCCGCTGCTTGTTGGCGTCAGAAGAGCCGCCTGGGGGTGGCACGGGCACGGCGAACAGGGTGACACTGAGCAGGGTCTCCCGGGGCAGATGGTTCACCTGGACCGGGAAGCAGATCCTGTGGGAGAGAGGCCGGGGGCTCAGGGGACCGGAGATGGGCTCTCCCAGTCTCCTCCTTGGGATGCCCCAGGAGAGCCCAGCCCTACTGACACCTTTGCTGCTGGCACTGGGGTGTCCCTGGAAGTCCCATGCCATGGCCAGACATCCCGCAGGTTTGGGGACAGCCAGCTGGTGCTGTCCCAGCTCTGGGAAGTCTGGCTGCGCTCTTTGTCCCAGGAAAGTGACCGCAGGGAACAGGGCCCTCCACGGAGAGCCCCCGCCAGGCACTGACCTTGCCCCACAACCCGGGGGTGCCGCGTGGGACCCCGGGGCTGGGATTCCTCTCTGACGCTCCCAGGGAGCCTGGGGTGGCAGCTACATCCCGCGGGAAGGGGATCGATCCCAGGATCGCTCCGCTCACCGCCGTCCCGCTGGGCGCCTGTCCTTGGGGGCACCGGCGCCTTCTAAAATTATCCTGTCCCATCCCCACCTCCCCTCCCCAGGCCGCTGTGGATACCAGGCGGATGCCAGGCGTGGCGAGGGCTCAAGCGCGGCCTTCCCGCCTGCTCCCGGCGCTATTTTGGGAGCAGATCCCCTTTCCCGGGGCAGGGGGGGGGGGGAGCAGATCCGGGTGCTATTCCCGGGGATGACACCAAAGCTTCCAACACCCAAAAACCGGCGCGGAGAGGAGCAGGGGAGGAGGATGATGAGGAGGAGGAAGGCAGCAACCGCGACCCCCGTGCCCACCCCAGGGCCGGGGCACTGCCCTTACTGCTGGTCCCAAATGATGAGGTGGAAGAGGTATTTGTGGACGGGGGCCTTCCTGGTGAGCAGGGGGCTGCACAGCTCCTTCCCGCCGTGGCTGAGGGAGCACGAGAGGTAGAAATCTTCATAGCTGCGGGAAAAACCCCAAATGAGCCACGTGGTGCCACCGGAGCCCCTAAATCCTGCCCCAAGGATGGGAAAGTGGGGCAGAACGGGGGACACCTCCTCCCCCCCGCCCACCGTGATGTCCCCAGCGCCATATGGCACGGCGCATTCCGGCACACGGGGGGGCCGTGCCATGTGGCAGGTGCCGAGCGACAATCCGGGCAGGGCTGGGGGCGCGGGGGTCAGGAGCTGGCGGCATTTCCCAGGCTCGGGCTTTGTTCGGAGCCACTCAGCACGGGAATATATTAAGGACAAGGACAAAGGCGAGGGGTCCCCGGCGGGGCAGCTCTGCCGGCGCCGCTGTCGCCACCTCCCCGGTCCCCTCCCGGTCCCCCCCTCGCCGGGCACGGGCACCGAGGAGCGGAACAAAGGGGCCACGCCGCTGTCACGGGGCGCGAGGCCGCCGCGTGGGGCCATCTGTCACCTCCCCCCGGTGGCGGGGTGGCCCCCGGGGGTGTGCGGGATGAGCCAGCCCGGCCCGAGCGGCGGCGACATCTCGCCCTGCCTGGCAATGCCAGCGATCCCGGGAACAGCGTGGAGCTTTGGGGCATCCCAGTGCCGGCATTCCCAGAACGTGCTGGGATTTTGGGGTGTCCCAGTGCCAGCACTCCCAGGAATGTGCTGGGATTTTGGGGTGTCCCAGTGCCAGCACTCCCAGGCACACAGTGGGATTTTGGGGTGTCCCAGTGCCAGCATTCCCAGGAATGTGCTGGGATTTTGGAGTGTCCCAGTGCCAGCATTCCCAGGAATGTGCTGGGATTTTGGGGTGTCCCAGTGCCGGCATTCCCAAGCACACAGTGGGACCTTGTGGAATCCCAGGAGCTGGAATTGATGCTTCCTCCCTGCTCAGGATATTCCACGATTCACAACCCTTCCCTGCCACACCCTCAGCACCTTCCATGCACCCTCCTGACTCAAAACATCCCGATTTTCCCACTGCTCCTTCCCCTCAATCCCAACCCGGAACACTTGGGGGTGTCTCACCCCTTATTCCCAACACTCCTGGGAATCCCTGGGATACAAACAAGACTCGGAAGGGGGGGATTTCACCCAGGCGAGCCCCTTACCTGGCAGCCCAGGTGATGGGGATGCGGTGGGTGGCGTAGACGGTGAAGGACAGGGGACAGCTGAGCAGCCGCGCCTCCTGTGCAGCGCCCAGCTCGCGGCTCCCAGGCACGGCCGTCTGGAAGTCGGCGTTGAAGGTGCTGCAGTAGAGCTCCACCAGGTTGAGGATGGCGGCTGTGAGGCTCTCCACGATCCTCTCTGTGGGAAACACGGACAGGGATCCATCAGACCCTCAGGGATTCATCAATCCCTTGTGGATCCATCAGTCCCTCAGGGATCCATCAGGGACCCATCAATCCCTCATGGATCCGTCAATCCCTCATGGATCCATCAGTCCCTCAGGGATCCATCAGTTCCTCATGGATCCATCAATCCCTCATGGATCCATCAGTCCCTCATGGATCCATCAATCCCTCAGGGATCCATCAGGGACCCATCAATCCCTCATGGATCCATCAATCCCTCATGGATCCATCAGGGACCCATCAATCCCTCATGGATCCATCAATCCCTCAGATCCATCAGTTCCTCATGGATCCATCAGTCCCTCAAGGATCTGTCAATCCCTCGTGGATCCATCAGTCCCTCAAGGATCTGTCAATCCCTCGTGGATCCATCAATTCCTCATGGATCTGTCAATCCCTCAGGGATCCATCAATCCCTTATGGATCTATCAGTCCCTCAGGGATCCATCAGCCCCTCAGAGATCCATCCCTCAAATCTGGATTTGGGACCCCCGCGTTGGTTTCCCCCACCCAGGGATGGATTAATTACGGGGAGAATTCCAAACTTCCCATTTGGAGTAGGGGGAACCCCAGGTTTCCCATTTGGAGCTCACGAGGAGCAACAACACCCCCCAAAATCCTCTTTTTAATTTTTTTTGTTTCAACCAGACTGGTTTCCAACCCATTTTTGGCCTCGAGAATGGAAGGGGGAGGAGGGGTTTGAAGATGAAAAGCACCACGAACTTGAGCCCAGAAAGGGGGAGCAGGAGAAGAGAAATACCTCGATTTTCCCTCTTGGCCAGAACATTTGGATCCTGTGGAGGGAAAAAATAAAACCAAAACCAAAACAAAACCACAAAAAAAAAGTAAAAAAAAAGAGAAACCACAAGAAAACCCCCTGAGCTCCAGCCCGGCGCTGCCAAGGCAGATTTTACGTAATCACCCTGAGCTGCCAGATCCAGGCCTTGCTCCTGGTTATTCCGAAATTTTCCACATGGAGGAAGGAGGGAATGGAGCCAGATGGGACAATTTTTTTTGTCCCCTCCTGGCTCCTGTCCAAGCCCTCGCTCACCTTCTGGATTTTGGGCTGCATGCGGGATGGGCAGGGCGGCATATGGTTGAGGGCTGCGGTGATTTCCTGGGATTCCACGGCCGCCAGGGCGTTGCAGATGGCCATGACCGACTGGATCACCCGCTCGGCCTTCAGTGGGAAATCTCCCTGGAAGGGGAAGAGGGGCTGGAGTGGGACCCCACAGCAGCCAAGGGGGCAGGGCTGGTCCCTATCACACACCCAGCACTCGGAGCAGAGCAGTTTGTGCCTCGGTTTTCCCAGTTTTCTGCTGGTTTTAGAAGGATTTTAGGGGAAGGTTTTGTCCAGAGGGTGGTGGGGCACTGGAGAGGCTCCCCAAAAAATGGGGACGGCCCCGGGGCTTCCAGAGCTCCAGGACAACGCTCCCAGGGGTGCAAAGGGTGGGATTTTGGGGTGTCTTGGCAGGGTCAGGGGCTGGAATTGATAATCCTTATGGACTCAGGATATTCCAGGATTCCTTTCTCTGACACACACCCTTAGAATCCCATGAGGATAAAAGAACCCACCCACCCCAAAGGCAAAGTCATCCCCAAGTGACCCCAAAACCCCTTCCCTGTCCATTCCTGCCCTCACCTCGGCCGCCAGGAAAGCATCCAGCTCGTTGTGGAAGGTGTCAAAGAGGAGGCTCAGGGCCTGCCTGGGGGACAGGGGACAGCGCTCAGTCCTGGCCAGGGGACACCTGGGGACAGTGCCACCATGTGCCCCCCAGGGACAATGCCACCACATCCCCCCAGCCGGGCACGTGAGGACAGTGCCACCGCGTCCCCTGGCCGTACCTGCTGATGGTCTGTTTGATGGGCCGCTCCTGCAGGTGGATGTAGTGGTTGAGGGTGGAGGGGCTCTGGTCATCGCTGGCCTGGGGACACACAGAGGCTAAGCGGGGCCACTCCAGCCGCAGGGAGGTGACACTGACCCCCCACCCCGATGTCCCACACCCACCGTGCGGGCCAGGTCACTGCGCACCCCCCTCCTCCTCAACAGCTGCAGCCGGATGTCGATGTCAAACTTCCTGCAGTGCTGGATGTGCTCGTGGCTGCCCAGGGCGTGTTTGCTGCAGGGACAGGGGCACAGGCTCAGCCCACAGCCCAAAATCCCACTTGGGGTGCCCCATACCGAAATCCCACATCCAGGCAGCCTTGGATGGGTTCACAGTGAGGCCGAACTTCCTGCAGGGCTGGGTGAACTCTTGGCTTCCCAGAACGCAGGGAGAGCCCCACACGCTCATCCCACACCCCAAAATCCCACCTGGAGTGCCCCAAAATCCCTCCTGGGGTGTCCCATCCCAAAATTCCATGGCCAAGCACCCTTGGATTGGGCTCACAGTGAGGCTGAACTTCCTGCAGGGCTGGATGTGCTCGTGGATGTCCAACATGAAGGGACAGCACCACACACTCTTCCCACATACCAAAATCCTGCCTGGATGCCCCCATATCCTGCCTGGAATACCCTATTCCGATATCCCCCACCCAGGCAGCCTTGGCCGGGGCTCAGGGTGGCCGCCCCGCCTGCGCAGGGACCTTTGTGGCACCAGGAAACCCAGAGAATGAGGGATTGTTTTCCCTCCTTCCCCTCCAGAGCCAGGCCCGGCGCTGGAGCTGGGCGTGGAGGAGCCTGGCCTGCCAGGACCTGCCCAGGGAGCTGTGGGAAGCAGGGCATGGATTTGAGGAGCTGGAGGATGCTCTGGGAGTGAGATTGGGGCGAACCTTGGAGCTGGGAATGACAGGGAAAACCCTGGAGCAGGGAGTGACAGGGGGAATCCTGGAGCTGGGAAAGACAGGCTGATCCCACTGGTGTGGGAAGTGGATCTGGAGCAGGACCCACTCCAGAAGTGTGTGGGAAGCAGAGCATGGATTTGAGGAGCTGGAGGATGCTCTGGGAGTGGGACTGGGGAGAACTCTGGGGCAGGGAGTGACAAGGAAAACCCTGGACAGGGAAAACCCTGCAGCAGGGAGTGACATCCTGATCCCCCAGCCTGGGAAGTTCCCCCTGGAGGGGGCTTCCTTCGCTGGCTCAGGGCAGAAGGAGCCAATCGAGCCCTGGATAAATCCCATGGGAATCCCGTCACAGCAGCTCAGGGATGCCGAGCAGAGCTCCAGGGCCTGCCCGGCTCCGCAGGGAGGGTTTTGGCACTTCCAGCATCTCCTGGGCCACAGGAAGATGCGGGAAGAAAAGATCGGCCACAAAAGGGGCTTTGTGTCCCAGGGCTTTCCCAGAGAACTCTGACGGACCCGGGAGATACCGGGAAATGTCCTGTGGGGTCTGCTCCGTGCCCAGGGGGCTGCTCCCCGCCAGGAAATGGGGTTCATCCCTTTGGGAATGCCATCCCACAGCTGGATGGATCCAGCCCTGGCAGCTCCGAGCACCCCAGGGCTGCTGTGCCCACCTGGACACAGCTGGATGGGGCTGCTTGGCACCACAAGAGCTCAGCACCCTCGGGAACAGCTCCTCTGGGTGGCCCTGAATCCTCTCTGGGTGGCCCTGCAGCCCCTTTGGTGGCCCTGCAGCCCCTCGGGGTGGCCCTGAATCCTCTTTTGGTGGCCCTGCAGCCCCTCGGGATGCCAGGAGCAGCTCTGGGCTCCCTCAGAAGCCTCTCCCGATCCCAAGCCATTCCCATCCATCCCTTTAGGTCCCAACCCGGCAGCTCCCGGCAGCCATGGCTCAGCTCCCACCAAATTCCCGCAGCAGGGCCGGCTCCAGGGGCAGTTCTCCAGCGGCAGGAGCTGGCTCCAGCCCTGGGAAAGGCCGGGAATGCCGCAGCTGCTGCTTCTCCCTCTGCAGAGAACTCTCCCGAACCTCCAAACCCTCTGGAAAAACAGAATGCCTCCAGGTAAGGCAAGAGGGAAGGAGGGATGGGATCCCCTTTGCCCATCCCCGGCTCTGCCCTGACGTTCCTGAAATCCCACAACACTCTCCCGCCTTCTCCCGGGATTTATCCAGGGCTGGGACAAGCCGGGCTCCACTCCCTGACACAGCTTTTAGGAATTCTCCTCCAAAAAGCATTTTTGGCAGCTCCCAGCTTCCCAGCCCATTTTCCAGGCACGTGGGGATCGGCCTGACCGACACCCTGCCACCGGGAGCCACATTCCCAACGCGCCGCTTTTGGCAAGAGAGGCTCCAGAAGCAGGAAGAAGAACGGAGGAGCTCCTGCTGTGCTCTCCAGGCTCAGCCCCGGGGTGCCTGGGATGGATTTTCCCTGTTTCCCGCCCCCCCCTTATCCACTCACTTCTGCAGGAATTCCTCCAGGCCGCAGATTTTGAGCAGGAAATCCTCGACGTCCACAGCATGGAGCTCGTCATGGGTGTAGCACAGGGCCTGGTAAATGAGCAGGTCCACGGTAGAGGAGCCTGTGGGGAAGGGTGGGAATGCTGGGAATGGCGGGAATGGCGGGATTCTGGCTTCTGAGGGGGGAGGGGGGGGTTGAATTGCACTCACAGTCGCAGGTGAAGGTGAGGGGCTCCCTCAGGCTGTCACACACCACCGTCACCTTCAGGCTGACGCCATGGCCCGGCTGCTCCGGGCTCAGGTTCACAGCGTTCCACACCAGGCCTGTCCTGGAATAATCCGTGCTGCCGGAGCTGGAGCGCAGCCTGAGGAATCGGGGATGGATCAGGGATCATGCTGGATTTGGGGAGGAGGGGTTGTCCCCACGCCCCCCAAAATCACCCGTTTTTGGGGGGGTTTGGGTACTCACATGTCCAGCATGTGACAGAAGGCGGCCACCTCCTCGTCCCGCTCCTCAGACACCTCAAAGAGCTCGTAGCTGTTGGCCAAGGAGTGCAGCCGGGGGGCCACCTGGGGGACAGGGCATGAGCCTGTCAGCTGGGGGCCACCCCTGGGGGTCCAGCCCGAAGCCCACCGCTGTGGGGATTACTGGACCCCCTCGTTGAAGCAGCCTGTGCCACCCCAAGGCCACCGCGGAGGGGACAGAGCTGGCCCTGCAGCAGCGTGGGGAATGTGGCCAGCACAGGGGGGGTTTGGGCCCCTTGCGCACGGCTGGGAGACCCCCAGAGCCCCCCCAAAAGTGGCCATTTCCAGGGATATCCCGCAGGGACGGAGCTGAGGAGCAGCAGGATGGGCAGGGACTGTCCCCAGGCCGTGGGAGTGCTGCAGGGGACGCTACTGTCCCCACCCAGGGCAGGTGGCACTGCCATGCCAGGGGGGGTCCCTGGGGGTCTGTCGTAATGATTAACCTGGGAAGGGCTCCCGGGAGGAGATGGGAATGCCACGGCCACTCCAGGCGATTTTAATTCTCTTCCCTAATGAGGTTCTGGCACTTGGAGAGCCATGAGTGACCCGGGGAGTGTCCCCAGGTCCCTGAGGAAGGGGACTTTTCCTGGCGTTTATCCCCTGCTCTGGTGTGCCACAGCCAGAATTCTGCCCCTGCCATGGGCATTCCAGAGTCTGACTCATGGGACCTCCAGTTTTTGGGGCTCTGGATGCAGCTGGCTCATGGGACCTCCAGTTTTTGGGGCTCTGGATGCAGCTGGCTCATGGGACCTCCAGTTTTTAGGGCTCTGGATGGGGCTGGCTCATGGGACCTCCAGTTTTTAGGGTTTTGGACAAGTCTGACTCATGGGACCTCCAGTTTTTGGGGTTCTGGGCAGGGCTGGCTCATGGGATGTCTCCATGCTCGGACACCTCTTCCTGCATCCCACACAACTTTCCAAGGAGCCACGAGGATGGGACGAGGACAACCCGTCCGGAGCGAAGGACACCCAGTTCTGGGACATCCCAGCGCTGAATTCCCAGCTCCTTTCCCACCCCAGTCCCAAGGCCAGCAGCAGGAAGCCTCTCACCGGCTCCACGGAGATCCTGCGGTTCTTGTTGGGCACCAGGTTCTTCCTGCTGCCCGAGTGGGGTCCGTACGTCCGTGGGGGCACCTGCGGGGGCATGGTCTTGCTCCGTGCCACCGGCTTCCCGCTGGATTCCTTCTCCAGGATGCTCCTGCCTTCCTTCCAGCCCCGGGAAGCTTCCCGCAGCACCTCAGACTCATAGGTGGACTTGAGGTTGAGGCAGGTGATGGCGTCCACACCGTAGGGATCCTCCTGGGAGATGCGGCGCCCCAGAAGCTTGTCCTGCGCCACCGAGAACATGTTGATGTCCCCGGGCTGGCCCTGGCCCTTGGGGGACAGCGGGGACGCCTTCCCCGAGCGCTGGCCGCCCTCGGGCCCACCCCACAGCGGGTGCCGGGGGGGCAGCGGGGGCGGCGAGAGCTTTTTGGGGGAGCCACTGCCATCGTGGGGCTCGGAGCCGTTGAGGGGGTCCCCAAGGAAATCCCGCTGCGACCCCTCAAGGATGAACAGGTAATCCCCGCTCAGGGGGCCCTTCCGCCAGGGCTGCGAGTCCAGCCGGGGCGGGCTGGGTCCTGGAGGCGCTTGGGGACCCTCAGGGACAGTGGGGATGTTGTAGCTGAGCGCGGGGTCAGAGCCGGAGAGCCCCCGCGCCGCTTTGATGTTCCTGTCCCCGCAGCCGTTCCTGTCGGCGGGGTCATCCCAGGAGATGAGGGAACGCTCCCGGGGCTGCTCCTTCCTGGCCCGGCTCTCCTCCTTGTCCTGGCGGATTCGGGATAAGGCATCATATTCCATCTGCAGCGCCTCGGCCAGCGCCAGCTCCTTGCGGCTCAGCCCCACCGACTCCAGCGCCGGCCAGTGCTCGCCGGGGCCCGACATCCTGCCGGGATCGGGATCGGGGTCAGGAGAATGGCATCCTGCTGCTCCAGCCTCCTGGAACCGGGAAAGGCGAGGGGTTAACGGATGGGCAGCCCGCGGGTATCTGGGAATAGGGAAAGGTGAGGGATTGATGGATGGGCAGCCCACTGGGAATAGGGAATGGTGGGGATGAACAGGTGGGCAGCCCATGGATGTCTGGGAATACTCTGGAAACAGGGAAAGGTAAGGGACTGATGGATGGACACCCTCACCCCCCTCTGTCCCCAGGCTGATCCCCGCTGTCCCCTCCCAGCCCTGTGGGGTTTTTGTCACCCCCCCAAGACCTGTCACCCCCTCCCCACCCTACAAGAGGCCCCCCTGACCCCGGGCTCTGTAGGACCAGATGGCTCCTAATGAGCTCCACAATTCCTGCAGGATTTGTCCCGTTCCCGGTCCCTCTCGGCCCCCCAGCACCAGTTCATCCAGGGATTTTGGTGCTTTCCAGCTGGAAAAAACGGCCCCAGGGGGGGCTAAGAGGCTGGGAATGTTCCCTTCCCTGGCATTTCAGGCCCTGCTGGCAGCTGTGGGCTTTTCCTGGAAAAGCAGTAATCCCAAAAGCTGGCAGTGCCGGGTTTTTGGATGGGGAACAGAGGAAAATCCACTTTTAACCCAAAAGCAACAAACTCCGAGCGGAATTTCATGGCTGACAAAGCCACAGCTCCGCACTCGGCTCCAAGACAAACATCTGCATCCCGCTGGAGCTCGGTGGGGCTGGAATTGCCACAGGAATGGGGTGGGAATGGGGTGGCAAGCAGGTTCGACCCCACAGAGCCAACAAGTAGCTGGAGAAAAGCTATGCTGAGGGCTCCTGCTGCCACCAGGGGATGTCACCAGGGTTGGGGACACCTCGAGCAGGCGGCTCAGCCCCTTCCCTTCCCAGCTGGGGCAGCACAAGGAGCAAGGATTGGGAGAACCCCATGGAAGAGCCCCAAAATTGCTCTCCAAGTGCTGGTCCAGGAGCAGGAGCTGATGCTCACCTGTCCCCGTGTCACACCCACGCCTGGAGTTTCGGAATCACTCAGCCACCCCTCCCACCCTCCCAGGGCCGGGGTTCGGGGGGACGCCCCCGGTGGACACTGGGGGTGGCGCCGCGCTGTCTCCGCTGCCACCACCCGTGTCCTATGCAAATCTTGGCTTCCTCCCTGCCACCCACCCGGCGCCGGTGGCACAGGGGACAGGAGGGGCATAGGGACAGGAGGGGCTGCAGCCTCAAAACGGCCCCAAAAATGCCCTGGAGAGCTGATCCATGGGAAGCACAGTTCGGGAAGCACCCCGGGATGCACTGGGAAGCAGCAGCAGGATTTGGGATCGCCCTCCCTGCCCGGCTCTCCGGGGCAGCCCTGGGGGATGGATCCCACTGCTGTATCCATGGAAAATGCTCCAGCCCCTTCCCTGTTGCCATGGGGCTCCTCTCCCGGAGCCAGCTGCTCCCGGGATGCAGGGAGGACTGGGATCATCATCCCAGGGATGCAGGGAGCACAGGGATCATCCTGGGATGCAGGGAGCACACGGATCATCCCGGGGTGCACCCCCAGGCCTTTCAGGGTGCTCATCCCGCAGGACTCCTGTGCCGTGGGGGAGAGCCACATCCCAAGGACACGCCGCAGGCACAGGCCGGACACAGGCATGGAAAAGCGGGATGGGGCTGGGAATGCTGCTGCTGCTCCCTGGAGGGATCCCCAAGCCTTTCCAGCCCCCCAGCCTTGCACAGCCTTTCCCATGCTGGGGTATCCCTGTGCTCCGGCTGGCGCATCCCGCTGCATCCCGGTGAATCCCGGTGAATCCTGGTGCATCCCGGTGCATCCCAGCAACACTCCCACACGGAGCACCTGCTCCCGCTGCAGGAGGCGAGGAATGCCTGGCTGCAGGGCTGGAAGGGAAGGCTGGAAGGGCTGATCCTCTGGATCCTCTCCCCAGCTTCCCTCTGGAATTTAGGAGGGTGCTCCGGAGGCAAGGAGGTGGGGCAGGTGCCTGGATGGGGCAGTTATTCCGGGAAATCTGGGATAGGCCAGTTCCCTCACCCCACAGCTCCCTGTCACCCTGTTCCTCCCTCTTTGGGAAGGAAGGATTGGTTTTCCTGGGAGATCTGGGCTCCAGGAATGTTCCCTCACCCCACAGCTCCCTGTTATCCCATCCCTCCTGCTCTGGGAAACAAGGATTGATTTTTCTGGTCACGCTGGTGCTCGCCGAGCCCGGCCCAGATCCCAGGAACAATCCCAGCCGTGCTCGGCCTCACACACACGGAGCGGCTGCCGGGAGTCGATGGAGCTCCCTTGCTCCAGGGTAGCAGCTCCCAAACCTCTGGAATTTGTTATCCAGGTGCATTCCCGCAGCTTTGGGATCTGCAGGACCATCCTGCAGGAGCACAGGGATCCCAGATCCCCCCAGCATCCTCACAAGAGCCTCCTGCCCCTAAAACCGTGGGGTTTTAGGGCTGGGATGAGCCAACCCTGCTCGGCCTCACACCACGGCTGGCTTGTCCCTGTCCCTGTCCCTGTCCCTGNAGCTTTTGGGAAGCACCGGGAACGCGAGCGGGACCCGCATCTCTGCCGGGAGGGGAAATTATGGATACGCAGACCTATATTTATACATAAAAGATCATTTTTTGAGCGGGGAAACCCCGGGACAAGCCGAGCGGAGCCCCCCCGCTCCGCTCGGCCCCCCCGGCGCGGCCCTACCTGCTCCGAGCGGCTGCGGCGGCNCCTGCCCAGGGCAGGGGGGTTGCAATGACCCCTTAAAGGGTCTTTAAGGTCCCATACGACCACTCTAGGATTCTGCGACCCCCGTCCCCATCCCTTCCCTATTTCTATCCCCGTGTCCCCATCCCTGTCCCTCCCCCTGCGCCGGGAGGGGACAGGACCCCCCCGCCTCCACCCCTGTCCCCTTTCCGCAGGACCAACTTCGCCGTTCCTCGGGCACCATTTCATTGTTCCGCTCATGTAAACCCCCCAANAGGCGGTGGACAATGGCGGGCACAGCGCGGGGCGGTGCGGGGCCATCTCCCGGCCGCGCTCCGCATTGCACGGAGCTCGGGCTGGTGTCCCCCGGTGTCCCCCTGAATGTCCCCGGGATGCTCCTGGTCTCCCTCCGCACTGCACAGAGCCCAGGCTGGTGTCCCCCGGTATCCCCCCGTGTCCCTCTGAATGTCCCCGGGATGCTCCGCATTGCACAGAGCCCAGGCTGGTGTACCCCGGTGTTCCTCTAAACGTCCCCGCGATGCTTTTGGTCTCCCTCCGCATTGCACAGAGCCCGGGCAGATCCCCCGCGGTGCCTCCCCGGTGTCCCCGGGATGCTCCCAGCTCTCCCCACGGAATCCCGGGGACATTCCCCCCTCCTGTCCCCATCCCGCATCGCCCCCGCGGGTGGGCGCGGAGCTGCTCCCACCAATCTGCCCTTGTCCCCCTCCACCTCCCCCCATCCTCGGGGACATCCCTGCTGTCCCCACCAGCACCCACCCCCCCCTACTCCCCACTGGAGTCTCCCCCGGGGCTGTGGGTGCTTCTTTGGGGTTGCTGGGACACCCCACAGCCCGCACTGGAACCGGGGTGCCCCTGCTGGTCCCCAGAGCCCCCAGCTGGGTGGGGACACACTGCCACCACAGCGGCTGGACCCCCGGGCTCGGGGGGCAGGGGGATACCCCGAGTGGGCAGCAGATGTGGCCGAGCCGTGGCAGAGGTGGCCGTGATGTGTTTTCTGTGGCAGCCAGGCTCCGGCAGGCAGGGATAATGGTCCCCCCTGGAATCCCAGCGCTGCTGGAAAGCCATGCCGGGAGGGCCGTGGGTCACAGCTGTGGTTTGGGTTTAGCGGTGGCAGAGATTATCTCGGGTTTATGAATCCCAGAGCATTATCCCGGCCTTCCTCAAGACTCCCCAGGGGGCGGGAGGGTGGAGGTTTTGTGGGATTCACTAAAAACAAGGAGATGCCGGGATCTGGGGGTCCCCGGGTGTGACCCCGTGTCCCAGCAGGCCCCAAGCAGCCTCTTGTCCAGGGACACCGAAACATTCCCTGTCCTGGCATGGTTCATTCCCTGCCCTCCTCTTCCCTTTGAACCCCGCACCTTTCTCCAGTGCGCCCCAACTTAGCTGCAGGGAGAAGAGACGGGGGGACCCCCAGAGCCGTCGTGGAACCCCCTCGTTCCCGACAGCCCACGGGGAGAGGAATGTGCGGGATGAGCCTGGCGCTGGTTTTTTTGGGATCCCGAGCTGTGCCAGAGGCGCGGCATCGGCCAGCTGGNGGGGTGCATGTAGTGAGATTCAAACAGGGGGTGCAGGCAGGGGATTAAGGCAAGGGAGGGGCAGCGGGAAAATGCAAATAGTGGGGTGCAGATGGTGGGGTGCAGGCAGGGAGGGTTATATCGGGGGTGCAGGCAGGGGTTTAAGATAGTGAGGAGCAGGACGGAGGGTGCAGATAGCGGGGTGCAGATAGTGAGGTGCAGACGGGGGCACAGGCAGGGAGGTACCGGCCACCACCCATCCCATTACAGCCACATATCCCGGCCGTGCCGAAGGGCGTAGCAGAGCCCGGATAGCTCAGTCGGTAGAGCATCAGACTTTTAATCTGAGGGTCCAGGGTTCAAGTCCCTGTTCGGGCGTGTCTCATTTTCCCACACGTGAGTTATTTTATTTTTTATTTCCTGCCGGGATTCCCCGTGGGCGCAGCCGGGACCCTCCAGCGGGCAGCGCCGGTCGTGCCGCGGCTGTAAAAAGGTTTTTTTTGGGGGGGAGGAAAGAAATTGGGCGGGGCAAAAAAAAACAAGGGAAAAGGTAGTATCGCCCGAACAGGGACTTGAACCCTGGACCCTCAGATTAAAAGTCTGATGCTCTACCGACTGAGCTATCCGGGCTCTCTGTCCAGGTTGGACCCACCGCAGTTATCAGCGCACACCTCCCGGTCTTTTCCAGGAAATAGGATCCATTCCCGGTGTGCGATTCCCTCCCCCCGGGACAAACACGGGTTTTTTCTGTTCGAGCGGTGCAGCCTGGAGTGCTCGGCCACAAACCCAGCACATCGCACCGGATTTTGCTGTTTATGCACAGTGGTTCAGCTCTGGTCGCTTCCCAAGCCTCTGACAGGATTAGTTCGGAATTTTCCAAACATATTCCGTGATCCCAGCTTGGGCCTGAGCTCTAAAAATCATTCAGTCCAACCCCCCTGACACGACAGGGTCACCTGGAGCAGGTGACACAGGAAAGTGTGAAGATAGATGGATATTCTAATATCCAGGTGGATATTCCAGTGTCCAGGAGAATATTCTAATGTCCAGCTGGGTATTAAAATGAAGATAGCTCAGCTCTAGGACACAGGGACCTTGAATATTTTGCCGAGTCAGCGATGTCTCCATAGACACACATCGACATCTTGATTTATTCCATCCTTAAGGTTTGATAATTCCAGGCTGTCCTTGAGTCAGGGATGTACCTCCTGCCTGCTCCACTGAGCGGCTCTCCTTTCGTGCTGATTAGGCTTGAAAATATAAAAATATCTTGAATCAAAGAGCATCATGACTTGAGATAACATTTACTTTCCCCCCCATTTTTAATTTTTATTATTGTCATCATTATTTATTACTAACTATTTATTCATTACAATTTGTTGTATCATGTAATATATAATAATATATTTTATTATATACAATATTTAACCCGTGTGTATTATTTAGTATTACTTTATGTATTTATTATTATTTTTAAAGATTTAAATTTTTTTTTTTACATTTTCCACCAGGGCTGAGAGGACTCATCGCCGGGGTCCTCCAACCCGCTGGGCGCCGCCACATGCACACGGCGGCACCGCGTTCTTTCTAGCAGCACGTCGCGCTCCGCTCTGTGGCCGCGCCGCCATGTTGGCCGTGAGGGGAAGCGGCGGCCCGGACCCCGCTAAAATGGAGGCGCGGAGCCTTCAGGGGGTGTAGGGGCTTCGTCCCCTCCCCGACCCCCGGCCCGGAGCCCATGGAGCGGCTGTAGGGTGAGCACGGGGCTGAGGCGAACCCGGGGGTTCCCGGGGGCGTAGGGCTGAGGGGGGCGGTGAGGAGGAGGAGGCAGGAGGCGGTGCCGGCGGGAGGGACGTGGGGCGGCGAGAGCGTCAATGAGCTTTATTTCTTCCCAGTAAACTCTGGGACAATTGGGATTGTTCCGCCTGGAGAAGGGAAGCTTCGGGTTGATTTAATTGTGGCCTGAAGGGAGCCGGCGGGAAAGATGGAGAGGGAATGTTTACAAGGGCCTGGAGTGACAGGAGAAGGGAATGGCTTCAAACTGCCGGAGGGCAGGGATAGGTGGGATACTGGGGACAAATCCTTCCCTGTGAAGGTAGGGAGACCCTGGAATGGAATTCCCAGAGAAGCTGTGGCTGCTCCTGGATCCCTGGATGTGTCCCAGGCTAGGTTGGAGCCACCTGGCATAGGGGAAGGTGTCCCTGCCCATGGAGCTGGACGAGCTTTAAGGCCCTTTCCAAATCACTCTGTAATTCCATGATTCCAGGGTTTCACCCTCATAAACACAATATGAGGAATTGATCCCACAAACACGAGTTTTGTTTACTCAAGTAAGTGTCAGCTGTTGGGGGGAAAAACGCTGAGAAAAGCCCATTTTTTTCCTCCTAAAATAGAGATAAATGTAAATCAGGACGTTCAGGGTGGTGGAAGTGCTTCCCCATCCCAAATTTATGGAGGGATTTAGGGGGATTTGCAGAGCAATTCGCTCTTTGTGACTTTAAGTGAAGTGATCACTTTTGTTTTTCCTTCTGCTTCCCCACATTTCACAACAAAAGGAGCGTTGCACAACATTTTTTATTTGTTGCCTGCTCTTATTTACCGAAGGTTTGGGTGGCATTTTGGGCAGATCTTTGGGGGAGCAGCCCAAAATTCCTGGCAGATGCATCATGGCAGCCACAAAACTAATCCCAGGTACAAATCAGAATTTTAAAAGTGGGGTTTTTTTTAATTAAAAGGTCTGAATTTGAGGCGTGAAACCCCCCAGAGACTCTTATGGGGACAAATTTAATTATCAGTGACGTGATGATCACATCAGTGCCTGTTTAAAGCCTCCCCTCCAGGGCTGTTTTACCTAAAATTACCTCAAATCCCAACTTTGTTTTCAGTATTTTCCTTTATTTCAAAGCTGGGAAAAGCAGTCACACCTGAACCCAACCCCTGCTGTGTTTCCACTTGAAATAGAACTTAGAAACTGGGTTTGTTGGGTTTTTTTCCCTTAAAGTGAGACTTTCAAAAACCAAAACTAAGCCTGAGTAAGTTCGGACTTGACTTTTCAGCCACTTGAGATCTTTGCTTTCAAAAAAAGCTGCGGTCTCGTGGGGTTTTTGGTGTCTCGAGGAGGAACTTTTAGTCACAGAAGAGGCAAATGACTCCTTCCCGTGGCGGGGGTGAAGTTTTGGAGTGGAAAATTTGCTCAGCTCATGAATCCTGTGTGATTCACGGTTTCCTCTCGAGACTGCTCTGCTCCAGGGACATTTTCTGCAGCTCCGAACGACCTGAAATCCACCGGAGATTCATTCCCTCGACTCCAGGTTAGGGGTCGTGAGGTGAAATGTGAGGTATTTCGAAATAGAGCTGGCGGGGAAAGTGAAGCTGGGCTGGCAGAGCACGAAATTCCCCCGTTTTTTAGGAATTTCCACCACGTGTGAGCACGGGGAGCTTTTCAGGAGGCTGTTGGCAGCCTGGAAATATTTTAGAGCTCAGGAACAAAACCTTAATTAACCCTAAGATTAAATTGTGGTGAAATATGAGTATTACCGAGAACCAAACTGCCTGAAACCCATCATTTATCTGTAAAACCCGGAGGCTTTGAGTGATAAAATCAGCGCTGAAACGGTTAAAACTCATCTCTCCCATTGCCTCCCTCAGCCCTGGGGCAGCAGAATCCCTTTCCCGGAAAGGGGGTAGAGAGGAAATCCGAATATTTTCTCCTCTTTGGGACTGATTTTCACACCAGCCCAGCCGTTACCGGTCACTTTGGGTGCCTCCCTCCCTGCCCTGCCCCGGGCGAGGTTTGAAAAAAGCGACTCAGAAGAGCCCGGAGCATCCTCGGGATGTGGCAGAGCCTTCCCGGGGGGCTGTCCCGCCCAAAAATCCCGGGATAACCATCCCAGGATATTCCTTACAGGCAGAGAAAGTCAAAGTCGGTGAGTCCAGCTCATTTTAAGGGTGTTTGTGTTCAATGTTTTGGTTTTATCCGCCAGAAATCTGTTAAAATTTAGGGAAATTATAATTGGGAAGTGATTGAAGCTGTTATAATTTGAATTCTTGTTAGGTCACTGTCAGTGCTGTTTAGAAATTTGAATATTTGATAGGCTTGAATCAACCCTGTCCAGCTCTTCTTGGGAAGCTTAAGGGCATTTTTTGTTCAGTGGTTTTGGTTTAATCCATCAGAAATCTGTTGGAATTTAGGGAAAATGATAACTGGGAAGTGTTTAAAGCTGTTATAATTTGAATTATTATCTGGTCACTGTTTAGAAATTGGAATATTTGATGTGCTTGAATCAACCCTTCCTAAATATTTAGAGATGTTTGATTTTTGGGGAATGATTTTATTCCATGTAGTGCCTCACAGAACTACTGTAAAAACCCTCAGAAGCCTCTCCTAAAATCCCTAAAAATCCTTTTCAACAGGTGGGGCAGGAGTTGAAGTTCCAAAGCGCTCAGAATTGGTGCTAAAATTCGGATTTTTGTCGTGTTTTGAGGTTCCAGCCTGTTTTGTCTGCAGCTGCATTCCTCGGGCAGAAGCTTGATTATTTTCAAAATATTCATTTTAAACTCATCGTGTGCCTCACATCCTGATAACTGCTGTGGGAATAAATTCATTTATCTGGGAAAAATCAGCGAAAGGCGATTTTGATTTTACTTTGAAAATGTTGTGGCTTTGCAAATTTCAAATCTCATTAGTTGACGTTATAATTCAAATAATTAAATTACTGCATGGATTAAAAATTGACTGAAAACATCCCCAAAGCTGCAGCTCACAGGAAAATTGAAGAGTCAATTTTGAGAGTTAATTCCCTGCTTTAACCTAAATTTTACCAAAAAAGCTCTTGCAGGAATTATTTGCAACCAGATTCTTGTAAAAAGTTGAGATTTTAATCTCAAGTTGATGGCTGGGAACACAGAAATTTTGACACAAGGTCAAGACTTTGAGCCAGTTCAAGTTGCTTTTTTTTTTTCCCCCCACTATTTGATTGACATTAATTCCTTTCTTTTCCAAGTTTTCCAGGCCGTTTTGAGGGAAGGATTAAAGTGGATTTGCTAAGTGATTGCTGAAGTGAAGCTGCTTTTTGGGAGGATGCTGAAACTGGGAAAGGGCCCTGAAAAATTCAAATTGTGCAGGACTTCCCCTTGTGGCCCTTCCAGGAAAGGCTCTGGCACCTCCTCCCCCAGAAATGCTGCTAAAATTAATTTATTCCCTGAATCCAGGCGGTTTTTTTGGGAGGTTTGCAGCAGCTTTGGGAGATTTTGGGTAATCAGGGAGGTGGGGAATGTGCTGATTGTGGCTTCTCCTTTGGGAATCAAATCAGGAGCTGCTGGAATGGGGAGAATTCCCTTGGGTTGTGACTCAGTGCTCATTCCCCACCTCTGAGTCAGGAATTTCACCCTGTAGAATGTTTCCTGATGGAATCGTGGAGATTCCCCAAGTTCCCCACTGTGTGTCCCTGCCAGAGTCAGGGTATGGAATCCCAGAATCCCAGGATCATCCAGTCCCACCCCTGCTATGGGCAGGGACACCTTTCCCTATCCCAGGTTATCCCAGGTTGCTCCAGCCTGGCCTTGGACACTTCCAGGGGTGGGACAGCCACGGATTCTCTGGGAATTCCATCCTAGCCCCTCCCCACCCTCACAGTGAGGAATTCCTTCCCAATATCTCCCCTAAATTTCCCCTTTTTTTCCAGTCTGAACCCATTCCCCCTTCTCCTGTCACTCCAGTTCCTATGGAATCTTTATTATCCAAACTAGGAATCACCCTGGGAATGATGGAATTGCTCCTGTTATAAATGAAACAAGCCGATGCCTATAATAAAAATTAGAGCAAATTCATTTATAGGAAATTTGGCAGAGTTTTAGGATAAAAAGCCACAATGCAGGGAAACAGCTCCGAGCCCGGGGTATTGGCAGCTGGGTGACAGGCAACCTGACAGGGTGTCAGAGAAGCTCTGTTCGCACTGAGGTCTTGGAGTGGTGAGTTTTTATACAGTTTATTTCGCTGGGGGCAACTCTGTATTCAGAGTCCAGAGTCCAAAGATATTCAATTTGGTTTTCTTAGTTATTCCAGCAAGGAACAATGTCCTTCCGATGAGGAGATGGAGTCTTGATGAAATCTCGTCTCCTCCCAGGAACAGATTGATGGTCTTGATATGTCGAAGATATCTTATTGTGGTGAGAATGGCCGGATGATTTCTCCCGAGATGGCCCATCTTCTGTTGACCCAGTTTATAGATATGATAATGGGTTTCTCGGAAATCCTTTAGCTGAGGGAAGATTCCTCACTCTTACGGGAATTTGCTCCTGAGTGAATGTGGTTTCACCATAGTTTGGATTTTAAACAGACATATTCCATACATGTGTTTCAATATTAGACAGGTATAAACTTTATAGGCACGAATTAAACATATATACATAACACTCCTGAGGTTTCACCCACATTCCCAAACCAGCTCTGAGGAGCAGATGAGCCCCCTGATCCTTGATGTTCCCTGTGTTTAATGTGGATAAATCCATGGAGAAATCCCTGCTCTGAGCGGGGCAGAACTGATTTGTTCCCAGCAGGGATCAGAAAATCCAGGCTGCTCCATGGGAATGTCCCATCCCTGCTTCTGTGGGCTGTCCTTCCATGGCCGTTTGCTGGATGCAGCTTGGAATTGTGGAATATTTCGGGTTGGATAAGCCCTTTGGGATGAGCAGGTGCAACCCAGTTTGGAATCATGGAATCTTTAGGCTTGGAAAAGACCTTTAGGATCAGGAAGTCCAGCCCAGCTCAACCCAACCGTGTCCCCAAGTGCCACATCCACAGAGATTTTTGAACACTTCCAGGGATAATAGCTCCACCCTGAGCAGCTCATTGCAACCTTTTCTATGATCATTTTTTCCTGCTGTTTAATCCAACCCCCCCGGAACAGAACAAAGCAGGAGGGGCCCAGAACAGGATTTAAAATGGGATTTTAGGGCTGATTTTAACTCCTGGATCCATTTTTAGGGCGGTGCTTGAACAGTTCCTCATTGCCAGGATGAGCTCCCCAAGCTCTGCCCAGCGTCCAGCAGCCGAGAATTCCTGCAGGATCACCCTTGGACAAGCTCATCAGGTAATTAGCAGCTAATTACCCCTCATTTCCACCACTTCTCTCTGCTATTTTCTCCTCAGAGCCGTGGTTTTTATTAAATCCAAGCGACATTTAAATAAGGAGAATTTATCCTAAAGGATTGGTGTAAGATTTTTCTCAGCCTTTTGTCGTTGGTTTGTCTGTGGTTCTGCCCAGGACAGAGACGGAGACGAGAGATCTCTGAAGTCAGGTCTTAGAGCATGAGGTTTATTGTGGAAGGGCAGGGGTGCAGGGGACCTGCTGGGAGCTGCCAGACGCAGCTCGGAGCAGGTCGGAGAGCAGAGAAGAAGAATAGAACAGAACACAGAATAGAATACAGAATACAGAATCAGAATACAGAACAGAATACAGAATACCTTTTTTCCCGTTTACATCACAATAAATAATCTTTTGTGCTGAATATTTTAACTTACATTAACCAATCTAGAACAAGCTACAAATCCTGTAGCATTTACATACAGCCTATAAGAATCATTGCATTACCATATGGCATTATATTTTAAACTCTAAAAACTGCTTTTTGGACCCTCTGCCAAGTTGGCAGGGTCTGCTCTGACCCTTGGACCTTTCTGCAAGCAGAGGGTATTGCTTCATCAAAGGGGATTACCTTCAGTCGGCTATACCATTGTTTTCCAGTAATTGGGGTTTGGTATCTCAAAGCTTGTTTTCATTTCAATCTTGCCTAGAGTTTCCATACTCTCAGCATCTTTTGCTAGCTACTCATATTTATATGACTTTCTTATTTCATTGACCCCAACAGATTGGGATTTATCCTGAGGCGTTTGTTGTCTTTCACATCAATTATTTAGGAATATTTTAAAGGAAAAAAACAGGTCAAAGTGGACATAAAAAAATGGGATAATGCATATTTTTGTGCTGAATTTGTACTTAATTCCACTCACCACCCTCACAGTGAGGAAGTCCTTCCCTAAATTTCCCCTTTTTTCAGGCTGAACCCATTCCTCCTTTTCCTGTCGCTCCAGTTCCTATGGAATCTTTATTATTATCCAAATCTTTATTTATGATCCGTAATAGGAATCACCCTGGGAATGATGGAATTGCTCCTGAGGTTTCACTCAGATCCCGAAGCAGCTCTGAGGAGCAGATGAGCCACAGGATTTTTGATGTTCCCTGTGTTTGATGTGGATAAATCCATGGATAAATCCCTGCTCTGAGCAGGGCAGAACCCATTTGTTCCCAGCAGGAATCAGAAAATCCAGGCTGCTCCATGGGAATGTCCCATACCTGCTCCTGGAGGTGACTCCAAGCTCAGTCACTGCCCATTCCAAGGCTCTGAATTCCCAATCTTGGCTCTGAATTCCCAGTCTTTCCTCACAGCAACAACCACATCCAAGTGTGAGGGCTTAAATCCAAATTCTTTGGATTTTTGGTGGGTTTTTTTCTCTTGCCAAGGATTGTTCCTGGCTGGAATTCCAACAGAACTCTGCTCTGTGTTCCAGGTGAGACCCAAACTGCCCCTCCTGAGGATTCTGCAGGCTGCAGGTGCCCAGGGTGACACCTTCACACTCAAAGAGGTGCGGCCACATTCCAGACTTTATCCCTGGGATTTTTTGGGAAGTGGGATGGGACTGACTCTTTAAATTTCCTGTATTTGAACCCCCGTCTTTGAACTGGGAGAGTCCTGTTTTGAACTGGGATAGTCCAATTTTGAACTGGGATAAAGTCATTTTAACTGGGATAGTCCATTTTGAACTGGGATAGCCCTGTTTGAACTGGGATACTGCTCTTTTGAACTGGGATAGCTCTGTTTCAACTAGGATGACACCATTTTAACTGGGATAATGCCCCTTTAAGCTGGGATAAGCCCATTTTAACTGGGACATTTCCATTTCCCCACCTTCTCCTCAATTTCCCTCCTTGCCAAGTGTTAATGATTCCAAACTTTCTGCTAAAACTCAACTCTCCCTTGGCTCAAAGTGCCAAAAATCACCTGTAATTTCCCTCCCATGACGCAGGGCAGCAGGATGTTGTAAATCCAAGGAAATTTCCCAGGATTTTGGTGGCTGAGGCAGTGTCCTGTCCCCCACAGGTGATGCATTTCCTGGGCCAGTACATCATGCGGAGGCAGCTCTACGACAAGAGGCAGCAGCACATGGTTCATTGTGGAGGGGATCAGCTGGGAGAGCTGCTGGGACTGCAGAGCTTCTCTGTCAAGGATCCCAGGTAGGAAAAAAATTCCCATTTCGCCAGGAAAAGCTCCTGGAGTCACTGCTGGGTTGAGGGGACAGATCTGTCCCTTTTGTTCCTGCATCCCCTTACGGCCTGGGTGTTAAATTTCAGTGAAAATCTTTGTCCTGCACTGAGTTTTGAGGTAAAGTTTGTAATAAGCAATTTAAAAAAAATTTCCTAATTGGGGTTTACGGGGAGCTTTCTAGGAAAAAAATTCACTGTGGGTTTGGGGTCTCTCTGGAAGAAAAATTCACTGTGGTTTTTGGGGTCTCTAGGAAAAAAACCTCAGTGGTTTTTGGGATCTCTCTAGGAAAAAAGCTCACTGTGAATTTTGGGATCTCTCTAGGAAAAACCTCAGTGGTTTCTGGGATCTCTAGGAAAAAAAAACTCAGTGTTTTTTGGGATCTCTCTGGGAACAAATTCACTGTGGTTTCCAGGGTCTTTAGGAAAAAAACCTCAGCGGTTTTTGGGGTCTCTCTAGGAAGAACCTCACTGTGGTTTCCAGGATCTTTAGGAAAAAAACTTCAGTGGATTTTGGGATCCCTCTAGAAAGAAACACCTCAGTGGTTTTTGGGGTCTCCCTAGGAAAAACCTCACTGTGGTTTCCAGGGTCTTTAGGGAAGAAACCTCAGTGGATTTTGGGGTCCCTCTAGAAACAACCACCTCACTGGTTTTTGGAATCTCTAGGAAAAAAAACTCAGTGTTTTTTGGGATCTCTCTGGGAACAAATTCACTGTGGTTTCCAGGGTCTTTAGGAAAAAAACCTCTGAATTTTGGGATCCCTCTAGAAAAAAACCACCTCATTGGTTTTTGGGATCTCTTGGAAAAAAACCTCAGTGGTTTTTGAGATCCCTCTAGAAAAAAATTCACCGTGGTTCCTGGAGTCTCTCTAGAAGGAGTTTTCGGGGTCTCTGTAGGAAAATCAATTCCCTGTGGTTTTCTGGTTTCTGGGGTCTCTCTGGACACTGGAAGGGGATTTTTCCTGGCTTGGGGTGACGGTCGCTCATGTCCCTTCCCCACAGCCCCGTGTACGAGATGCTGAAACGGAACCTGACAGCTGCTGCCCTCTCAGGTAGGTTGGTCACAAACCCATTCTGTAAATGTTGCAATAACTGGGTAAGTACTGAAATTCAGGAGCAGATCTGTGGCTGAAGGAGGAATAAACTTCTCTCGAAGGCTTTGCCAAGCAAATCTCTCGGAGTTTGTGCCTTTTCTGTGTGTCAGGAGCTGTTTGAGTGGTGTGGCTGCCAAGAAAAGCCAAATTTTGGGCCAAAGCTAAATCCTGAGCGTGGCTGAAATATCCCATCCTTTATTGGAATCAATGTTCAGTCAATTGAAATCAATCTTTATTGATTTCTCAGTATTTTTTCAGCTTCGGAGCTGCAACTTCTTGCTCTCACCTCGTTTGATACTTTGATAATCTCTTAAGAGTTGCTAAAAACTCTGCAAGGCTTTAATCAAACACTTGAACCTTTAAAGGTCACTGCAGTTTCCCCAGCTCATGAGAGGAATCAAATCAAACTCCATCAAAATGAAAATTCTCAAATTAATCTGAGCTGGTGGCTTCCTTGCAGCCAGTTCCTGTTGTAGGGCTGGGAACGTTCACTGGGAAAAATAAACTCCACTGTGGAGTTTTGTGTCATATTTCCTGAGGTTTTTAAACAGATAAAATGGATTTAATCCTTCAGAAGGGCTCAGGTATGTGGAGAGAAATTCAAAATTAAAATGAAAACTGAAAACATGGCCCGAAAGGGTTTGGTTTTCTACCTTGGATTTATTTTTACAGAAGATTCTCTTCACAAATCTTTTGAATTATTTTCTAGAAGGATTTTTGAATTCTTTTTGGACTGTACCTGTAGGATAATTGTGTGAGTTTTGTTCCCTCTTCCCAAGAAAAGCTGTGTGTGTGGAGAGCAAAGGATTCCCAGCCAAACTCTGTCCTCTGCTGCCCTTTTCCTTGGAATGTGGCCGTTTCTGGTCCACTCCTGGTGTCACTTTAAGCCTGGCTCAGGAAATGCTGTCCTTAGGACTGAGTTAGACCTGGCATGTGTGAATGTGACCCAAATGAAACAAGCTTGGCAGACCAGACCTTGGAATGCACAGGGAGGGAGACTCCAGCTATTTTCCTTCCTTTCCAGCTGTTGGGTTTCCTTCAGCCCAGCACAGGAATGACTGGATTTGGTTCATTTTCCCCTTTTCTAATTTACCCCCCCTTTCCTTGTCTAAATTTTCCCCCCCTTTCCTTGTCTAAATTTTTCCCCGCTTTCCTTGCCTAATTTTCCTCCTTTTCTGTCTAATTTCTCCCCTTTCCTTGCCCAGTTTCCCCCCCCCCGCCCCAAGTCTGACCACGAGATGCATTTAATCCCTCACCTTAAGGATGTTTTTTATGGAATATATTGGCTCCAAAAGGAAGCCTTCCAGCACCTGGAGTATTTTCACTCCCTGAAAATCCAGTTTTGGAAGGATGATTCTTCCCTGTTCTAACATCCCTGCAGAGCCTCAGCAGTGATGGATGAGCCAGCTGGCTTCTGTTTTCCATCAGGGATTAAAAAGTCAGCAACTGGAAGGTGATGGAAGCAGGAAATGAAAGCAGAAATATGGAATAGATCCCTGTCATCTTTGATCCTGGCTTTTGCTCCATTTAAAGGCCACTTCGAGGTGGAATTTTCTGCCTGTATGTGTGATTCCTGGTGGGAATCAGCCTCATCTAGCAGGGAATTTCCTTGCTAAATTGCAAGGGGAGCAGGCAGGAGCCAGCCTGGCATCTTTTGTTCTCTCTGTTCAAAGTAGCTTGGCCTTTTAATTAACTCCTGGGAGCAGCAGAATCAGCTGGATTCGGATTTGTCCAGGACGTGTCCACGCTGTGCACATGGAATTTTCCCTTCTTCACTCTTTATTCTTCATGCCCACATCCTTCAGGAAGAGCTGGAATCCCCAGGATTCCAAAAGACAGCCTTCCTCTTCCCTGTTGACCTTCCAGGTGGGATTCCCCACCCTCTGGAATTTGAGGAATGGGATGTGGCTGGGCTGCCATGATGGTTTTATGGCGACCTCAGAAGCAATTCCAAGTCTGGGAGTAACAGATCCACAGATGCTCAGACTAACCAGGAATTCTTGTGTCAAGGAGCTTGGGATGACTGTAGGAAAAAAGGAATCATTTTTCCCTTTGAGAAGATCCCGACTTTTCACCCAGCTGCTTCTCCAGCAAGGTGCAGACCCCCAAAATCCATAAATTCATCCCTGAGGAAGCCAGGCCTTTGCTAATAAGGAATTTTCCAAGGTCTGCCAAGCCTGGCTCGTTGGTTGCTTGCTGCAGGCCCTGCGTGATGTGAGAATGGCTATTTCCAGGGAAGGTTTTTCCTTGTGTTTTACCTGCCATCTGCAGATGCTGCACAGACTCTCCCAAAGGAGCAGAGCGTCGCTAAGCCCAGCCCAGACCAGCTGAAGGTAAACCCCACTGCCTGGTGGTTTCTTTTCTTGTACAGAGTTGCCCCTTCTCTGTACCTGTGCATGGTGGACTGCCAGAACTTTTTTTTTTGTGCCAGCTCCTCGCCTTCCTGAGAGAAAAAAAAAAAATCCCCAAAAATAAAAAGTTCTTGGAGTCCACAGAGCAGGGACAGAGTGACCCTTCTCTGTTCTCCTCGTGACAGAGTGCCAGTCTCTGAGCGTGTTTTTCTGGGGTGCAGCACTTCCAGGCCTCAGCTTCTCCAGCCTGCTCCGTGGTTTCCTGCGTTTCCCCCTTCTATCCCACCTTTTCTCTGAGTAGGAATTGCCAAATCATTCACTGAGCCAGTTTTGTGTCTAGTTAGGATTTGTTTTCAGCAGCTTTTCAGGCAGAGGTGAAAACCTAGGAAAAATCTTGGCACCTCCAAAGTTTCCTGGTGTGGTTTGGGGTGAGGGCAGGTAGGGCTGGGAGGTGTCAGAGAGTCACAAAAAATCGGTTTTACCACATGAAAAATGGCAACTTGGGGACTTTTGCCAAGCTGAAGATTTTTCCTAGGTTGGTTGTGCTGATTCCAGAGGCTTTAGGCTGTGTACGAGGTCAATAGTTTGTAGTTTTTATTCTGAATGATTCCTCTTCCTACCTGCTTGGTCTCATCCTGCAGCTGGTGCCTGGGAATGGAAGTGCTGCATCCCCTTGTCCCTGCAAGCTCTGCTGGGCTAACTCCTGGATTTTCCTTCCTGCAGCTTGGCCAGGAGGAAGGATCTGACTCCGCGATCGTGGAGGGTGACAGCAAAGCCTCTGCTCTGGCTACCTCGGAGCCCAAATGTGACACTTGTGAAGGTGAGGGACAATTTTCTGTGTTATCACAACATTTACAAATCCTGTGTGGGACACACAGCAGCAAAATGCTGGAGGAGGGAGTTGGGAGACTCCAAAAAAATCCCTGGTTTGGAATGGAATCATTCAAAATCTTCCTGCTAAAGATTGAGAGAATGCAAATGTTCACCACGGATATTGTCTGGCTCATAAAGAACAAAATGCTCTGAGTGCAGTGGCAGGTAAAGCCCCAAAATTCCATCTCTCACTGAACAATGCCATGAAAAAAACCTTCCAGATCTTGCTGGAGGGTTTTCTAAATGCTGGAATTGTCCTTGGATCCATTCCTGTTCCCAAGGGAGGCTCCTGAGCACACAGAACCCAGCCTGGGCTGGCTGCAGTCATTCCCTGCAAACCAAGCAGGGAACTGAACAACAATGGGGTTTTTTTTTGGTGAATCTCTCATATTTTGACATTTCCCCGTGGGATTTCTTGCTGGGTCACTCCTGGAGATTTCAAATGTTTTGGGAGCAATTTTCCTGTCTTTCCACTTTGTATTCTCTCGTATCAAGGAACCTCAGTTGTAAAAGCAGCTCTTTGTAAAATGTGGGTGTTTCCAGCTGAAATGGGAGTGGTGGAAATTCCCTGGATGTACAGAACAGCCTTGGCTGTGCCTTTGCAACTCCAGGCACTGGAGGGAGGAAGATCCAAGGTTATCCTGGAATCCAGAGCGCTCAGTTTGGGATCCAAGGCTGGAGCATGGGAAGGATGGATCCCCACTTCTGTTTGAGCCTAGATTGGGAATTCAGGAGCTGCAAACTGACTTCAAACCAGTCCTTTCTGCATTTTAAATCACTCAAGAAATCCACTCAGGGCTGGCTCGGGAAGTGTTTGTGTTTCTGTGGTGAAACCTGAGATGAAAACTCAACCTGTACCAGTACAGGGGCACTGGGAACACTGGGATGTTCCCTGAATTAATGCAGGGATTTTTCCCAGATGCAGCAGCACAGATGGGACATCCAAACCCCAAAGCTTCCAGCCTGATGCAAGAAAAAAAAAAAAAAAAAATCAAATTTGGGCCCAATTTTTCTCTGCTGGTCTCTTAACCGATGACTTGGACTCTGCTTGGTTCTTCCAGACAAAGACTTGATAGAAAACCTTTCCAAAAGCAAGAAGCCGAAGCTGGACCTGGTGTTTGAGGAATGGGATGTGGCTGGGCTGCCCTGGTGGTTTTTAGGCAACCTCAGAAGCAATTACACTTCAAGGAGTAACGGATCCACGGATATTCAGACTAACCAGGTGTGTAACCACTTTAAAGTGTCCTCTCCCTCTCCTCTTTTGCCTCCAAGACGATCAAATATTCCTGTTTTTTCTCTCTTTCCCCTTCCCACTCCAGGATTTTCAGCCTCTCCCCCTGTGTGGGCCTGTCCCAGCCTTTCCCATCAGGTGGTTGGTGATTTTTTAGTGGTTTTAAAGCAACTGAACTCTCCCTCGAGGCCCTCAGAGCTCCCTGGATTTCAGCCCTTTTTTATTGGGATGAACGTTGTAGGGTGGTGGCCAAGCTGGAAGGGGAAGCTGGACAGAGGTGGAAGCTGGAAAAAGGGGAGCCTGTGAGGAGGAAATTGGGAAAAAAGGGGAGCCTGTGAGGTGGAAATTCAGAAAAGGTTGGAAAAAGAGGAGCCTGTGAGGTGGAAATTGGGAAAAGGTTGGAAAAAGAAGAGCCTGTGAGGGGGAAGCTGGGAAAAGGGGGAGCCTGTGAGGGGGAAATTGGGAAAAAGTTGGAAAAAGAGGAGCCTGTGAGGGGAAAGCTGGGGAAAGGGGAGCCTGTGAGGGGGAAATTGGGAAAAGGGGGAGCCTCTGAGGGGGAGATTGGGAAAAGGGGAGCCTCTGAGGAGGAACTGGAAAATGAGGAACCTGTGAGGTGAAAATTTTAAAAAGGGGAGCCTGTGAGGGGGAAATTGGGAAAAGATTGGAAAAAGAGGAGCCTGTGAGGGGGAAATTGGAAAAAAGGTTGGAAAAAGAGGAGCCTGTGAGGTGGAAACTGGGGAAAGGGGAGCCTATGAGGGGGAAACTGAGAAAAGGGGGGCCCGTGAGGGGGAAATTGGGAAAAGAGGAGCTTGTGAGGTGAAAATTTTAAAAAGGGGAGCCTGTGAGGTAGAAATTTTAAAAAGGGGTCTCAGGGTAGTGAGGTGCCCCAGGAAGAAGCTGCCCAGAGCATTGGAGGTTGTTGGAGAGGAAGAGGGGATGGTGACGGATGTGGAGCTGCTCCTAAAGGGCTTCTCCTGGTTTTTTTTTCCCTCAGGACATCGACACTGCCATAGTTTCAGACACCACTGATGACCTGTGGTTCCTCAACGAGTGCCCCTTGGAGCAGGGCAGTGCCGGGCTCAAGGTGGAAGTGCGGGACTGTGAGGAGGTCACAGGAAGTGCCACAAAGGTACCACAGTTAGGCCTGGTTTAACTAATCCCATCGGGCTCTGCTGCCCTTGGAAAAGCTGGATCTGTTCCCATCCAGAGGCTAAATCCTGTTTAGAAAAGGCTGTCACCATTCCTCATGTGTTGGATGGTTTTCCTGCTTGGGTTTTGGTTTAAGTCCGTATTTTCAAGGCATAAAATTTGATTTTAAATGAATTAAACCTCTCCCAGCAAGTTAACTGGGTTTCTAACCAGTATCTGCAAGAATTATAAATCAAAAATCATGGAATTAAGGTTGGAAAAGGCTCTTAAAGATCGAGTCCAGCTAAAGACTCAAAGAGGAAAATCCGATCACAGTAAAGCAGGACTAAACCAGGAAGAGTCACCAACGTTCTGCAATAAAAACAGTGCAAAAAATGGCTTTTTATTCACTTACAGAAGGGATTTAATTAGCAGAGTGATTATATAATCATTTAATTGGGGTGTGCCATGTCAGGCACGTGATAAATAGGGATCATCCCAACATTCCCACTCTCTGACAATGCTTCCTGGAATTCCAGGTGCCTGAGGATGTGTGCTTGGATGAGCTGGAGGATTCCCAGTGCCTGAGTGATGACACGGACACAGAGGCTGCTTCTGAGGTGGGAATTCCTTGGGATCAGCATTCTCTGGGGGTGGAAGGACTCATCCCACATCTGTTGATTTTGGGGTGGGAAAAGCTGATTCTCTTGTGGGTTTCCAAGAAAAAAGGGGCTGGGTGAAGTTATATTGATATCCAAGCATGGTTTAACAAGGTTTTAATAAGGTTTTTAAAAAGGTTTTAATTCCATGTTGTCCTCTGGATGGAAATCTGGAGGATTGTCCTTGGAAGGAACCTGGAAATCTCAAGTAGCACTTTGGAATCACTGAACTCATACTCTAAAAACCACCCCTTTTAGTGGAAAAAAACCCCTTTTTCTGTGGCAAAATCAGGGATTCTCTGAGTCCTGTGGAGCTGCCTCTTGTTTTGTGCTCTCTGGGATGGGAGGAGAATCCACTTCTGGAAAATTCCGTATTTCCATGACACTGGAATGGCCTTTGTGGTGTCGTTTGTCCTCTGGCAGGACAAACCACAGCTGGTTTTTCTGTGTTTTAAGGACAAAACAAGGTGGGAGGAGAACCAGCAGCAATTCCTGGGCTTTCACCCTGTACTTCTTCCCAAATCCCGCATCTTGAGGGACACCAAATCCCTTCTTTCGGTTTCTCCCAGTCCTGAGGCTGCCTTGGAGGGTTCTTTTAATTCCCCAGAGTGCATCAGGAGACTTTTTACAGCTGGTGACACCAAAAAAATTTTGGTTTTAGCAGAATTTTAGTGGTTTTAGCAGAATTTTAGTGGTTTTAACAGAATTTTCCAGCCTGGAATAAATGGGGATGTCCCTGGCTTTGGACAGCTGACTCCTGGCTCTGCACTTGGGCAGCTCCTGCCCTTTTTTGTGGGATAATTAATTAATAAATCCATTAATTGTGCAGATTCCACAGCTGGTAAGTGATGGTGAGCCTGGAAAACAAATTCCTGCCAAATTCCAAGAGCTTTCCCCTTGAATTTCGAGTGAGGGATTGAAAATTCTCTTGAAATTAAATGAAAATAAACCGCTCCAGCTTGGATTCTTCCAGAGGGCTGGGAGAGAGGAAGGAGAGGAATTCATGAGGGAGGAATCTGTGGGACACACAGGGATAAATCAATTCCAAGCCACAAAATGTTGATTTTTTTTCCAGCTTATAAATCACTCATAAATAAAATTTTTGTAACGAGGCTTCCTTGCTGCTTTTCCCACACGGCTAAAATGAGAAATACCCAAAAATATACTGATTTTTCTGCTGGAATTTTTGCCTTAAATCCCTCAGGATTGCTGGCAATGCTCCAAGTGCAGGAAGTTCAACTCTCCAGGGAAAAGGTACTGCTACCGCTGCTGGGCCCTGCGCAAGGACTGGTACCGGGACTGTCCCAAACTGCCCCATTCCCTGTCCCTCTCCAACATCAATTCCGTGGAAAACCAGGAGCAGGATGAAGGGATGGATGTCCCAGACTGCAGGAGGACAATTTCAGCCCCAGCTGGCCAACCCAAACACGTTTTCCTGGGAGAAACCAAATCCCCCGTGGATCCCGGCAGCTCCATCGAGTCCTTGGATTTGGCGCGGGATGGGAAAAATCGGGATTTTGCTGAGCTGAAAAAAGAGGAGGAGATGGAATCTTTGGAGAGCATCAAAACCCTGCTGAATCCCTGCTTCCTGTGCCAGCACAGGCCTCGGGATGGGAATATTGTCCATGGAAGGACTGCTCACCTGGTGGCCTGCTTCAGGTGTGCCAGGATGCTGAAGAAGAAGAGATCGCCGTGCCCCGTGTGCAGGAAGGAGATCAAGATGGTCATCAGGATCTTCATGGGGTAGCAAGGCTTTCTGCCCCTAAAATAACCCCAAAATGAGGATTTTTGCACTCAATTCCAGAGCTCAGTGTGCGCAGGAGGGAGATCACAATGGTCACTGGGTTATTCGTGGGTTAGCTGGGCCTTCTGACCCCAAAATAACCCCAAGAAGAGGATTTTTTTTTTTTTGCACTCAAATCCCAATTCCAGAGCTCAGTGTGGAGGATCAGGATGGTCATCGGGATCTTCATGAGTCACTTGAGCTCTTCTGCCCCTAAAAATAACCCCAAAATGAGTTTTTTTGCACTCAAAATGCCATTTCAGTGTGTGCAGGAAGGAGATCAGGATGGTCATCAGGATCTTCGTGGGGTAGCATGGCCTTCTGCCTCTAAAAGAATCCCGAAAAGAGGTTTTTTGCACTCAAACCCCAATTCCAGAGCTCAGTGTGCAGGATCCAGATGGTCATCAGGTTCTTATGGGGTGGCAGGGCTTTCTGACCCCAAAATAACCCCCAAAAGAGGATTTTTTGTACTCAAATCCCAATTTTAGAGCCAACTGTGCAGGATCCAGATGGTCATCAGGATCTTCATGGGGTACTGAGGGTTTCTGTCCCTAAAAGAACCCCAAAAAGAGGAGTTTTGCACTCAAACCCCAATTCCAGAGCTCAGCCAGTGAAACCAAAGAAAATCAAGATTTAAATCCCACCAAGAATTCTCTGCAGGATCCACTTTTCCATGGAAATCAAACACGTTGGGATCAAAACCCCAGCTTGGAAATTTTCCCAGTTTTCCCACTTCAGCCCAATTTTGCCCCTGGGATTCTTTATCCTGACCAAGAACGGAAGATTTGGGAAAAGTTGTGGCTTTTGGAATGTTTGGTTTTTTTGTTTTTTTTCCATATATCCAGACCTGTGCAATTCCTTTGGAGCTGAGAGGTAAAAATAGAAATAAATATTTATGGTGGGAGGGTGGGGGATTTGTTTTGGATCAATTTTCCTGAGAAGAAAAATAACTTTATTCCTGATACTTTTTATTGTTTAAGGCAGGCAGCGTGAAGATTTCCTTGCTCCCAGATGGAAAATAATTCCACATTTTTAATCCACAGCTCTCAGGTCACAAATCAGATGGAAAAAAGAATAATAATAATAGTAATGGTATATTTTGCTTTTTTTTTTGGACTCTTTAATTTCTTTTTTTTAATATATTTAAATCTATTCTGTGTCACCTTTCATCGCTCTGTCCGGCAGGATTCAATTCCAGAAGCTTTGGGATATTTTGGGATGTTCCATCTGCCCTCACCTCATCCTTTAGGATAAAAAATTCCTCATTTTTGAGGGGAAAATGGCTTTAAAATCAAAACGTGAATCTTTAATTTCTTTAAAGCCCCTTTTGCAGTCCAAGGGCTGTGCTGAGTGTTAATTTTTAACTTTTTCCTGATTTTTTTGAGGGGATTTAACCTCAAATTCTCTGGGAATCTCTCCCAGCTGGAGAATCCCACTCCAAGCCCTGTTTTCCCTGCTTTGCTCCCCAAAATATCCCTCATTTTTTAGAAATTCCTGCAGATCCAGATGGATCCTCCCTCAGTTCCCTCTTTCCCAGCTGTCTGAGCTGAGTGACCTCGTGTGCCTTCGCCTCCGGATTGTCCCCCTGTCCCCGTCCCCCTCTGGACACAACTTGGGATCCTCCCCATGTCATGGAATATAAAATTCCACCCCAGAAAAAGGTACATTTTGAGTGAAGCCCATCCCAAGCCTCCCCTCTGAGCCGGGATTAAGTTTAGGCCCAACCAGGGGTGGCTTTGTCACCTTCACCACGAGGGGACAGCAGTGTCCCTTGGTTTGGTGCCCACAGCTCCCTTTTATCCCGATTTTCATTGTTTATCCCAAAAAGAAGCTCCAGCCCCCCCAAGTCTTCCCCCCACCCCAACTCCCAGCGATGCCCAGGGACCCCTCCAGGTGCATCCCAACATTCCCTGGTTTTTTTCCTTGTTTTTTATATACAGAACCACAACTTCCTCCCCTCTTTTCTTCCCATTTTTCCTCTTTTTTTTTTTCTTTTTGTTTTCCCTTTTATAACATTATCCACAAAACTTTTGGGATCTTGTGGGATCCAGGATCCATCCAGCTCCACAGGGAAGTCACCATTTCCCATTCTTTTACCCCAAATCCCTTCCTGCTTCCCTCCTAGGTGACAGCGGTGACGGAGCAGAGGGTGACACCGGGGGTGCTTTGTTTGACGATCCCAACGCTCCAAAAAAACCCCAAAAAAGAACCCCAAAACCCCAGAAAAGAACCCCAAGCCCCACACAGATCCCAAAGGAAAAAGCCTTTTTTTTAGGGTTTTTCCTCTTGTATTTCCAAAGCAGGGACTGTCCAACGAGGGAGGTGACACCTCTGGGGTGTCCCTGATGCCAAGGGGACTCGGGTTTGGGGTGATCTGATTGTCTTTATGGCTCTTCACGCACTCGGGGCGTTGTCCCCACGGGTCTCTCGGGCCCCTCTTGGCTGTCCAGCAGGGTTTTTTTGGGATCCACAGCCAAATCTAGACCCTCCGCATGGATCCAGGGCCACCAAAAGCTCCTCTCCTCAAACTCGTGTCCGCGAAATCCTGTTTTTTTCCTGCTGTCTGCTTCCACAGCTCTGTTGTTTTTTGGTAAAAAACACTTCCCCNCTGCTGTCTGCTCCCACAGCTCTGTTGTTTTTTGGTAAAAAACCCCTCCCCCCCCCCCAAAATCCCACCGAATCCCCCCAAAATCCATCCCCCCTCAGCAATCCAGGGGGGCCGCCTGCACCTCCATGGCCAGGAGGTGTCCCCGGGGCTGCGCCAGCGGGGGCTGCACAGGATAAACCACGTGCACAGCCCCGCCGAGCAATTCCCGCTTGGATCCGGCACGGGCCGCGATCACGGCAGCAGCCAGGAGCAGCAGGCAGAGCAGCAGCGCTGTCAGCAGCGTCCCCTGTCCCCACGGCAGCCCCTGGGCAGCATCCTTAGTCCTGGCGGTGACACAGGCCACCCTGGCCGGCGAGGCCACCAAGGCCACGTGCAGACACGCCCAGTACTCGGTGTTGGGGCGCAGCCGGGTGATGTTGAAACTGTGGGTTCCTGACGGGATCCGCGCCGCTCCAGCCGCATCCACGCGGGAGCCGAGCACGGAGCTGGCCCAGGTGAGGTTGGAGGAGATGGTGTTGAGGCGCGGCTGCCAGGCCAGCAGGATGTGGTGGGGCTGGACGTCCACCACCAGCAGCTCCAGTGTGTCCTGGCCCAGAGGGAAGGAGTGGTTGACCAGCACGCGGACGCTGCGGGTGTCGGCGCCCAGCAGGTTGTGAGCCACGCACGTGTAGAGCCCAGCCTCGTGCGCTGCAATCCCGCGGATCTCCAGCGTCCCCTCNTTTTTAGGGTTTTTCCTCTTGTATTTCCAAAGCAGGGACTGTCCAACGAGGGAGGTGACACCTCTGGGGTGTCCCTGATGCCAAGGGGACTCGGGTTTGGGGTGATCTGATTGTCTTTATGGCTCTTCACGCACTCGGGGCGTTGTCCCCACGGGTCTCTCGGGCCCCTCTTGGCTGTCCAGCAGGGTTTTTTTGGGATCCACAGCCAAATCTAGACCCTCCGCATGGATCCAGGGCCACCAAAAGCTCCTCTCCTCAAACTCGTGTCCACGAAATCCTGTTTTTTTCCTGCTGTCTGCTTCCACAGCTCTGTTGTNAGTCCTGGCGGTGACACAGGCCACCCTGGCCGGCGAGGCCACCAAGGCCACGTGCAGACACGCCCAGTACTCGGTGTTGGGGCGCAGCCGGGTGATGTTGAAACTGTGGGTTCCTGACGGGATCCGCGCCGCTCCAGCCGCATCCACGCGGGAGCCGAGCACGGAGCTGGCCCAGGTGAGGTTGGAGGAGATGGTGTTGAGGCGCGGCTGCCAGGCCAGCAGGATGTGGTGGGGCTGGACGTCCACCACCAGCAGCTCCAGTGTGTCCTGGCCCAGAGGGAAGGAGTGGTTGACCAGCACGCGGACGCTGCGGGTGTCGGCGCCCAGCAGGTTGTGAGCCACGCACGTGTAGAGCCCAGCCTCGTGCGCTGCAATCCCGCGGATCTCCAGCGTCCCCTCGGAGTGCACCTTGAATTTGCCATCATCCCCGAAAGGCAGCAGCTTCGTCCCCGCCGGCGTCACCCAGTAAATCTCCGGCTCCGGCTCCGCCAGCGCCCGGCAGTGCAGTGCCACTCTGTCGCCAACCTCGGCCTCCAGGTGCACCGGGATGCTCCGGGCGGAGATGAGGGGCAGGCACTGCTCCGTCATGTCCCGGAACGGGACGTCGCGGATGTGGTGGCGCTGGAGGTCGGGCGGCTCAGCACAGAGCGTGGACTGGGGCTCAATGAAGCGCACGCGGGGCCGGGTGCTGTTGACCCAGCGGATGACGCAGTCGCAGCGCAGGGGGTTGCCGTGGATGCTGATCTCCTGCAGGTTGGGCAGCGACTCCACCGTCTGCCGGTGCAAGGCACTTAGGGCGTTGTTGTTGAGCATCAGTGTCTCCAGCTGCGGCAGCTGCTGGAAGGCCTTGGGGTGGATGAAGGACAGCTTGGGGTTGTTGGTCACATCCAGCTTGGTCAGCTCAGGGAGGTTGATGAGGGCGAATTGGTCGATGGACACCAGCTCGTCCATGTTGTTGAGGCCCAGCTCCTTGAGGTGCAGCATGTTGGTGAAGTCGCTCTGCTTGACCCTCTGCAGCGGGTTCTTGTTCAGATCCAGGAATTTGAGGCCGGGCACCTGCTGCAGAGCCCTCTTGGGGACATCTGCCAGCTTGTTGTCATAGAAGGAGAGGCTCTCCAGGCTCCTCAACCCTTCCAGGGCGTAATCTGAGATCTCCCGCAGGTGCATCCCAGCCAGCACCAAACTCCGCAGGTTGCCCAGGGGCCGGAAATTCATGTCCAGGATGGCGTCCACCTTGTTCCCGCCGATCATGAGGATCTCCAGGCTGGGCAGCATCTGGAACCAGCGGCTGTCCAGCGTCCTCAGCAGGTTGGAGTTCAGGTGGAGCCTCAGGAGGCTGCCCAGGCCGGCAAAGGCGTGGGGGGCGATGCTGCAGAGCCGGTTGTGGTTCAGGTACAGCTCCTGCAGGTTCCCCATTCCCGGGAAGCTGCCGTTGGGCAGCTCGGAGAGTAGGTTCTCCTCCAGGTGCAGGCTGAGCAGCTGGGGCATGTTCCTGAGCCCGAAATCCCAGACATCGGAGAAGCTGTTCTGCGACAGGTCCAGCTCCGACAGGTTCCGCAGGTAGCCCAGCTCACCCTGCTCCAGCCGGGCGATGTTGTTGCTCTGCAGCAGCAGGGTCTGGGTGCCCTCAGGCAGCTCCGGGGGCACGGAGGTGATGAAGAGGTCGTTGCAGTCCACCGTGGCTGCCTCGCGGTAGGCGGAGCGGGGCGTGTACCAGGGCCGGATCTGGCACACACAGCGCGGGGGACACGCCACCCTCCAGGGCACCGTGGGCATGGCACTGGCAGCCACCACACACAGCAGGAGGTAGCTGGGCTGGAGGCCTCTCATTTTGGCTTTGGGAAGGTCACAGGGAGCATGCAGAGCCAGCCACGGGGTGACAGCGATGACAGCGGGGTGGGGATGGCGCCCGTGGGGGATGATGCTCCATGCGAGCCCCTGGAAGCGTCAGCCCCTGCTTGGCACCCCCAAAACGGGAGCTCATAACACTGGGCGCGCCTCAATCAGAGCTGGGCCTCTTCTCCCTCCCCAAAGGAGTCATTCCCGCGCTCAGCTGTGTCTTCCGGGCTCCTCCTCGAGGTCATTCCTGAAAAAACAGCGAAGTTGGGTTAGGGGAGGGTTTGGGATCGTGGGGAACAAGGGGCAGGGACAAGGAACAGGTTGGAGAGTCAAAAACCTGAGCATGGGACCCCCAGGACCCTGCCTGGGACCTCCAGAGCCCTCAAAACCATCCAACAAATCCATGAATTCCATTTTATATCCATAGTTTAGCTGTGGCCTCCCATCCCACAGGATCTGGGTGGAATTATCCCATGGAATCTGCCCAGGACCCCCAGCAGCCCCTAGATCTGTGGCTGAGCAGAGCCAGAGCCGCAGGCGTTGGGAATAATTCTCCACACGGATAATTTTCCTGTGGGCTCTGCTCCCTACCCTTTATCCTCCCCAGCTCCAAATTCCCACATCCAAGAGCTCCAGCCCCATTTGCTGTCTCCAACAGATTATTCCTTAGGGAGAAACATCCCCCAAACAGTGGGAATGCTCAGGGAGGGGCTGGGATGGGTTTGAACCCCCTGGATCCGGCCAGAGCCGCCGGATCCAGTCACCATCCCACCTTTGATTCCATGATTTCCTCCAGCTCTCCCACACTGACCCCAATCCAACCTTTTCTTCCCTTAAAAGCCTCTCACCCAGCAGGGAAAAAAAAAACCATTAAAAGAGTGGGAAAAGTTTCTGGTTTTTCCCTGCCGTGCTCTCCCTGGAAAGGGCCCCCGAGCCGAGTTTATCCCGCATTGACTCCTCCCAGATCGATCCTGCTCTTTTCCCTCCTTTTCCTCTGCTTTTAAAGCAGCTCCCGGAGAAACAGCTTGAAAGGAAAGGATGGATCCATCAATTCCCACTTCCCTCTGATGGATCCACACCTTTCCTTTTAAGTGCTCCGGCATTTTTGGGTCCATAAAACTCTCCAGCTGTTCAAATACCTCGAGAATCTTTCCTCCTTAAAAAAAAAAAAAAAAATATATATATATATATGTATTATGGAGGAATTTGAGGCTTTTTTATTTATTTTCTTCAAGCTGTGAAGCAAAGTCTGGCTGCTGTTCCAGGCTTTTCCTCAGCATGGGATGCGGCACAACAGGCGTGACAGCAGGGAGACAGGGAGGCTCCTGCTCCCAGTTTGTGTTCATTCCCAAAAATGTGGAGCCAGGAGGCCGAAACAGTTTCTCCATGGAGATGGAAAACATCCCAATTTCCCTTTTTTCCCCCACGCCAGGAATGCCGTGTCTCTCCCATGTTTTTCCCAGTGTGTCCCCAATTCCCTAAGGAATTTCTGCGCCGTCTGGATTTCTCCCAGGTGCAAATTCCCATCTCCTCTTCCTCACAGCAGCCAGGTCGGGTGCTGCTGCCAATGCCTGGCTTTGCTGGGGGAGAGCTTGGAGCGAGCTGAGCCCAGGGCCGCTCTTTGGCTTTTCCAGATTCTCCAGCTTCCCCATCTTCTCCAGCTTTCCCAGCTTCTCCAGGTTCTCTATTTTCTCCAGCTTCTCCAGCTTTTCCATCTTCCCCAGCTTCTTCAGCTTTTCCATCTTCTTTGGCTTCCTCAGCTTCTCTGGCTTCCCCACCTTCCCCACCTTCCCCATCTTCCCCATATTCTCCAGCTTTTCCAGCTTCCCCATCTTCTCCAGCTCCTCCCAATCCACCGCACTCCGGGCACAGCGGAACTTTCCAGTCCCTGTCACCCGCCCGGCACAGGCAGGTGGGAAGTGGCCGTTAGATGCTGTGGGAAAACCTTCCCCTCACCCATTCCTGTTTTTCCATCCCCATCCAGCCCATGGGGGAAGTTGGGATGCTGGGAGCGGGATCCAGCCTTTCCCCTGCCTGGGGCAGGAGGGAATTACCATGGAATCCTGGAATGCTTTGGGGTCGGAAGGGACCTTAAATCCCATCCAGTGCCATGGGCAGGGACATCTTCCACTATCGGAGGGTGCTCCAACCTGGCCTTGGACACTTCCAGGGATGTGGAATCTTCTCTGGGAATTCCATCCCAACCCCTCGCGACCCTCCCAGGGAGGGATTTCATCCCAAAATCCGGGACTCCCCAGCACCTGCACACCCCTGGCCCTTTGTGTCCCGTTTCCTCAGGGAGAAAAATCCATCTTTTCCTCAGGATTTTGCAACTCCGATCAAACCCCCTCCCCTCCCCCAAACACCCGGGGAACGGCGCCGTTTTTCCCGAGCGAATCTCCCGGCTCAAAGCTCGGCCGGGAAAACAAACGGGAGAAATCAAGGGACAAAGGGCCCCCGATGCCGCCGGTACCGTGGCAACCGCCCCCGCCAGGGTCCCCCCCTCATCTGTATGCTCGGGCTCAGCCGGAGCTCCGTGGCAACCCCGAGCTCCCGAAATCCCGCAAACGGCATCGGGAGATGGAATTCTGCAGCTGGAGAGGGAAAACTTTGTGTCTTTGAGGCGTTTGCTTAAATTCAGGGGGTGGGGGGGGTGGGGTTGGATGTTCCCGGGGTGGATGTTGTCGGGATGGGAGGGTGTTCCTGGGATGGAAGGGTTTTCCTGGGATGGGAGGGCTTTTCTGGGATAGGGGGTTTCCTGGGATGGAAGGGTTTTCTGGGATGGGAGGGTGTTCCTGGGATGTGAGGCTGTTCCCGGGATGGAAGGGTTTTCCTGGGATACGAGGGGGTTCCTGAGATGGAAGAGTTATCCTGGGATACGAGGGTGTCCCTGAGATGGGAGGGTGTTCCTGGGATGGGCGGGTGTTCCTGGGATGGGGAGGGTGTTCCTGGGATGGGAGGGTTTTCTGGGATATGAGGCCGTTCCCACCTCCCTTTGCAGCAGCTTCACCCCCCTATAGCCAACACCCCCCGAGGGTGACGTGGCATGGGACAGCGATGTCCCCACGCGTGTCCCCGTGTGCCACCCCGTGTCCCTCACAGCAGCGCCGTGCTCCAGCCTCCAGCTGGAATTTCGGGATGTTATTCCCTGAAAAAATGTTTATGCAAGGCAGGGAACACCTGGCAAAGGCCCTGCCGAGGTTTGAGCCGGGATTTTCGCTTGGGAAAAGCGGCTTTGGAAGCGTTTGCTTGGAGCTTTTACCATCCCCCTTTTCCCGGTGGAAGGAGAGTGGGTTTAGATGGTATTTTGGGAATAAATCCTTCCCTGCGAGGGTGCGGAGGCCCTGGCACAGCTTTCCCAACCCCTGGAAGTGTCCAAGACCAGCTTGTACAGGGCTTGGAGCCCCCAGGATCAGCAGAATCCTCTCCAACCCCATCAGCGCCGCGCTGCTGCTCCTCCACCTTTTCCAGCGATTTCTTCCCTCACTCAATCCTTGTTTTATGCACAGGGATGGGATTTTTTTTTTTTTTTTTTTTTCCCGAGCCTCCTGCATCTCTGCCGCCAGGGAGGGCGATAACGCTATTCCTGTTATTCCTGCTTGGCTGGGAGGCAGCCAGGAGATAAAAACGCAGCCGGGAGCAGCAAAGAGCTCGGCTTGGGCTCGGCAGCCCGGGGGCGGCGACAGCAGCAGCGGCGGCGGCGGCTGCGGCGGCCGCCTCTTATCTCGGAGCTTCTCTGCCTCTCTCCGGCTCCGTTTTAATGAGGAGGGCTGGGAATTCAGCCTGGTGTTCTCATCCTGGCGCTTCCAGGCTCTGGAATTGTTGTTTCGGCTCTGGAATTGGTTTGGTTGTGGTTTCCCACCCCAAATGCTCCCACAGGTTCCGGTAGTTTCCCCGAGGTGCTGCTGGGGGATCCAGGCTCAGCTTCCAGCCTGGAAAAAGGGGCAGGATTTGGCCCTGCTCAACCACAAAGTGCCTATCCCAGAGCTGTGTCAAAGGGCGAGCAGCTGGGGTGACAGGCTGTGACAAAGCCGGATGCGCGGACACGGCCCTTAAATTAAACTTTATCGGCTCTGGAATGCGGAACGCGCCGGGAATTAACGGCTTTCCCGGGAAAAGGGCCGCGGGATGCCAGAGGGGCCGCGGGGCCGGGGGAGGAGGAGCGCGACGGAATCATTTAGCCTTCATTAGGGCAAATTAAAACCGGGAGCGAGATGACAATCGCAATTTGTGACCGGCTAATTGTTCTCCTCAGAAGCCGATCGCTCTGCAGATTGGGGCAATTAATTGCGCTCGCTCCCAGGTGGGGCGGCTTCGAACCCTGCCCGAGGAACTGGGAATGGAGCTCGTGCCGGCGATGCTTCCACGCTTAGCGCTGGGAATTCTGTGTGTGCCCTCCGGGAGTGCCCAGCCGGGGGTCTGGGAGACCCCCAGAGCCTTCGCTGTGCCCGCATTAACACCTGGAGAGGGTCAGAGCCCACCCTGCTCCGAGGATTTGCTCATCCCGGGGATCGGCACTGCCCTGCCGCTGCACGGTGACACCGCCTGTGACCCTCCTGTCACCAAGGGAGGGTCCCCGCGGCTTGGGGGCTGCACAGCCCGGGCTCACTCCGGCTCCGCGGCCGGAGCGGGATGGGCTTTGCCTTGGAAAACATCCCTCTGCCAGCCCCTCTCCATCGGCAGGGACCTTTTCCATCTCCACATCCACCCCCCAGAGTTAGCTGAGAGATTCCCGGTGTCCCTCTGCAATGAGGAGAAGGCTCAGCCGGATTTTCCTGCTCCTGTTGCGCCAGGCTGGGGGTCCGGGCAGGTGGGCACAGCCAGGTGGGCGGGGCTGGGTGAACAGGGACAGGTGAGGCCCAGGTGGGCAATGCCAGGTAGACAGTGCCGGGTGGGCAGGGCCGGGTGGACAGTGCCGGGTGGGCAGCCCCACCCGAACCTCTTAGCCCAGCACAACCACCCCAAACAATTCCCGCAGCTCCTCTGCCTCAGGGATGCTCCACGCCGGATCCCCAGGATGCGGAGCGGCGGCTCCTTTCCCCCGCTGTGACCCCGAGCCGGCTCCTGCCGCTCCAGCAGCCCGGGGGGAGGCCGCGGGCATAGATCAGGTATGGATCGGGAAGCGCGGCAGCTGCCAGGGCTGCCAGGGGCTGCACACGCCCGCTGAGCTGCGACAACGCGACAGCGGCTCGTCACCCGGCCGAGCGTCTGTGCCTGGCAGCGCTGCGAGGGCGCTGGGAAAAGCTGATCCCGGTTTTCCGGACGTGCCAGACCCCTCGGAGATCCAGGGAAAGACCCCGTGCCCGCAGCTCCTCGGGACAGGATGTTCCAAGGGTTTCTCTGCCCTGCGCCTCACGGGAAGGATTTGGAGAGCTCTGAATGCTGAATCCTTTGGAAAAATCAAGTCAGTCCCGGCCGAGGAGCGGGGAGTGACGAGGGATGCTGGGATCGCTTCCCGTTATCTCTGCTTTCTCTGATCAGACAAACGAGCGGAGCTGCGGCCTCTCCCAGGAGGAGAATTTCCACAGGGAATTCTCCCTCTCCCGCTGGTCCCGCCTGCCGGGAGACGCCAGCGTCCCCATCGCATCCAGGTGTCCCATCCCATGGCATTCCATGCCCTAAAGGAGCGGAGGGATGGTGCCAGGGCACAGCAGGGACGCTGCTGCTCTGCCGCGTCATTCCCAGTGACCTTCCCAGGGATCGGCTTCCCGGCGGGAATGATCGATAATTAATTCCTCGTTAACGCCGCCTCATTTGCAGAGTAGCTCCCCCCAAACCTCCCCCTCCTCCCCTTCCCACGCCAAGGGCAGCGGGATGGGGCGGGGACGCTCCCGGGAATGTCAAAGTTCCCATATCCACGTGGTTTTCCATAAATTGCGGGATCCGAAGGACACGGAGGCCGGGGGAGAGCATCCCAACCAATCCGCTCCCAGTGGGACACTGGGAACGCTGGAGAAGGCGGCTCCCGGCATCCCGGGATGCTGGATCGAGTGGAAAACCTCCCAGTCCCAGCCATGTCCCGATCCAGAGGCTGGGAATGGCCGGGGACTGCTCCAGCGTGGCCCCTCGGGGTATTTTGGGAAGAAATATTCCTCCAGTTGGTGCGGGATTCCCTCCGGAGGGATAAATCCTGGCTCCTTAAACTCCCCCCAGCCAGGGAGGGGAAATCCAGGTTATTAAAGCTGGAAAAAAAACGGGAATGAATCCCTGGGTGTGATTAAAACCCAACCCCTGGTGGGAGCGCTCCTGTTATTTCTCCAGAGGTTCCTGTGGTTGGAAACAACATTCCTGCGGCTCGGGATATTGCTCGAGGCGGGAATGCTGCACAGGGAAGAGGCTGGAGAATCGGGAATCTCACTGGAAAACCGGGAATCTCGCTCAGGCCGGGCCATTCCTGCTTCCAGCTAAATGAAACTGCTCCTCCGGGAGGGATGGGAGGCAGGGAGAGCTGGATGGGAACAGGGAGGGGGCAGCGATTCCAGGGAATTCCAGCGTTAGGAACGGACGCTGGGATGGGGTCACAAAGAGCGGGTAGACCCCCCCAGGGCTGCTCCCACGGAATTCTGGCAAAGGAAAGCTCAGGATAGCGCCTGTGGGATCAGAGCCGCTCCCAGTCCCAGAGAAGGCTCTCCCTGTTTTTTCCCTGGAGCATTCCAGCCTCCTTGGATGCCGTAAAGGCCTGGAGTGACCAAACCCATCCTGACCCCATGGAATGACATCCCAGCCGTGTCTGCAGGATCCGGGATTCTCCTGGGGGAGCTGATCCCGCCCCGTGGATCCCTGCCGCTCCGTGGCTGGGATGCTTCTGGAATTCCACATGGACGTGAGGTCCCGCTGGCAAGGGACAGCCAGAGGCAGCTCCCCCTTCCCGAAAAATTCCAAACCTGGAATCGCTGGCCACAGCTCAGGGCGAAAAGCAGGGAAGCTCCAGCAGTAAAAAAGCCGGGGAAAGGGCAAATCCAGGCTTTGCAAGCGTGGATCCAGCGGATCCAGGCCCGCCGAGCAAGGGGAACAACCCCCAGCATCCCAAAAAAAGCCGTGGATCGGTGCGGATGCCAAGAAGTCTTTAGGAATCCTCAGGAAAATGTACGGTTGCCATGGCAACTTCCAGGCACGGCTCCGGGGCTGCCTCAGCCCTCCCCGGGCACGGAGCGGATCCGTGGGATGGAGGCGAATCCCTCTGGAAGCGCCGGGAAAGGCTCGGAGAGTTGGGGAGGGGGGAGCAGCGCTGTTTTTATGGAATTTTGGGGGCTGGGCGCCTCCCTGGGCTCCCGGAGAGGGATTTTCCAGCGGGATGTGGATCCTGAGATTCCCCACCCTGCACCCAGCGGGTGGAAAAACCCTCCCTGATTCCCAGCAAATTCCACTTCTAGCTTAGCTGGGATAAAATCATCCCACTGACCGCTGGGAGAGGAGGGAAAAGGGAATTCAGCCAACGGAGAAAAACCGGGATGAGCCAGGGTCATCTGGCCACCGGCACTGCTGGATTTGGAGCTGGAGCTGGAGCTGGAGCTGGAGCTGGAGCTGGAGCTGGAGCTGGAGCTGGAGCTGGAATGGCCCTGGAGCAGGAAGGAAGAGCTTTGGGGATCCGAGGAGCATCCCAGTTGCTCATTCCCATCATTCCCATGGAAAACCCCTCAGTTTCCAGGGATTCTGCAAGAGGAAACAGGAAAGCCTGGAAAATGCAGCAGGAAAAGCTGATCCCTGTCTTCCCATTCCCAACCTCGCCTTCCCCGGTGAGGATTTTCCTGCCTTGTTCCTTTTCCGGTTTATTCACGGATTGGGATCTTTGCTGAGCGGGAGTGGGATTCCATGGGCTGGGAGCAGGATTCCATGGGCTGAGAATGGGATTCCATGGACTGGGAGTGGCTGCTCCATGAGACCAGAGAGATCCCAGAGATATTCCAGAGATATACCATTCCCTGAAAAACCCACCCCAAAGGCAAAGGCAGCTCCTGGATCCCTGCTGGAGTGGAGATTCCAGCCGGATAAGGGATGGATTTGGGATATAAACAGCCCTAAAACCTGAGGAAAACTGAGAAAATCCATGGCCAAGCCAGGGAGGACAACTTTCCCAAGGAAGGATTTAACCGAGAGAAAGGGAGACAAGGAATTGTTAAAGAGCCATAAAAACAGCTGGAAAATATCCCTGGAATCCCCTTTTTTAACAAGAATTCCATGGAAAAGGAAAATCAGCAGGGAATTCCAGCATGGATTCCGGGGACCCGGCATTCTGAAGGACTGACCCCGATCCTGACCCTCGGTGCTTCCAAAGGGATGAACCCTGCCCAACGCCGGGAATTACGGAATGTAGGAGCTTCCCAGAGCCGAGATTGGAATAACCCATCCCGGGAGCAGCAGCGCCAGCTCGTAGGAGTTGGGAAAAGTGACTCAGGAATGGGACCGGGAGCAGAATTTTCCATGGGAATCAAAACATTCCCGGAAAAACCGCGGCTCCACAGCAATTTGCAAATCGGGATCAAAGCCACCGCTCTTCTTCCTTTTTTTGGGGGGGAGGGGGGGGATTTCAAGGCGAGGGAGGGGCTTTGTTGAGGCGTCAAACGTGGCTTGGAGCACCCAAAATATCCCTTGAAATTTAAGGATCATCCTGGGAAGGGCGGCAGCCACACGATGGAAAAGCTTTGGAAAAGCTCCTCCCAGCACAGACCGAATTGGTGAATTTTTAATGTTCACAAAAAGGAAAAATCCCATTTTTTTCCCTTTTCACGTAGCCAGAATTTGTATTTTTAAACCTTTTTCCCCGTCTCTTTATTTCCAATGATCCTGCTGAGAATCAGGGAAGCAAAGCTGCTTTTTTCCCATTTTTTTCCTTCCTAAAAAAGCTCTGGAGCCCCCTCCTCTCATCCTTTGGGAAAAGCCGGTTGAGATCCGAAACCCCTTTTCCTGCTGATTACAAATTCCTCACTGACGAAGGATTTAAAATTCCTTATTAAAGCCTCTCTCTTCCCAAAAAAACCAATTTTTTCCCAGCCTGGAATCTCCTCATTTTGGCCCCTGGGACGGACAAAGCCCCGACCTTCAAATTTCATCAGGGATTGATTATATTTTTTTAAGGATGGGCTCTAAATTCCATTAAAAATGGGATTTTAACAGAGGTTGGGAGAGGCTTTGGAGCCTGAAGAGGGTCAGGAAGATCCAGGATCATGCCTGGAGGGAAAAACTGCCCTTAATTCCAAGCAGAGCTGGTAAATAATTTATCCCAAAAAATTTATCCCGAATAATTTATGGATCGGGTTTGTCTGGGTGAGAAGAGCCCCAGACTTCAGTCCCAATTAAGGCCTTTGTGAATTATCTGGGAACGGATCCCAATTTTCCCCATATTTATTTGTTATTCGGGATCATGCTCCAAGCAGAGCCGCCACATAATTCCTGCTTTTTCCCAAGTGTTTGCAAACAGCTCCCACTGCCAGGATTTGGAGTGGGAATGGGGGTTTTTCCAACCCCTTATCCCACATTTTCCATGGAAATGATCCCCAGGAGCTCCTGGCTGGATGGAGAAGGGACAGCAAATGGGGGGGCTGCACCCGGAGCGATTTTCCCAAAAAAATCCTAAAACCCAGCGGCTGGAACAGCCTTTTCCAAAGCCCTCCATAAATAAATTGAGGTCCTGGAATGCTGGCAGGCATTCCAGAGGCTGCCTGGGTCCTGGAAAAAGGGATGCTGGAAGCGACCGGGTTTAGCCAGGAGGATAAAGGGGGAGGTTTCCAACTCAGGAGCAGCGATCCCGACCCCAAAATTCCACCCCAAAATCCCAGCGCGGGGCTTTATCCACAGGAGTTTTGAACTCATCCTGTTTTCCTGCTTCTCCCGGTGCCCTCGCGGGAAGCAGCGGCTGGGATTGGAATTCTCCTTCCTGAGTTGCTGCTCTCCGTGCGGAGCTGGGAATTATTCCCTCGGGAATAATCCCATAAAACCAAAGTCACTAGGGAGAGATCCCAGCCCTCATTCCAGGGTCTGGAAGCTTGGATTTGGGAAAGGAGCAGCAGGAGCGGCTCCTTCATGTCCTGGAAAAGGGATGTGGGAGCAAAAGAGGGGGATGGTGACTAATTCCTGTGTCCTGGACTGGCACTTTGGGACACCGGGAATGTTATCCCGTGGAATCTCACAGGGAAGAGAAGAGGCCTTAATGGCCGGAGTGATCCAGGAGAAAAATCTGTGAATATAGGGCCAGAAGCCATGTGTTTGGCGTTCATCTGGACAGGTGACATTCCTAACGTTCCCCATGCCAGCTCTGGACCTTCCCAGCATCCCCGCATCCCTATCCCAGCCAGGAAATCCAGGATCACGTCCCTGAAGGCAGGGGAGTGGTTTTTTCCAGCTAAAAGGAGTAGCAGGGATTATCCCTCGGCTGCCGGGAGCCATCAGGACAAGGAGCCGTGGCTGGTCAGGGCGGCTGGAGCCCTGCTCCGCCTCTGGAATCCGAGCTTCCATGGGAATTGGAGATTCCGTGGGAATGGGAGCAGCTCCTTCGAACCCCCGGGGAGGCAATTCCAGCTCAGTGCCCGGGTTTTTGGGAAAAGCAAATTCCTGCTGCTCCACAGCCCCGCTGAGGCGGGATGGGGCTGGCTCGGGGACCTGCGGAATTCCCGGCCCTTTTCCATGTGCCAGAGGGATCCTGCGGGCTCTGCCAGGCCTCCTGGCACGGCTCAGCTCTCGGTTTTCCGCTGCGGAGAAGAGAGAGCCCACCTAAAGGAAAAGGTTGGGAATGGCCAAGGAGCAGCGGCCGAGCCCGGCCCTCGGATCCTGATCCCGCTCTGCCACTTCCAGCAGTACCAGCGGGTGACAAAGCTGTCACAGAGGGGACACAGAGAGCCGGGAATGCCAGGAAAAGCCTCAGCAGGGCAGGATCGGGATCCTCTGGCACAGGGAGCCAGGGCTGGAGCCGGGAGATGCTGCCCCATGTCCCAGGAGTGACCTGAGGGACATCCCAGGACAATCCCCAGGACAGGGAATCTTTCCCTGAGCCCCCTCCCGTCACCACAGGCTCGGGATGAGGGAGACAGGGATGACACATTCCCACCGCAGCCTTTCCAGGGGCTCTGCCCGCATCCTGCAGGATTGGGGCTGCTCAAGGGAAGGCAGGGCTGGGTCCTGGCTCGGCACCAGCGCAGCATCCCCAGGAGGGAACAGGGAGGGGACACAGCGGGGGACACAGAGGGGACACAGGTGGCAGCCGTGCGTGGCTCCCGAGCTCCCAGTCTTGGCACATCCAGGATTGAGGAAGCAGATCCCGGCGCCCAGAAGCGATGGGCAGCACCCACCTGCAACTTGCAGCCAAAGCATCCCCTGAAACGCCACTCCAAGGGGCTTTTCCCGGCCCCGAGCATCCCTGCGTGTCCAGGGGCTTCTCCCGCTCCTCCTGGGTGTCTCCAATCCCTTCTTCCAGGCGCTGGGAGAAGCCAGGGGAGGTGGCCAGGGCCGGTCTGAGCACCGGGAGAGGCGAGGGCAGCGCTGGCTCAGCCACACACGGAGCGTGGGGTCCCTCCCAGCACCGATCTCATTACCGGAGCGGCTCCTGGGAAGATCCCGGGGCTCTCCAGGCCTACAGGGCACACGCCGGGCAGCGCTGGGCACACCCCGGGCAGGGCTAGGCGCCTGGCACAAGGACCCGGGCACTGCGGGCGGGTGCGCGGCTCCGGTGCAGCCGCGGCGGGGAGGGGCAGGGCTGGGCGGGGGGGGGAGGAAGTAAACACGGAAACGGCACAGAAAGCAGGAAAATGACATTAAAATGCCACCAAAAAGCCGCCACGGCTGCTCCCGACGTGTCCTTTGCCATCACCTTTGCTCCCCTCCAGGCTGTCCCCTCCCTGGGGTGGCCGAGGTGGCGCCCGCAGGTGAAGGAGGCTGAAGGAGCCCCAAGGACCACGGTGTTTATTTATTCCACATCCGCTTTTCCACACTCCATGTCCCTTCTGCCACATTTTCCGCGTCTCTCAGGCACCGAGGGGTTAACGCCCGGAAAGCGTCGCTCCCGCCTGGATCGCATCCTGCCAGAAGCATCCCTGGATTCCAGCCCCGCCGGCGGCTCCGTGCCCAGCGCATCCCCCCGGGCTCCGCCGCCGTCACCCCCATTCCCATCCGCGGCGGGGTGAGGATCCGTTCGATCCCAGAGGAGTTTCCAGGAGCGGGAAGGCAGCTCCCACCGCTTGGGATCCATCCCTGGCTGCCTCCCGCACCCTTCATCCCCTCCCGGAGCACCGCTCTCTGTCCATTCCCGATTTTTTTTCTCACCCCTTTTATTTCCGAACGCACCATTTCTCCTCAAATCCACCATTGAACAGGGAAAGCAAAGCTCTGGAATGGGGAAAAGACAACCCCGACCAAACTGCCGAGGCGCCGGCTCGGTGCTGCAGAGCGCAGGAGCCCCCCAGAGTCACCCCCGGCCCAAAACCCAAATCACGGGGGTCGCCCCCAACTCACCCTCGGTGTCTGTCCCCGTCCCCCGGCGCCGCTGTCACCGCCTGCCACCCCCCGCCACAGCTGCCCGCACATCTGGCTGTGCTGGCAGACAAAGGGCCGGATGCCTTTGGAGCTGTCACCGCTGGCGGGCTCCGTCCTTGTCGCTTAGGACGGGGACAGGGGCAGCAGGACCCTCCGGCCACGCTGACCCTCAGGGTGGGAAGAGCCCTGCACCCTTCGCTCGCCCGGCGCCTTCGCAGCCGCACAGTCCCCGTTCCCCTCCTCCTCCTCCTCCTCTTTTTCCTCCTCCTCCCTCTTCCC
>VXAD01012646.1:306957-365807 GCA_013399195.1 Dicrurus megarhynchus | reverse complement strand
TGTCATTCTTCTTTTCAGTGACTCTTGCAATCAACCTCTGAAGCTGACAAACCAAAACTGTCCCCAGTGCTCCACCCCAGTGCTCCATTCTGGAACAAAACAATATTCCCAGCCAAATCGACAATCGACAGGTGGCAGGGGTCTCCTCTTCAGGAGCGCCTGGCCCGATCTGGAACTGCAATGACGTATTACACATAGTAGAAGAAACTCCATTTGATTTTTTTTTTTATTTAAGTAGAACCTGGGTACAAGCGCTATAGAAGTGGCATCCACCTAATTGCTACCACAGTGGAGATGGGGACTGTGTAATTCCTACACGACCTCTCAGCATCCAAGCTCTAGTTCTAGGCTGACAAGGAGCGGAACCAGATCTCTCCAATGGAAAGGATTTCTTACTTACTGAGTATGAAAATGGCTGAAGGTGGAATTTAGTGGAAAAAGGAATTAATGTAAGAAAGATCTAAAGAGAAACAGTTCTCACCTTTGTCAAGTCCCGTTAAAACCTGTAAATGTTTGCTTGTCTGTGTGTGCATTCACAAGTGAAGGGAAATCCAAACACTAGAGATCATTATCAGGAACAGAAAGAAACCAACGTACCCATCTTTGTTAAGGCACATAAGATTAGTGCACGAGATACAAAGAAACAAAGTATTTATTGTCAAAAGCTTTTCTACGAATCACTCAGCATCATACATGGATATGGTGGCTACAGAGTAGAGGGAGTCGCTCTCTCCCTTCTCCCCATTCTTTATACACGTATTTGCTCACTCTCGCAAACCCACTGTTGTATTTTTTAAATGGAGTTCCTCTCTTCCGTGAGTTTGGAAAAGATGTTTATAATACAGGATCTGGCAGAACAGATACATCCTATTAAACAACAGAGCAGTTACAGAAAGGAGACAGCTTTCTTTAGGAAAAAAGAGCCTTCTTTCCCTCCTTATCTCTTTGCATTGCCATAAAAGGGTTCTCCACACAAAACCAGACCAACAATCCCCAAATACCTGATTAGCATTTTGGCAAAATTAGGAGCCCTAGGATATGCACCAATATTGATTTATACACTAATATTTTCACTTGGCTTCCACAGGATAAGTTCTAAACAATGTGATGTAAAATCCTGCCAGCCGAGACGATGTCTGCACTACGACTACCAACCCTGCTATGTCGAAAAACCGAATCGCTGCTGGTAACAGTGAAAATGCTTTGACAGTACGTCTCAAAGTTACTGGCAAAACTTTTGGTTCTGTCCTTCCCCCCCACTTCCCAGGCTACACAGCAACTGAGACCGTCTCTCCCACGTGCTCGCTCTATGTCCGCAGGCACACATGCACACAGAATGCACAGACTCACGCGGGCTGTGCTATTTCCAAGAGTACTTTGCACATTATCTTGTGCTGTGTCTTACTGGTGCTTCAGTGGCACTCTGCTCCATTTTAAAATTTCCTTTCCCACTGTTGTATTCTTCTGCTTATTCCATAACCGAATATTTGTTTCCCCTTCAATCTCCAAGAAACATTTGATTGGATTCCTGTCTCAGGGCCAACAACCCAGAAGACTAAAAAAAACTGTTTCTAACCTGCCATGTCAACACTTCTGCTCCATTTCCCTCCTACTGGTACTCCAAAATTCTGTTGAACCCTTTCCTAGTTGGATGCTGTATTTTCTAACAATCTATATTATCATCTATACATTAATTACTTCTATGCACAGAATGTTTTTTTGCAGTATGCACAGATTTGTATTGTACTGTAGCAACTGAAGACGCTGAAACATCTTCTTCTCACCTTTTATACACACAAAAAGACAACCATCCTGAACTCAAAATATATTTCTCATTCACAGTCTGCCATAATTACCTGCCTGTTCAGTGCCACTACCTTTAATTTTCAATGCTCAAGCAACACTTGGTCTAGTTGCTTCCAGTATTTCTCCACTATTTCTCTTCAGATAAAATTTCTCTTTGTTTTGCAAACAAGCAAGCTCTTAGCTGCTTGGAACAAAGGACAACATTTTTCTCTGTGTGTCTTCACTAAAAGGCCCGAACAGCTCCTGAGCACAGGAAAAAGGCATCAAAATCTCAAATCCCAGTTTAACCAAAGATACCTGACTCCAGATTCCTAAGACTCACTGGTGGTGGTGACCAGTCTTTTTTTTATAGACAGTGGGATATAAGAATTTAGATTCTGGACTGCCATCTCCAGTGCCTGATTCATGCACACACACATTTCAGTGTACCACTGCTGCTTAACAGAGCTTCAGCTTTCAGTGATGCAGTTGTGAACAGTGGCACCCACACTACATTAATTTCGTTAATTTGCTCTGAAAGAGACTTGGAACCAGATCCATCCAATTAATTCTACAGAGGCTCTAAAACCAGGCTGGACTCCAGTATGTTGCCAGCTGTGGCAAATGACTGATACTTCTAGCAAATATTTGCCACTTCAGCAGGACGGCTCTCAAACCCCAGAATTCCCTGGCAGACATTCTGCAGGCATCTATCTCAGTCCAGTGCCCTTCTCATATCCTTGCATATCTTCCTCTGCATTTCTTATTCCTGCAGACTGAACAAAGCCCCTGAATGTAGCTGCTCTGTTTGTTACATAGACAAGAGTTTTATACATAGAGCAGCATGCACACAATGGACAGCAGCATAACAAATATGGAAGCACAGTAGCAGATGACCCCCACTGTTTTCTCTTCATAATGCTTGCTTGTAGTCCAATTAGTGGAGTCCAAAATTAAGTAACATTTCAAGTCAATCACTGTGGCAGCCTCAAAGCCCCTCAGTATAACCAGTTTAAGACTGCAGGATTTCACATCTTACTGTGAAAAGAGGTTTTAACACAAAAGGGAAAAATTCCAAATCAAGCCATTCCCAGTAAAAGGCCTCAGGCAATGAGGTACTGCCATACTTTTTCTCACACCAACAGGTTTTGTGTGAGAGTACTGCCATCACGTAAATGCAATCAAAAGTAAATTTTCCAAGACATCTCTGAACACAACGGATGGAGTAAAAGCTATGGCACTATTAATGTGAAAACAAAGATATTAAACAAAGGCGTAAAGAGAAGACTATCTCTTCTGTGACTGAACAGAAGAAACCTTTAAGTTAAACTAAGAAAGAAATTGGCAAAGACAGCAGAAAACACAATACTAGAGAAAAAAATGCATTTATTCAGAACAGCTGCCTTCTTTCCATACCACGTGTGAATTTGATTCTCTTTCCAAGGAAGTGAAAGAAAGGAGGTGAAAAGGAGTAACCTGGAAGAGCATCTTGAGTGCCATATCAAATAGACAGAGTTATACTTTGGCAGCTGCTTTTTGGACTAGAAATCATGTTGGGCCTTTAATTACAACTCATCTGTGCACTACAAAAAATGAGGAGGGGAAGGATTTAAGGAAGATGTCCCTGCTTCCAAGTAATTGTTCTATAAATTCCCATAGTCTGAATTTGTCGTACATTTACAAAGAAGATGATTTCCAAGGGATATGTTCTCTGTGCTATTGAAGGCTGACAGTGCTTTATAATTCAACAGCATCCAAAATAACCAGCACGTATCATGTATGGGAGAGCTAAATAATTAATAGTAAGAGGCAGTTCCCTTATGATCAAAATGTGAGACCAATCCAGGGACTCTGCTAACATCTTGAAGTAAAGAAAAAACTACTGTGTTACATGAAGTTAAGCTTCTTGGATTCTGCACCAAGAATTAGGAAGTTCTTTTCAGTGATGAACTCTACAGGCACACAGAGAAACATTTAAGTGATCTGGTATTTTACATATATACTTATTGTTAATATCTGCTGTGTTAAAGGCAGGCATCAGCAAAGCACCATTACGTTACTTCCATTTTCTCAGAATGCCTCATTTGTTGCTAATACCACTGATATTAGGGATGCATAAGAGGCTCTTATCTCAGGGATGAGTCTCTTTCTCTCACTACAGTATACAGATCGTACCCATGTAGTGATATGTGATTCAATCTACCTTTCACTGCCGGGACAAGGGGAAGAGAAATTATTTGCATCTGCAGAAGAGATGTCCTGACTATATGTCTTTCTTCCAGACGGGCTCTGCATTCCAGGATGAAAATCCTCCTAGTTTGTTCTTTCAGATGGTGAGATAGCTTTTTGCATTGGTCCGGCTGGAACAAAAACTCTATGCAGGAATATAAAGCATTCCACAGCTATAAGAAAGACTATCTTGTCTAATTCCAGATAAGTTACTGTTTGAGACTCCTGGGTACCATATGATAAGAACTGCATTTATTTCTCTAAATCTGTGGTCTCCTAGAACACCTATCTCAACCTCCCCCATCAGTGCCACCCATGATTCTAAGCGTAGCCCATTAGGATTTGCTCTGTAGTGTCTAACTTTCCACTAAAATTTAATGATGTGCGTTGATGAGTGAACCTTTAGTCTTCTTTCACACTGACACTTGTATGGTGCTGTCTCTGGCTTGGAATGGTTTGAGACACCCATCTTGGGCAAGATTTTCAAGGGTCACTCTAAAGCTGGTGTTCTGACTGGTGTGTTGACGGTATGTTCTCCTCCAGTCAGGAAGCAGGTCCATGTGTAACAGTGAGCTAAGTAACACTGAAAAGTCCACTGGTTTGGTGGTCATGATGCCAATGGAATCTTGTGAGCAGTACTTATGTGTTACGCACTCCCAAAGATTGTTCCAATTCCTGTCGGCGCTGCTGGATCTGAAAGAAAAAGACACACTGTACAGTTTAGCAGATTAAATTGCTCAGTGGCAGGAGATGCATTTGTAAGTCAGCAGTGTGGATATTTCTTTCATACCTTGCAGTAGAAATATCTGCTCACAGCTTCTTGAGACCATGGCTCGTGATAAAATTCAGCTCTGCGTTCTTCCTCTGGGTTTCCAACCACATCAGTCATCACCTGTGACAAAAATAAAACCATTTTTCACCATAGCTCTTCTACCAAGCAGAGAAACTTTCAGAGTTACCCAGAGTGAAAATTTATCTACATTACACATAAAAATGGTCAGAACTGTTCTCAAAGCCCAAAGCAAATGGACAATGTGTGCTTACTGCCAAAACAGGATCATAAAATGATCAAATGGTTTTTGTTGGAAGGGATCTTTAAGCTCATCTCATTCCACCCCCTGCCAAGGGCAAGGATACCTTCCACTAGATCAGGTGCTCCAAGCCCCGTCCAATCTACCTCCAGGCATAGGGCAGCAAGGGGGTTGGAACCATTCTATAAAAAAATAGAATTCTGATGACTATGTCTCCAGCATCACAGAATCACAGGTAAATATTGTTATTGGTATGTTTTGCAAAGCAGTGTTGTGGAATCACAACTTTGATGCCAGCAAGGCAGAACATTATAGAAAAGGCTCTTCTGGGACTAGTTGTCAGTCAGGGAAAACTCTGAACAACTATGCCATGTATATAGCTAGAGAAGCTCCACAACAGCTTTGTTTGTTAAGTTCCTCAAGTCAAAGTCTGCTTTATTTAAACATTCTTTCAGATGTCTGTCCCCTTTGAATACAATATAAATAATAATAACCATAACCTTAACAGTAGATTTTTGGAAGACTATTCACTTAACAATAGACATTTATAAAAGAAAGATACAATGATTGTATTAAAATAATTTAATGGATTCGTTAATACAACTGATTTTGAGGCATCTCATTAAAGATAGAAAATGTGAAACTTTATGAGGAACAAGTGATTAATTTTTGCTGGCAAACAACTGAACTTCTTTACATTCCATTTCTTGCATATCTCAAAGATAAACTCAAGGACAGCTGATAGATTAAATTATGAACCAACAAAACACCCAAATTGTGTTCTCGTACTACAGGATGCTCCTGCTGAGTTTTACACAGCTTTCAATTTACAGAATACATCAACAAAGCCCTGCATCTTGAACTTACTGTCTGGCCACAAGTTGACCTACAACTCCCATGAAGCACCACTGTTCCAGTGGAACTGGAATATGACCTAAACTGTCTTTCCTGCATACTGTCTACTCTGGGATTGCAGTAGTCCACTCATTTATCTGTCTTCCACCAATTATCCATCCTAGATGTTTGGCTATACACTCTATGTACATTTAGATAAAATTCTTCCATTCTGGTTCCACTATTCATTCTTTTTCAAACCTTAGCTCACCTTAAGATCCCTACTTTGGGACCGGAGAAGGTCTTGGATGTATCCTTTGGGATCCTTGGAGAAACTCAGCATAAAATCACGTTGTATTTTTAGCTGATTTATGGACTCAATTGTCTCATGAATCTGACAGAAAGAAAAAAAAAAAAAGATATTCTTTAATTTCTCCCATGCTCCAGTGACCATCAGGTCAGCTCTGTTACTAACTTTGCATTCCTGGTAATGTACAAAGGTGACAATTCTACACCACAGACTTGTGCAGGCTCCACGGGGTTTTTCAATTCAAAAAGCAGCAACTTAACTGCAACCCTGCCACTACATTTTGGTTTCACTTGCACTTCTACAATACAAGTATGTACAGGATTCTCCTTCACTTCCTGCACTGAACTCCTGCATGGCATGCAGAGCTAAGTCATGTCACTGTACAATGTAATAATTTCCTGTGCAGAATCACTCTGCCTGCCAAGACTGGGATCTCTGAGGACAGGTGCTACATAAATATGCAGTTAAACAGTGCCCAGTGAAAGAAAGCAATTATTCCCCTGGTTACCATCATCATCATCATCATCATCATCAATCATCATCATCATCATCATCATCGTATCTTCAATATCCTACTGTAATCCTTAAAAACTCTAGCGGTTTCCTGATTATGTCCATGTCAAATGAACAGCCATGACTTCTAGACTTTTTCTTAAGAGAAAGCCTGTAAAAGTCATGATGGCTGCAAAAAGAAGAAGAGCATGAACAATGAGAAATCATGGGTATGGAAGGTTTATAGAAAATGAATAATATCTTCAGAAATATTATGGAAGAAATGAGTATTAACTAGCAGGGAAGAATGAAGACTGAAGAAAAGTCAAGGTCCCATAATGGATAATATTATCAAGTATGATCAGGAGGAGGACAGTTCATGAATCATTTGCACATAGACACACACAAAAGCAAACTTTTGCTACCCTGTTCCTCTAACATTCTGGTTTGAAATAGTAAACCTATCTTGTTTAGTTTCATGTATTCATCTCTTTTGCCAAAACAGCTAAGGTGACCAAGCACATGGGAGAAAATAATCCTCCCCTGATCTGGCTATGCCATCAAGGCCACTAGTGTAAGTACTACATGGTACGTTAAGAGAAGAGAGCTGCTGTCCACTTGAAATCATTCCTTTTTTGGGAAAATGCTGTAGTTGTGCGGAGTGAACTCCATTGGCATGCGCTGAATTCCCAGGAAGGGACTCCACGGCAGCACAGCAATGCAATGCACAGAGGGTAACAAGAGCAGCCCACGCCCATTCACCCAGCAGTGACTTCAGTAACTTCACTGATCACAGCTTGCCCTGTGCTGTAGCAAATATTCAAAAAAGAGGTGACACAGACATGGGAAAAGGTGAGTGGGACTGGAAACAGAATAACCCTACACATGCTGCTTGCAAGCTTGGATAGGCTGGGAACCAACTGACCGAGTAGCTGCCCTGCTGAAAAGGACCTTCCTCAAGAGCCATGACAGAAAAGATGCTGCAACAGTTACCAGAATCCATTGCATTGCTGGTCCCCAGACCCCCTTCAAAACTGCATGAAGACCGGAGTTTAACATATTTGTTTGTATTAGAAGTAAACAAAGAGAACCTGGGCCTTGGTCTGAGGAGGCACTTTTGTGCCTTACCGATCCAAACCAGCCATTGACACATGCCAGAACTGGCTAAGACCCCGTAGGACATGAACCCCTAAAACAGCCTGCAAAGCCCACCACTGCCTTAAGACAGGTATTATTATTTGAAGTGCACACGATCCTCTTCCACTAACACTTAACACTGCCAAACCGCTCCAAGTGATTTTCCTGCCATGCATGTTCCATATTTCCACCTAACGCAGAGAGCCGTTCTGCAGTTATGAATACAAAATCCACACCTGAGTATGAGATTCTCCTAGCTTTGGCTTAGCAATTTAGCAAAATATGACCTCTCAATAAAAAGTTACAGTCATACAGTTCAGGTGGTTCTCAAGTGTCAGGGGACTCGGTATGCTACCTGTGAAACTCTATCACCTCAACAACCATGTCAAGCCCTGGATCAAATCCTAAGTGGGAATGCCATTCAGCCCTATGTATTCCCACTGCATTTGGCTGATTCATCCCTTGAAAGCACATGCCCTTAAGAAGTCCCCGTCTCACAACATTACTGTCTTTGACACGTAACACCAAATCCACATGAAGCTACACAATCAGTACATCACTCTTGGGCTAATACCTTGTTATCCAATGCTGTAATCTCCTGTTGGTTAGCTGTTGAGAGAAGAAAACTACTCATCTGGCCCTTTAATGGGTCTTCAACTTCTACATCTATGTCATAACAAGCCGTCTTCTTCTGATCGTTGGGGTCAACACTATGGAGAGTATAACACAAGATCATGAGAATGGCCATAATGAATCAGAATGAATATCCATCCAGCCCAGAATACACTCTTCAATAAAGCCTGTTGCAGATGCTGTGAGAAAAGTTTAAGAACAGGGTATCTTTATACATTTGCATATTCTAGTAAATTCTCTCATCTTTTATCGGTCAGATTTCACAAACTTTTGAGCTGGAGCTTTTGCCCGGACCATCAAATTTAATTTCTAACATCCTCCTGAAACCTGTTACACTAAATACCAGGATCATTCTTTGGCTTGTCCTGTCCTAAATTTATATTTAATCTGCCAACGGTTAGACTTAACATTTACTTTATTGTTAGACCAAAGTTTCTTAACTAGAAAACAGTCTTCAGTGCAGTAGCTGGTAAATCAGACTTGTCACTGTCACTTGCAATATAAAAATGCTGGCTTCTCATCACTAACTGTGAAATGTGTGGGTTGTGTGCATCTGCAGTAGGTAGTAAAAAACTTGCTCAGGATCTAGTTGAGCTTGACAGACTTGGGGGAGCGGAAGAACTTCCAGGGATGGATTTACATTAGGAGTGTTGTAAGCAGGTGGAGGGAGGTGATCCTTCTCTATTCTCAAGACCGGTGAGGACACACCTGGAGTACCGTGTTCAGCACCGGGCTTCCAGTGCAAGAGATACATGGAATTACTGGACAGAATTTTGCAAAGGTCCATGAAGATGATTAAGGCATTGGAGCACCTCACAGCTGAGGAAAGGCTAAGAGGTCTGGGACTATTCAGCCTAGAAGACAGAAGGCTGGTGGGGAGGGAACTTACCAAAACTTGAAGGGAGGGTTTAAGGAAGATAGAGCCAGGATCTTTTCAGTGGTACCCAGTGACAGGACAAGAGGCAGTTGGTGCAAACTGAAACACAGGAGGCTCCATCTGAACACCAGGAAACATGTTTTTATTCTAAGGGTGACCAAGCAATAGCACAAGTTGCAGTAAGACCCTCAAAGCCCATCTGCCTTTCCCCCAGCCCAGAGTCTCACATGTTGGAGACACTCAAAAGCCATCTGGACATGGCTGTGGCCAACCTGCTACAGGTGGCTCTGCTTGAGCAGGGGAGAGCATTTGACCAGATGATCTCCAGAGGTCCCTTCCAACCTCAAACATTCTGAGAATCTGTGATGCCGTGGCTGCCTGCAAGGAGGTCAGCAGCAGAAGGAAAGCTGAGGAGAACCCAGGTGTGGGTCTGGTTCTGCTGCTCTTGTCAAAAGCCACAGAGAAGGCTCCATGTCTTTGGCTCCATTGCTCCTGGTTAAGTCCTGTCCTCAGGCCTCCCAGGGTCCTGAGCCCAAGTCAGTCAGGGCAGCAGGGCTGTTCAGAGGGACCCTGACAGGCCGCAGAAACAGGACGGCACTTCAGCACGGTAAAGTCCAGCACAGGAGAAGTTCTGCTCCTGGGACAGAATGACGCCGTGCAGGGGCACAGGTGGGCATTGGCGGGGTACAAAACAGTTGGCAGGAGAGGACTTGGGGGCCCTGATGGACAGACAAGTGCAGAAGGAGTCTGTGGGGTAAGGCAGCCATAGCAAAGGTCAGCTGCAAAAGGGGCCGTATTAGCGCAGGTGTGGCCATCAAGCCTGGGAAAGAGGCTCTTCCTTGCTATGCCACGCTGGTGAAACTGGATCTGGACTGGTGGGCACAGGACCACAAAGATGTGACACTCTGGAGCGAGGCCCGCAGAGGCTCAGTAGGATGCTGGGGGCTGGAGCACAGACCTGCCGAGAGAAGCTGCAAGAGCTTCTCCAGCCTGGAGGAGAAAAGGGAAAAGGAGATCGCCTGGGTGAGTGCGACTGCCATATGGACTGGTGAAGCACAGACAGGGCCAGCCTCCCCTTGGAGGTGCCTGAGATTAGAGTGAGAGGCAACAGAAACTCACTGCAGCATGGCCAATTCACTCCCTGTAAGGAATTGTTTGTTTAAAAATCATGATTGTAAGTCAAGAAGGGGGAATCCAGATTTATACTAGAAGAATATTGGAGAGCTATGCTTTGCAGTCTGCTTGTGTCCTTTAATAGTGTGAAAGATGTCTCACTTCTTTGCAGAAATGGTAATCCCACAGAGGTTTTTCTTTCTACCTCTGCTTTCAGGTGTGTCAGCTGCAATTAGGAATGCAACTCAAGAAAATCTCCAGCTCCAGCTTGACCTCAGGTAAGAAGATTTCTACCAGTTTCTACTTCTACCAGTTTTAAATTTGATGCATTCAGTATCATGGGGATCAGAAACCATTACAGAATCTATATTTTTAATTGCATTCTGCATGTTTGAGTCTACCTAGTATTTAAAATATTTGTCAAGATCAGAGACTTTTTGTTCATCTCTACTTTATATCCACTTCAACCCCACTGAATTTTTTCTTCCTTTTTTTTCAAAAAGGAAGGTTGTTGTTGCCCAGAGAGTGATTCTACAATACTATTAAAATTTCTAGAATAAGTTTAGAATACTTCACATTTTTGTCTCTGTGCATAGCCTCTAAAACTAGAATGAATAATTGTGATCTACTTGATCTTCCTGTAAAAGGCAGGCCTGAGGATTTATCTGAATTAAGAGCACATATATTTACAATCACTAGTGATGAAAAATTCCCTGTAGTAGTGTGCTGGTTTTGGCTGAGATAGAGTAGTAGCTGGTATGGGGCTGTGTTGTGAATTTGTGCTGGAAACGGTTGGTCACACAGAGATTGTTTTGTTATTGCTTATTGTTGCTTACAGTGTGTCGAGACCTTTTCAGCTCCTTGCACCACCCACCGGCGAGGAGGCTGGGGGTGCACAAGGAGCTGGAAGGCAACACAGCTGTGACAGCTGACCCCAGCTGACCAAAGGGATATTCCAAACTGTGTGGAGCCATACGGAGCGGTAAACTGGTTCATAGGTCTCGTTGGGTATCAATCAGTTGGTGGTAAGCAATAGTTTTCATCTGTATCACTTGTATTGTTGGATTTTGTTCATCACAATCATCATCATCATCATTTGTTATACTGTCTTGTGGAGGGCTGTGAACTCCTGGCACAGGAGCCCTCTGTGCTCCCTTGGAGGAGAGAAGCCTGAGGGCAAAAGGACTCAGAGATAACCAACTTACTTAGGTTATGGTGACCAAATGAACCACCCCCAGCATGCCTTGCTTCCTTCTGCTAATACCTTGTACCCAGTTGGCGAAATGGTTTCTACCCCACCCCCTGCCTTTCCCATAAAAAAGGCCCTGAGTCTGTCACGAAATTGGGGAGTCTCTGTCCCTGGCCTCCCCTTCACAGGCACTGCTGGACAATAAAAGCTACCTCTGTGGAGCTGCCATACAGAGCTCCTGTCTCTCTGTCCCGAGTTTGCCTCGGGTGATCTCACAAAGAGCTGAATCACGAGAGCTGAAATCACTTGTAGCTGAGAAATCGCTTCACCTTGCTGAGATCACTCGCTGTCCAGGGAGGCTTGCCCTGCCCCTAGAAGAGCTGTTCTCTGCAGGACACTCTCTCTAGGGAGCTCGTGGCAAACTGGTGCTTCACCAGCATCAAACCCTCTGAGACACTGTCTTTATCTCAACTCATGAATTCTCTCCCTTTTACCTTTTCAACGCTTCCCCCTGCCCTGCTGGAGAGAGAACAAGCAGATGGGGAGTCTGAGCTGAAGTCTGGATTAAACCAGGACAGGCAGTTGGCATATTGTTTCAGTGGCTGACTACATTCACTCGGAAAAACTGAATGCAGGGGGACAGGGCAGAGCATTTGTGAGACTCTATTTTAAGCTTGGTTGGACCAGGCCCCTAAGTATCCTTGATAGACTTTGAACCTGATTTGACTTTGGATGGGGGACCTCTCAATGACCACCAGCAATCCCTTCTACTGTAAATTATTCTGTGACTTTATGAGTCTAAAAATTACTTTCTTTAAATTCAGTGACAGACTTCCAGATTTATTTTAGCTTAGCCTGACACTGCAAAGACTTCACTGCAAACGTACTGTCTGCTCTCAGGAAATTAATTCTTCCTTTTTCCACACCGTTATATCAGTACCATTTAAGGTTGTCAGGTGCTGTGTAGTGCACACAGTGTATCAGAGAATGCTACTAGATACAAAGTCCTGTTCTTTAGCTGGTACCTGACAAAAACCACTTCCTCCAGAACGTTTTTCCATCCAGCCCCTGGAAACATAATCATCAGTTCCTTGTCATCTTTCTCTAAGCAATGACTATCTATCTCTGAGGACCTCAGCTTTTTTGTGGTCCATCAGACAGGTCACTGAGTTGCATCCAGTGACAGTACGTACGCAGCTCTCAATCTGCACGGCTGCCAAGCTGCCTTTTCATTACTCTGTTTGATGTATTCAAATGAATCAAAAAGCAAATTTTATTTTCACAGCCTATGTAATATTTAAACTTCTTATCACATATGTTACAAATTTAAAATAAAGAGCCCAGTTTTAAGCAAATTCAGAAACATTTGCTGTCAATATTCTGTAGGAAATCAAATCACTGTGCTTAAGTAACAATAACGTTTAAACACCCAGAATCAGAGTTTTGACCCAGACCACAAAGAAATTTGGAAAAGATTGAAATATCTGAACAGTAAAGTTGCAATCCCCAGAAATCTCTTTATCCCCCTCCTTGATGTACACAGTTGTCACTTAAATATGGCACATGCTGGAAGAGCCCTAGAGAGCTGAAAGTCGTATTTCATCTGTTTTGACAAGGATATGAGAGCTCAGTATCTTGGTCACAATGACCTCCTCTGAATCCAGGCATTCTTTGTTGTAAATTTCTGGAGATCTCTTGACTCCTTGGCATTTTCAGGATAAGACTAACAGTCAAAGAGCTGACCCAATCCCAACAAAGCATGCATGGACTGGCCCTGCATTTGAAATCCTAATGGTGTTGTACATTTTACATAATGTATCAGTGATTAGAATGATTGCCCATGATGTACAATATCTCATTTCAATTTCTTTTTTATCTCTTTTTGTGGGTTCAAACTTTCATTGCTCTCTCCTTAGGGAAAAGGCCCGACCAACTTTCTCAATGGTATTCTAGTAAATATAAAAGCTGTTTTTCATACTCCTAGAAAACTGGTGCTGTGCTAGTGAAAATAATTCAGAATTATACAAACTAGAATGACACATAGAATGAACACACAACGAAGTCCCAGGTATTCACCTGGAAACTGTAAAAACTAGATTCTGGTCCTTACAGCTAGCTGCAGCTGTTTCTGTACTTTATCTAGTGAGTGTTTTGCACATGGCAGTGCTGAGCTGACCAGCCAGCTTACCTGATGATGTGGTTTATCACTATCGGGTCTGGCGGCAGCAGTAGGTTAGTGAGTCTCTGAGGAATTTCAGAAAACTTTAGCCGTGGACAGTCAAAGATCTGGAACACAATAAACAACAAATGCTGTTTGTCCAAAGCCTATCTTGCAGTTAAATTAGAAAGTAAGAAATCTGCAGCTCACAAGGAATTGAGACAATTAAGGAAGGTGATTTTGAAAACTGTAATTCAGGTTCCTTGCACAGATTAAATTTTTGGTCACTTCTGTCTCTGTAAATTGCTGTTGTACTTTCATCTGGGCTTGCAGACATATCCATCAGGTCATGACAATTTCAGGTGTCTCACTTTTGGTTTAGCTGCTGGAGGGCACATGAAGATTGTGCCCTTTAATGGGACATGAAGATCAACTGTATCAATGATGGGAGAGAAGCAAATACTCCCTCTCTTACTGAGGGTTTACAAAAACACATTGTAAAGAAAATTGTATTTTTTTACTTTTTTTTTATTTTTTAGAAAGCATAAAACCAGTTTGCCTTTTTGTTTCCTGTGATATTTTGTGCTAAAGAAAAATACAAGAAAACATTTCTGGATTTTAAAACCATTTGCAATTTGTGGGTCTTTTAGGATTAAGGAAAAATAAAGTCAACGTGATATTATTTATTTTTAACCAAAGCCTGAACAGCCTCTTGGAAGGGATCCATGCCTTTCCAAACAACGGTTCATGGCTACCTTCTCTTTACTATGGTCCAGAAGCTAAACAGAATCATAGACTCATAGAATATCCTAGGTTGGAAGGGACCCACAAGGGTCATTGAGTTCAACTCCTGCCTCTGCATAGGACAACCCTGAAAATCACACAATGAATTTCTACTGAATTCAGAAAAAAAAAGAAATTCTTCTGGAAAGTGTTAAAAGCTGTAGAGTTAGGAAATTTTCTGTGAGTAATTGTAGTGCATTGCCATGAATCTAGAAGCACTCTTTACACCGGGAGTTTTCAGAAATGTAATTACAGCCTTTGTTTCCTACTGTGATTCTTAATGGTCTGAACAGGCAAACAGACTTTTCTCTAAAGATATTCCATTTAAACCAACCTTAAAAAACCCCAAAACCCGAACTTTCTATATATTAACATTTGCCTTCAAATGTGCCCTTGTGTGGAGGCAGTTTGTAAAAATGTTCAGGCCTACGCCAATGAAAATGCCTCTTAGGGAAACTACTTTCACCTGATAGAAGAGATACACTACTCATAGTATTGTATCTGTAAACAGAAACAAGCTTTGCTTGCTCCAGAGACAAAGGATGCAGGCAGGCTTGAAAAGAAAGGACTATCAGGTTGTAGAATAGACATACAAAGTCAGATGCTCTGGTTCCTCATTTCATTTTGAAATTCACAGTTTTCTCAAGTGAGTGAATTTGGTAGCAGAAATACCTAGGAGCCAGCTCTGGGAACCATTTACAAGGTTCTATTGCTTTTGAAATACCTTTGAGACTTTTTTCTTGTTTTTGCTTGTAACACAGTGGATTTCAAATCTCCCTGCTGATGTAAACAGTGTTTTTAAACAGAAAAGGATGTGTCTTCATCAATTCTAGAATCTGTCTGATTTGTAGGACTTGCCTGCATCCAGGAATTCAGCCAGCTAGTTTCTGAAGAACAGGGAAGTAACAAAACCTAGTGAGTCTGCAGCTCCCTCCTTATTTGAGTTCTGAATTCTGACACTTTAGATAGAGATGACTGTGGAATTCCCACCCAAAATCTCTCCACACCAAGGTCCATCTAATCTGCTCTCGTGACTGGCTCAACACTCATGTCAAACTCCTAACGTGGATGCAAGCCCAAGCGACAAGAGCTTTAAGAAGGGAAAAGGGATCAAGGATACACATTAGCGGGAGGAGGATGGGAGGCTGGAAACTTAAGGGTAGGTGGAATTTTCCTAAAGCTTCTCATATTCCTGCCTAACTGGAATTAGTGGTCTACACTTGTAACCCCTGGCTCTGAAAGCCTCTCTGGCTACAGTGATCCTGGTGGGTCAGGTAACTCATTCAGTGATAATTTTTGAGTCTGTACTGTCTTGTGCCCTTAGATGTAACCACAACACAGCAGCGCAGGATTCTGAAAAGCTGGCATACCAAATGAGAAGACCAGTATCTCAAGGGGAATGCCAGAGACACTGGTGCCCATGTACTGCTCCCCTAAGTGATAGGCACACTTCCGGCTAGAACAACGCTTTTTTCCCCAGGAGTTATGTGGCTAAAACTATATAATCTACAGAAATATTATCAGACTGGAAGACATTACTAACCCAATTCCTTTGCCCTCCATCTCTCAACCTTAGAGTATTAGAGTAAAAAACAAAAAAACCCCATCATTAAATATTTTGTTTATTGTAAGGGGATTCAGATTCCTAAGTAGTAGCATCAGTTTTGAAAGCAAGATCAGCTAATTAGGACAGTTTTGCCAGAGACCTAAGGAAAACAGAAATAGTCAAAACAATCCCATTTATGATTTAAATCTGTGCAAGCACTGCATTCTCATGAAACTATTCCAAGTTAGCCAGCTCTTGCAGGGTGTGAGGTTCAGTCTTCTAGAAAAGCAATCAGCTACTTCCCAACTCTCTCACTTGACTCATCTTCTGAGGGTGAGAAGACAATTACCAGGTATCACAGCATTCCTGCAGAGTTCTAAGACAAAGGAGACCCAAGACCAAATAAATCTCTAATGAGATGCATGAGGAGAAGATGGCTTCAACAAGTTCTTATTCTAGCAAAGTTCTTAAACTGAAAATTAAAATACATAAAATTGAGAAGGCCCTCCTGCTTACTAAAAGTAAGATATGTACATCTGTACAGGGTCATACAAAGGATCTGCTGCAAATCTACCATACTATCCTGCCCTTGGTAGTGGCCAAAAGTGGATACTAAAGGAAAAATGTAAGAACAGGAGAAACATATACTTGTTCTTCCCCAAAAACACTCTCCCAACCTCCACATTTGCATTTAAAACAGCCCAAGATTTTTCATCCTTTGGTTTGTCACTTTTGGAACCTATACACACTTTTAGCATTTGCAAGGTTCTATTGCAAGGAGTTCTGAAGTTTAAATATGCTTGAGTACTTTTGTTTGTTTTCAATTTGCTACCTGCTAGTTTTAGTTGATGGACTGTAATTATTGACCAAAATATAAAAAATTACTCCTTTTTCACCTTTTCATTCTGCTCATGATTTTTCAAATCATGAAAAATTTTCCCATTTCCTCTTTGGGCTAGCAGAAACAAAACTCAGTCTAAATTGGCTACAGATAAATAAAGAATGGAAATCAAATAATCTAATCAAGAGAACAGCACTGCCATTTTGCCAAAAATTCTTATGTGGTTTTAATATGGAATTTTCACTATATGTGAAAGAGACTGTATGCTGTAATTCTCAAAAAACCAAAACCCAAACAAACAAGAGAGTGACTATATAATCCTGATCACTTTGGTTCTATATTCCTAAAAATACCCATGAATTCCACAGTTGTTTTGTTGCATTTGGTATTTTCAAATGTGCAAAGCTGTCTTTAAGTTTACTTTAAGCATTGGCTACTTTGAACTGTTGTAGGGCAAATTAATAACAGAAAATAAAAACTTAAAAAGAAAACTAGGACACAAGTTTCATTGCAACATTTACTTTCATTGTTGACTAAAACATTATTCATTGTAATTGCCAGTACTTTCCTTACACAGAAGTATGTCACAAACCCTACTTTCAATTACTTTCAAAGTAAGTCATGTGAGCCTGAAGCTACAGAAAAACAAAGCCAAGTAAGACAGTGATAGCTCAGTTAACACTACCTTTCCAAAAAACCCCATAATCGTATTTACAGAAAGGGTGGAGATGCTTTTAAGTGGCCTTCTTGGTTAATTCTAGAGGTCATTGTGAAAGACAAAGTCTCAACATGCTACTTTCAAAATATCATGCAGATCATTTCATTATCCGAAGAAGATTTAAGAAAAAACAGCTTTTCTAATTATATCTTCCATGTCGTCTTCCTTCATAAGCAGGGAAAGAGAAGGGAAGAAAACAGGTCTACGTAAGATTTGACAATGAGAATCAGCAGATTATTTCATGTTTCTTAGTATTAAATGATACAATGGAGGAAAAAACCCCATCAAATCAATAGAGAAGTCCTCCTTCCTGGAAAGGGCACAACTTTTGTGGGGAGTGCTGAACCACCAGATGTAGGGGGTTTTGACAACACTGGCACACGGGGAGGGTGTTAATGATATTAATTGTAGTGGCTGCTGAAAGCCATTCAGTACTGAGGATACTGCAAATCATTAAGGGAAGATAAAAATCAGTCATTTTCATTCATCCCAAATTTGTGGCTGGATGTTACAGCTTGCTTCTGAAGAGCTACTGTGTCCAAAAAAGTTACCTGCTGGAAGTACTTGTCGCAGTTAATGTATTCCTTATCGTGGGAGTCTTGCAGCTTGTTTGTTTTGATGTACTGCCAGAGAGCCTGGATGATGGCTGAGCGTGTCTGCGTGTGGATCCCCAGCAGACGGGCCAACCGTGGGTCCAGTTTAAACTGGGGAGGCTGGAACACAAAGGGAAGGAGGTGGCAATAAAGAGGAAAGCGGACAGATACACAAGTATGAAGTTTCAGTTTTAATTCTCGGGGGACTCTGTTCCTCAGGAGAAGCACCCCATTCAGTGGCAGAGATTGCAAAAATACAAGTCTGTATTTTTGTGTCCCACCACAAAATACAACTCTGGAACTCCGGTACTCTGGAAGAGGGACATTGTACCTGTGCTATGCACACGGACTACTTGTAGCGCATACTTCAAATAATAAAAACTTGCACAAAGACTCAGGAAGAATTTTCCTTCTCAACACTGATATATATACTTTTGGGAATGGGAGAAGAAAAAGAACAGCCCTTCCTCTGAACTACTGGAAATTAACCACAGAGAGAGAAAAGAAAGGCAGGATGATGCTTCCACACTTGCTAATAACTGCTGTCTCACATCAACACACTGTCTTGGAACTCTGTTTTTTTCAGGCATGTTCCCACCATTCTGGTGCACACCAAAACATTTACCTGACCACAACCAGTCAATGTATTTTATTTCTTTTCCTGATCTCAGTGATACAATTCAACTTCCCCGTTTTCCATCTCTAGTAATATAAATTCCTTGGATAATTTGAAATTTGATGCTTCTTCAAGTGTGTACTCAGGTTTAGTATTCACCACATTATTAAGCGAGGATTACTCTGAGGGGTGGCAGGTCACCCAAAGCTAGCTTTATAGCAAATCAAGACTTAAGGATAAAAGAACATCTATTCTAAGGCATAAATTTATAATAATGGTGAGCATAACAAACATCATTATATTGTCTTAACAGTAAAAATTCTCGCTGCCTATATCAGTATTTCAGTTAGCCCACATGCTCCCTAAAATCAATAAAATTTTCCCTCTGTTAACATAAAATGGAGTGTCTATATCCTGAATAGATGCTATTTGCCTGGAGGGGAAAGAAGGTGGCAGAGAACAAGTTCTTAAAGTTATACCGTCAAAACGCATCTGAGCCTGAACTGTCATTGAAAAGGGGGATCCCATCTACTCGCAGCAGTGCATTCTCAACAGTTTCCTTAAGACAGCAACATTTCTTCCAGGGATAGTTTCAGTCACATTAGTGAGCTCCACAACTGCAGTGTCCATCGTTTGTGCCAAGGTAAGGCTGCCACAGCTACACAGCGAGTTCAGGTACCACTAGCAAAAGCTACTCCTTTGAATTTTTTTTAAAGAACCACACGCGTAACTTGTGTGCAACTTATCTGACTATTCTCTAAGAAGCTAGAGGAGGAAATGCATATTCTTTCTTCAGGTGGACAATAAAACTACTAATTATCATAATACCAAGACCAATATTTTGTTAGACTATATTAGAAACTCACTTGATTTGTCCCCTTTAAATTTTAAATAATGTCAGTTTGGTATCATTCTAACTTCAATGGACCACCTGACACTGCAAGTCCAAGTATATTGGGTTTTGATGTACGTGACAAGATGAATTTGCTCCGTTGCACTAGGTCCCCGAGGCTGTATTTTCCACACCAAAAGCAGTGCACTGACCTGGTAGTCCAACATGAGGAGTAACGTGCATCGCACGCTGACATCCCCAGGTCTCTTCACCTGGAAGCCGTCTGTTTCCTGGGTCGTGGGAGTTCTGTGCCACTAACAAAGGGAAAAGCAAAATTGTTGGTCTTTTTTCACTGATGTCCATGGAGGTGCATCTTGCACAGTACACCATGCTAGAATCAGACAGGCACAAGCTTTCTGAAGATCTGGCAATTTAAAAAAGAAACCTGACAGCAACAAAACCAAACCACAACACGCCTCCACCCTCCCAGTCATTTCAATTCAGCTTTAGTGCAGAATCTGCTCTGCTGTTAGCACACTTTACTTGTTAGGAAAAACGTGCACAATTTTTTCATCTTTTCATACATTCTGTCCTAAGATGTGCACTACATCACTAATCCATCTGTGTTTTTAGAGTAGATTCCTTTAGCGAACATTCTTAAGAAGAATGGGATTTTGAAAACTTTGAAAATACTTTAAATGAGATAATGAATGCAAGATCCCTTAAACAAGGGAGTCAACAGGCACCAGGTGTTTATGTGTGCCAGTAACTGGTTTGTATGCAAAGGGTGCACAACCTTCTCACCTCCACAAGATGATTGTCAGGTCCATAAAGATCTTTGTCCAGTTCAATAACCAAACTCTTAAAAAAAGATGAAAACTTCCGTTTCTGTTTGCTGAGCTGTACAAGCAGAAGAACCAGACATGTATAAGGTTGCATTTATTAGCTTGTGTCCTAGACTTTCTTCTCAGTATCTCTGTCTTGAACATTAAATCCCATGTAAACCAAAAGTGTGATCAATCTCATTGAGTTCTCCCTCTGACAAAGACAGGGTAAGATGCAAAAATCTCAACAGTAGTGGAACGGTGCACACTTTAGGGACGACTTCGTTGACTCTTAAGTGTTACTGAAAAGGACTGGCTTGTAAGGTGAACATGGCACGCATGAGAGAGGTTCAGAGAACGGCCATGAAAATTATCTCAGGACTGGAGCACCTCTCCTGTGAGGACAGGCTAAGAGAGCTGGTGTTGTTTAGCCCAGAGAAAAGCAGGCTCCAGGGAGTATTTAAAGGGGGCTTGTAAGAAAGATTGAGGGAGACTTTTTACCAAGACCTGTAGTGACAGGGCGAGAGGCAATGGTTTCAATGAAAGACCATAGGTTTGGACTGGTCATAAGAAAGACATTTTTTACTCAGAGGGTGGTGAAGCCCTGGCACGGGTTGCCCATAGAAGCTGTGGCTGCCCTATCCCTGAAAGTGTTCCAGGCCAGGTTGGACAGGGCTTTGAGCAACCTGGGCTAGTGGAAGGCATCTCTGCCCATGGCAGTGGGATGGAGTGAGATGGTCTTGAAGGTCCCTTCCAACTCAAACTATTCTACAATCCTAAGGCCTCTGTATGTTAAAATCTGCCGGCCAGGCTGTTCCCAGCCCGGCCCGCAGGTTAACGGGGTCCGATGCCCGCGTGAGCCAGCGACCGAATTGATGGTAACTGAGGTTTGCGTGCCTCAGTTTACCAGTGCAGCCCAACGCCTCCTCACAGCATGTAGGCATGCTGTAGCCAGCAGCGGAAGGTACGGAGGAAAGAGTGGAAACTCTGTCAGCTGCATTCCAAGTTTATTTTCTCCTGCCCTCGAGAGGGCAGGGGCCAGTTAGCTTGAAGGGGAGCTAAAGCAGAGAGACCCCGTTTGTTCTCTCGCAGAGAGTTTTAAAGTGTTACATCATCAGGTAGAGATAACAGAATGAACCAATCATGAAAGAAGGTACATGATAGCAAACCAATAAAGACCCCTCAGGGGAGGAACAATATCAAACTAACAAGTAACAAGACAGCTAGAGGGTATTTCAAATCACGCTAGCCTGTTACTGGATTTGAAACTTCTGTGAGTGACATGCAAGGGGTATATTGCTATGCTATAGGACAGCAACATCTGTATACCTTTCTTTTTAACAGCCTGGGTTTTTTTAATGAATGCTAATTTCTTGGTCTGATTTATCAGATCGCAGTAAATTTTGCAGACTGGTCATACAAGAAGCAAAACTATTTCCTTTTACATTTTGTCTTTTCATTTAATTATCAGTATTAGTTGTTTACTACATAGCTCATACTGTCTACATTAAAAACTGGAAGGTCTGTGATTACCTAATCTGACTCTCCACAGAATAGAGGCCACAGGATTCCAATTTATTTCTTTGTATTTCATGCAGATAGTATTTTATTAAAAATAAATTGAAATCATCGAAAACCTATGTTGTTCCAATAAAAAATCCTTCTTTATTGAAATATATGCTCCAATTTCTAAACTGAATTTGTCTAACTTCAATTCCCAGATGTTGCTCTTTGTCACCACTTCATCCTCCAGCAAGACTCTGACTCATGTAGTTACCTCCAGACAGACTGAAAGCCTTGCCCTCTCCATGCATGCATGTTCTCTATCTGTTTAGCCTATAAACACTTACTTGTGAAGTCTATTCAAAGAGATGACGCCTTTATTAGGAAAGTCCAGCCTTCCCCAAGGACAGCTAAATTAATCACTGAGGTTTCTGAGGACTTCATAATGATAAAATGTTTCTTCCGTCCTTGCTCTAACCATTCCTACATGTGTTGTACTCCCTAAGAATATGACGTACTGCCTCCTCCTTGTTATCCTGCTCTTCACAAGATGCAATGCCCTCTGTAGGCCTGAATTACCACACCTGTTGTAACCTGAACCCTGCCATCTCTTTGAAGGGATTCATCTCAGCCCTCTTCTCTCCACTTCCTCCTACCTGTCCTGTCCTTACGTCTGCCTCATCTTCTGCTGCACTCTCCAACATTCCCATTAGGGCCTTATCCTTCACTTGGGTTGGGCACAGTGCCTTCCCAGCAGCAACAAGCCAACAGTACCATTCAGACATGTCTTGTCTCGGCTGATGTCCCCAGTAAAACCTACCACCCCAAAGGACAATCTTTGAGTCCTGCCAGCCCCAGTGAAGCAGAGATAAGTCATACGTCATCCAGGAGCTTCCCCTCCACGCGCAGCTCCCACGAAGCAATACTGCCATCGGAGTCATCAGCGTCTGATTTTGCAGGATTAAATGTGTTGGAGATGTAAAGTCTCAGTTTCCGCTTTTGCTGTTATACACATAGACAAGGGAAAAGTACATATCCAGTTTAAGTTCAAGATCTGAGGAAGCTGCAGGGAAGGTGATAATTACACATTTAGTAGAGAATCTCCATGTTTTGTACAGTTGCACCGGTTATATTAGAATTTAAGGTTCTGTTACATGTAAGAAAATACACTGAAGAGCTGAATCTGAAAATTCCTTTCAGAAACTCTTGGCTATACAAACATGCTAAAATTCACAGTAAATGGAAGAAGACAGGAGGTTGCCAAGCCTGAGAAGTGATTCATCCTGTAGTTCTGGATTACATATTTGAGAAATCATTGTGAGAAAAGCATGATATTATGTCCTTTCTGGCTTCAACCTAGCTAGATTGCTAAAACTCAGCTGCAACTCTACTGCAACATAAATGTCTTTCATAGTTGCATCAGTTCAAATTTGCAAATGGCAGCCACAAATACAGCTCATGCAGCAAACTACCTGTCAGGCACATCTCTGCTCATCTGCATTCTACCATCATGCAGCATCTGGTAATAATCCTGCAGACACACCTGAACACACCAACACACACACGCTGGCTGCCTTACCCTCCTCTTCACCCCACCTGCCTTCACCCTCAGCAAGCATGTTGCAGCTCCACCTTGCTGGGAGACCTGAGTGAAGGAAGGCACCCTCCTTCATTCCTAACACCCAGGTAGGTGCTCAAGTCTGTCAGAGATACATTCATGCCTATACACTATCATTTTTACAGACCACCCGAAGTTTCCCAGTCAGTGTAGTGGCTTATGGCCATGTCATTTCTCAGCACCCTTCCTTCCATGCACCATGTGGAAAACACAGCCATTAAGTCTGATGCATGCATTCCAGAAAAGATTATTACCAAAAATTACTTTGGGACTCTAATCTCCAATACCTATATATAACACAATGTCAAAAAGGCTACAGTTACCAAGTTAATGCAGACAAAACAACACAAGAAAGGAGCAATCTTGTAAAGCTTTCACACACGCATAGGAGAGAAGGAAGTTACAGCAGGTTATAGAGCATAATCTGGCACAGAGGAATGGGGAAGGCAGAGATGTACGGCTGAAGAAGAATGGGAAAATTACTACATTTTGCCAAATCTGGAGAAGGCAGTGACAGAGAGGTTTGATAGAAATGGAGTGCCAATAGTATGCTCTGGAAGGGAACAGGATTTTCCAAAGCGCAATCAGTGCAGAAAATGACAGGTTTACACAGGTAAGAACAGGCAGATAGGCAGAAAAACATTCCTGCGAATCAATGTTTTTCCCACAGGATTTCTGTTGCCAAAGTGCTCTTTCATAATATAATTATTTTAATGACCCCAAGTCTCTATTTCGTGCAGCGGACTTGTCAAGGACTTCACATTTTTAAATTCACAACTCTTCAAATTACTCTGCACATTTTATGCACCATTCCCGAATTTTATCCCCACTGGATTACTTGCAGAACTATACCTATATACACAAGCAGGCTTTTACTGAAGAGTTCCTCATGGATACTCTCCTGATATTTCAGGTTTATATCACTGATTCCATTTCCTCTTCTTTCAGTTTCCAAAGACATTATCTTCATTCTCCCATTTACCCTGGAAACTCCTTCTCTCCTCATATCCAGCTAGGAACCGTGTCTGTTTCCTCAGAAGTCTGACATTTCATCACTAAGATCATTCTCTGCAATAACATCCCTATTTGAATCTGAGTATTTTAGATGTCTCCCTTTCTCTCTAGCTGTCTTGTCCAGTCCACCTAAAACCAAGTTAGCAACAACATCCAACTGAACTGTGAAGTATCGAGCTCCTCTCCTCCACACTTTCACTCTTTCCCTTTGATGGCCCCTTAGCACTCGTCTTTCAAGTCATGCACAAGCCAGGTGCAGCTTGCGTTTCAGAGCTGGTCTCCTGCTGGCTTCCCTATACTTTCCCTGCTTTGCCAGGGTCTGAGTCTGCAAATCATTTGGTTGTTTCTCCTGCATCTCTCTCTTCAATTTAGAGTGTTTGATCTTACACAACAAATTCTCTTTCTCAAATGTAATTCTTTCCTGACTGTAACACCTATATACAAGCTGCCTTCCACATCAGAAAGGAACTTAGAATAATTGTGAATAAAAATACTAAGTAATGGCTATCTCTAAAATGATAATTTCTCCTACTTTTTATGCATCTTGCTTTTACATTGAAAGCCATTTAGCCTTTGACTCCAACATGATACAGACACTACTGACAACCTGTCTGTACTGTGGCCTCCAGCCTCTGCTGGGCAGAGACATTCTATCCGACAACAAAATGTCCAACCTGCACCCTGGGGGCTGTCTTCAGATTTTGGCCCAAAAGGTATTGCAAATTTGCAACACTATTAAGGCAGCGATAATCTCTTAAATGCAACCACAGAAAGATCCTTGCTTCTGACTCCTCAAGAAACCAGTGAGGTAGGGCAACTGTACAGCTGCAAGAATACTTCAACACCAAATAAGCTTTAAGTCTAGTAAAAATCTTCATTAGAACACAGAATAAGGGAACATAAAGAAGGAAAACGGACATTTTCTGGGTAAAAGAAAATTAAAAAAAAAAATCTGTAAACCAATTTTCTCTGCTCACATGTCCTTGAAAACGGTTCATTTCTTCAGGTTTGCTCTTATTCCAGAAACTCTGTGACTTATGGAGTTCAGGTATGACCCGCAGAGTCAGCCAGACCTGCCAGAGATGGTCTGGAGAGCAGTATAAGAAACTGTGAAAAAGGCATGTGTCCGTGAACACTGCTTGAACAGCCCAACATGCTCTGTACAACACTGTACTGACCCAGACACATTCAAACTTCAACTACCTTTCTGAAGCTGCTGCTATCATGTCCACATCTTGTTTGTTTCCTGCCACTCCTCCATTTTTTTCCATGTTTCCCTGATGCTGCTCCATTTTTCCTTCTTTTTCTGTCCCCAGAATTACCACCACCTCCTCCTTACACATCTAGTGTTGCCAGCACCACTGGCTCCTTGTAAGAGCTACCTGGAACAGTTCTGCTCACAGACATTTTGGGATGCTGACTGTCTCCTCTTCCAGGTCCAGGAACTAGACAGTGTCATCACATGAACTTGCCCTACATACCCTTATCACCAACAGTGGTAATGCATACTTCATGCAGTGGAATTTAAAGAAAATAAATTTAGAAATCCCTAGCAAAATTTCAGAACCATGGCTCTACAGCCAGAACAGTTACTTTGGACCCTCAAGCTCCTTCTCTCCTACCACAACTATTCTCCTAGCAACTGATTTAAACTACCATCGAGCCTGTGAAGCAAGACCCTTGGCAGAGACCCAAGACTATAGTCTGAATCCTACCTGAAGGGATCTATCCAGTGAGTAACAACTCCAGCATGCACAGCTATACTGCTATCATAAGGATGTCCAGTCTTGGAAGACACCAGTTCTGAGACGAGATACAGTCAAAACTGAGCTCAAGGAAGAAAGACACCAACATGGTGCTTGGTGGGGTTTTAGAGTCACTATACGGACCATAAAGTCTCTTTGGCTGCTGACACACACCCAAACCCACTGCATTCAGTTCACTCTCGGTACCCCTGTGTTCCACAATAATGTCAAGTTCATATCCAGAAGGCTCTCAGAATGACATATTCTTCCATCTCCAGTTAAGCAACTCCATCTCATCCAGGCAGGAAATTATAAAAGTTATGTGCAACTTGATTGCTCTGTAGCTTAAATAAAGCAGTGGCAAGAAGCCACTGCTCTTCAATAAATTCTGCAAATTTCTTAGCCATGCACTTTATCACACAGACCTAAAATCTGTTCTCCTCTCTGTATGGTGGACTCTCAGAGAACAGAAAAGCAAGCAACCAAAGGATTCTCAGTAGTTGGGAGCACAAACTAAAGAGAAGACTTACAGCTCTAGGGCAAAGACAAAGCATCACACTTCATCTCTTCAGACACACCAGAACTTTACCACCCACAAAGGCAAAGCTAAGCAGGGGGAACTTCACAGAGACCTGATCAACACTGTGAATCAAATAATCTCTTGTACAAAAATCAGCAAATGCTTGATCTCCTTGTTCTCCAAGAGTAAGATACAGATCTTTGACTCTGCTTCAGCAAAAGGAACTTTAAATAGCAGTCATATTAAAATGAAAAGCCTTCCCCTAAACCCATCGTATTTCACTTGCAATTTCTCCTTGAGAAAATGAAAAGGAAAAAAATAATCATATGTAACAAATGAGTGGTCATGTCAGCAATGAACTCCTGCAAAGGTCTCAGCACACCTGCTGGGAGAGCTCACGTGAAATCAAACAGGTCTGAATGGAAGGCAGACAGGAACAGTGGAGCAGCACAGCTACAGCTTGCTCTCTCTCCAAGTTCTCTGGTGTCATCTTCATACAAATCGATACAGCTTTAAGTTCAAATAAATGAGTGAAATGCTGGAAAGCTGTCAAATCCTTCATAAAACTTCCCCCGGTTTACAGTGTTACTTTGGTTTTTTCCAGTTTCCATTAGTATTGAATCCCTAACAAGCCAAATCAGGAAGTGACTATCTGATGATCTCATGATCTATGTGCTATCCCCCAGACAAATCTCCATCAACTGCTGAAGTTAAAGTGTCCTTCAATGAACTCTCAGGCTGGACACAAAACCTCCAGGACGCTTCCAGGTAAGTTGTGCTTGGGATTTCAAACAAACCAACAAAGTTATTAACGGACAGTCTATTGCTGATTGACTCAAGAAAATCTGGCTGCCAATCTTATAAGCAGTATTGTGTTAAGAGCTCTAAGTATATCTTAAGGGCGAATGTCTATGAACCTCAACATAGCATAGAAACCTCAAGCAGAAAGCACAGAAAAGATTAAAATCTGTGTTTCTGCCTTTACATATAGAGTAACTGTTTCCCGGTCTTGCAGAAAAAAAAACTTTTTAGGAAGCAAAATGAACAGTAGTAGCATGGAGACTAAAAATCAGGAAACAGAAAAAACAGTGACCACTGTCTGATCATTATTATAAAAGACCCAAGTTAAATAGAGAGTGTCTGTATCAGAGATGGAATATAGAGGCATCTCACTCAGAGCACCAGCAAGATATGTCAAAATTTGCAGAAGAAACAAAATTAGTTAGGTATCTCCTGAAAATAAAATGGACAAGAACGTAAAAATGGCCAACCCAAAGCAGAAAAATCAGTAACTTGGTAGACTACAGAAATATCATGAATAATAAAAGGAATGAGACAATATTTACTGAGTGCAAAATTGCAGCGTGTGAAAAACACTTGTAGACAGTTCTACAAAAGCTTAAACAACAACAACAAAACTCTAAAAAAGGTGAAATGAATTCTACAGAGGAATAAAATGGAAATTAGTATGCACAATAGTCTACAAAATCAGCTGTAGCAGCTTATTTGGTAGTTGTATACTGTACTTTCTCAGGAGAGAATGAGGAGTTGTATAGTGACAGGCAATAAGAAGAAGCCAGGTGCACTGAAAAATTCTTTTTCTACAGTGATTGGGAGGAAGGAATTTTTTACCTGAGAAAAGAGAACATTAAAGAACCTGAAAGACATTACTTAAAACATTGACTGATTAAAGAAGGAGATTAGGTGTTCGCATTTTCCTTATCTCATAAAGCAAAAAAGCAGAACACATAAAATTACGCCACAAGACAAGTGTTTCAGAAAAAAAACCAAATTGCTTCCTGGCAACAATCCAGTATCAATTCCTCAGTCATCTTAAAATCTGAAAGTGGAGAAAAAAATCTCAATTCACAAAACTAGGGAGAGAGACACTGTGACGGTATTCTGATGTTACTACTTCTTTTTTAACCTAAAAAACAGGAGAACCTGGAAGCAGATAATTTAGTTTGGAAACTGTAACTATACACGTCTGGTAAACTGAATGTCCCACACTAGTTCATTGCAAAAGAGTGACAGTCCCTGGCTGACAGTCTCTGGTTTGGGTGAGACCAAAGTACTGTCTGTGGTGCCAGGACCTGCAGTAGGAGCCTTTGCTTGTGACATGGGTCTCATCCGCCTTTCTGGTTCAACCTTTGGGATGAAAATCATCTCAGTTTTAAATTATGTTTATGCCCACAACTATCTATCTCACGCTTACACAGTGGAAAGAAATAGGCATTTTTAGGGCATTATTTGTCTATATTCTTTTAAACATCCATTTCTATATGAGAAGAATTGTGCCCTGAACACCATTGCCCTACACCAACTTAATTTCTCAACTATGAAGGGAGCCGAGAGTCACCAGCTCACATATAAATGAATAAAATGGATATGTCTATAGTTAGCCAAACAAATCCCACTCCCAAAGTTCACCACAGTCTTAGAGCTGCATAGATTTTTCAGTAATTCATTCTTCTTTAACAGCATCTACTGGTCTGCAGTTGAGTGTTTGGTTTCTGTTTCTTTCAGGCCATGGAGCTTGCTCTATCTATCAAACAGCCCTGTCTGCCTGACTACCTCCTAAAAGTTCTTCCTGGAATTCTGACCATGTGGGTCTTCCATGAAGTCAGTACAAGGACTCTTGCTACTGCTGCTCTGCAGACAAAGAATTCTGAGACTCTCATGACAGATGCAATCCAAGAATGCAGGACTGGCTAAAGAAGAGTAGAGAACACAGCAGTGCCCAACCAGTAGAAAACTACCAAGGCAGGATCTAAACTGGAAAAGCTGACAGCTGAAGGGGGCTGCTGACAGTGGTCAAAGCTGACAGGTGGGGAAGGCAACTTCCCCCTTCAACAGCTGCACAACTCCCAGGCCTCCTCACTTCTTGAGCCATCCCACAGCTGTCATCTGGTTCAACAGTGCAACTGTTCTCAGGAGATCCAAGTAGGATCAACAAGACAAACATATTTTATGCAGTCCTCAGAAAAAAAATGCTTAAACGACTTGCCCCTAAAATTTCCCCAGAACAGTTAGTCTTCAGACAGAAAAAACCCCCCAGCCTGAGCAACACTAGACCATAAATCTATGGTTCCCTATGACTGTTTCTAGCTACAGCTCAATCACTGTGACTAACACTGTAACTGCAATTACAGCTGATAATTCTGAGAAATCCTGCAAATTCCCTTCATAATTTCACATACCTCAGACAAATTCATATTTCTCCCAGGATTACAGTCCCAGTTTGAGAATCACTGTTTTAAGGCAAATATTTCAAAATTACAAGAGCTTTGATGAGAGATGGAAACGCACAGATAACTTCTATTGCTGTTACCAATTCTACAACCATAATAAAATGAAAATACTTAACATTAAGAAAACCTCAAATTTATCTAGGTTTAGCTCTATTTTGACAGGTCTGCTAGGACCACCTATACACGAATTTGAAGAACATCTGTTTGATCATTCTCTAGCTGTTATACTGAGTAACTGATACTTAAAATGTGTTTGCTGAGCCTTAGATGGAAACAGAATTTTCTGTCTACAGTTTCTGTAGAGTGTTGTGCCTCCTACACTCTTCCCAATCCCAGACAGTATCTCCATTGCACGGCTTACAGCTGGGACCTTGTGTACCTGTTAAGTCCCTCATTAAAGAGTTTGCCACAGAATAAACAATTTCCTGCTGATTTATGAATTCAAGTCAGTCTTCAATAATTTTTAAACATGGCCAGATTCCTAGCTAGTTTAAAAGAATGGTGCTCCACCCATATCAAGAAGGTAAGACAAATTATTTCTTCTGAGTCCAATCTACTATGTTCAACACTTTTTAACAATGAACTTGTGCTTTAGACCACCCATGATTCAGTTCCCTATCTATCTAGGTATGTTAATGGAACGTAATTGGTTTGGTTTTTTGGGGTTTTTTTGGGGGGTTTTTTTGTTTGTTTGTTTTTGTTTGTTTTTTGTTGGGGTTTTTTTTGTGGTTTTTTTTTGGTGGTGTTTTTTTTTTTTGGTGGTGGTGGTGGTTTTTGTTTGTTTCACATATATCAACTGGAAAAACATCAAGAGGTAAAAGCCTTCCACATTTTATCAGATACCTGTACAGTGACAAATACAATGGAATATTGATCTTTGCTGGGCTGACTCCCATCACTGTGGTACAGACAAGAATGACAGCTTTACTTCACAGCAGACATACAGCTACAAAACCCTTCATTCTATGGGAATTACTAGATGAATGAATATGAGCTACCCCATATAGTCAAAAGAATTTAAATGAGACATGAAAAGAAATTCCTCATGACGAGAGTGGACAAAAATTGTAACAGACTGCCTGACGAGGCTGTGAAACCTCCATCCTTACAGATTTTAAAAACTCAACAAGGCCTTGACAACCCTGTTTTTAGCAGAAGGTTGAACTAGGTAACCTCAGTTTCCTCCTATCTAAACTCCTCCATGATTTCAATGCATAGACTCAGAAAACTTAGAAAAAGACCATTTCAGTGGGATATTAGGAAGAGTGAAGTGCTGGACTTGATCTAATAGAAACTGCAGAAAATGTCATCAACTCTCTTCTTACACAAATAATAATTTCTGTAAGTAATTCTTCCCATTGTATGTTCCGTTATTCCAGAAGTTCCGCTTTTGACCAAATTGGAAATGTAATACATACCTTCAGCACACCCCTCTAATCTCTTATTTTCTCATTTTTTATCATTTTAATACAAAGTTCCCAAACCAGTGTTTATTTATCCCTAGGTTATTATTCCCCTTAGTAAAGACTTTCAGAAGCCAGAGCTGGTAATAGCCAGAATTTTCTCTACCACTTTTCTATGCATGCTGATTCCCAGCTGTTTGCTCTTGGGAGCTTTGTCTGACCCATTCCAAAGCACTTCTGTTAATGGGACTTTTACTGGAAAGGTATTTACACCATTTACTACAAGAATTATTTTCCTCCCCTGACACGATCTACAAATTTTTCACCACATACCTTCATTGGCCTCTTCAGTGCTTCCTGAATATCCACGCGCTTCCGCATAATGGTCTGGTCCAGTTTGCGTTCAAAGGCCAAGAGATCCATGTAGGCCTGGGACTCAGGAACCAGCTCCCGGATCTGAGGAGGAAGCAAGGAATATCCAAGCACTGGAAGCATGAATCTGCCATGTTCCAGAACAGCAATAGTGACACACTCCCAGCCCCTGGACAGACGTGCCCAGTTCTCCCTCCGACAGCAGTTCCCAGACAGCGAGGCAGGTCTCAGTGGCATGGGACAAGCATAGACTGAAAAGCGGGAGCACAGAACTGAAGCTGATGGACTCTGGAAGATCCTGTCTAAATCCACAAGGCCCGAATCATGGCTACTTACTTCAAGTGAGGCTTAGCTACCGGCAGCCAGGGAGCCACTGCTCTCGGCAATACAAAGTACAGTGAATTTGTCCTGTTCAAAACTAGAAGAGTGCTGCATCTCTCTAGACTAAAAGAGGGGGGGGGTATTCATGTTGATGTTTTAAAAACAAGTGTTACCCATTGTAAGTAAAAACTGTCACGTAGGACAGCCTTTGCCAGCATATCTTCCTGGCTGAGGTGAAACTGACCTTCAGGTCAAAAGTTTCAACATGACCAGCTATCGGGTGTCAACTTATGATCCTGCCAACTTTATTGGTATTTTAATACATTAGTTAACTACATTAGTTCTATTGACAACCCCCCTTTTTATTTTCTCTTCTACAAGGAAGTTAGCAAAGGAGGGGATATGAAATAGGTTGGAAGGAAGACCTAAAGAACTGAGCTTAGAAATGGGTAAGTATACCCTTAAATGAAAATGCTGGTTCTGAATTTGGAATACCTCATGCAGGAAAACCATAAAAAAAGGTACTGTAAGTAATTAAAACAGATCTACCAGACAACCATGTCTATTTCTACAATATTCACTCTAGCTTTCACTATATAACTAAAATATTTAACTGTTATAATATGTCCACAGGAATTAAAAGTGAGTTGTTATTCCTGTTTTGCTTTAGAATCAAAATTAGTTACAGTCAAAATTACAGTTTATATCTGGTGTAAGACACAAACACCTACGTGAGAGACACCAGGCATACACCTGTTCCCTGTGTTCTGCAAGGACATAAGACTATTGCACGAGGTCATGCCAAGAGCTGGCTCTCCTAGCACCGTGTCTCTGACAAGGTTTGAAAGTTGCTGCCTTTTAATACCCGCAATAGCCCAAGGCAGAGCGTTCCAGAACCTCACCAGGCAATGTGGGAGGAAGTACCTCCTTTTGCTCATTTGGAACCTGCCACCAGTGAGCTTCATTTGATGCCATTTCCCTGCACTGCTGGAGCAGTGGTGGGCAGGCATTCCCTAGGCACCTTTCCCGCATGTTTTACAGGTTTTTGTCATCCCTTTCTTAATAATTTTCTTTTTCCAGCCTGAAGACGAACAATTTCTCCCTGCTGTATTTAGACTGATTAAGATTATCAAATAAACGTCTCTTTCAACCTACTCTGTTTGAGATGTAGAATACCTGCTCTACTTACAGCAAGATTGATACTTTGGAAAAGCAGAAACCCCAGAGCAAAAAATTCCGTTCAGCTTTAGCTGAACCATTATATTTTTAACTGCTTATATGCTTTCTCAAAGTGTTAGTATCAGCAGAATAATAAAAGAAACATGAGCACGAAGAGCAAGCATTACCCTGGAAACATCAGGGAATTGACAGACAGCTTGCAGAGTAAGGGCAGCGAGGCAGTGAGTGCAAATCTTTGGACCCAACAAAACACCCCAACAGTTTCTTCCTGTTCTGCACAGATGAAAAGACTCCTCAGTTCCTTGCCTGAGGAAATCAACCATGGTGTGCTGCAGTCAATTAAAAATTCTGGACTGAAAAAGTAGCTTCAGACCTTTAATGCCAAGTTCCACCAGAGTCAGTTTGTGAACCCCCCGGGCACATGGTGAAGCAGGGAGAGGCCTACAGAGTCCTTAAGATAAAGCCTATACAACACAGGTGATACAACCTTTCCAGCTGGTTCAATGGGTACTAGACCCAGGATCTAACAAAATTTCTAGTAAGTTTGTAGAAACAGCAGAAACCTTCAATAAATATTTCTATTCCACACCTTTACATCTTTTACCACATGAAAGTGAAAGGGTATTTCCTATTCCGTTCCTATAACCAAACTGGATGTTAAATATTGTAAGATGTTAAAAAGCACAAACACTTTAAAATCAGCCTAAGACAAAACTGCATCTTACTCCTTGAATTGCAAATGTCCACAGGTTGGGAGAGCATTTGAGAGAAGAATTGTACTTGCTGTGTTTGTATTCTTCTCTATGGATGTGTTATGGTCACAGCAAAGATGAGATTTTGGGCTAGATCAAAGGCTCACTCAGGCCAGTTTCGGCAGCTCTTACAGTTTTTTGCTTTCTCACCCTACTAATGGAATAATCTTTTGGAGGCATGATAGTGTTTATGTGATACCGATCTGCACAGCCTGCCTAATTCCTTCCTCTTGCATGGTTTGCCCTAACTGAAAAGTTCATAGCTCCATGCAATCTACACTCTTCTACAAAAGTTCTAACTATAAATGTGAAAAGAGTATTTCAATACTTAAATTCTCCGTTCCGGCCTTTATCTAGTAGAAGAAACTCCAGAAAGCACCCAGCAGTAGCAGAAGCAGAATCTTGTCAGCCAAGGTTTTGAAGCATATATAATAACACTTTATCTTAGAATTACTTGGATAACTGGAAGAGATTACTATTGACATTAGTAAGACAGTGTCTTTCTAGAGGCTGGAGTTGTTTATATTTCTATTGTGAAAATGCAAATGTTTCAAACTTTTAAATAGTAAAAAGCAATTATTACTTAATTCTGCATTTTTATCCTTGATTTCCACAGGTTTTTTTTATCAATGGTGACAAAAAAATGGCCAACTTGCAAGTGGGGGCAGTGAGGACAGCGTGGAAGGAATGGCCTGATGGGAGAGTCTCACAATTTCCTTGTAGAAGCAGCATTGTGTGGGGGCCCCACCACACCTGCCTATAAACAGATGTGCAAGGCTTGTGAGACAGAATCAGAAACCAAGGAACAGCTGCAACACTACAAATTTTGGGATACGAACATCATCCTTGGATAGTTTCCATGGCTGTCACAGTACAACAGCCTGGAAGGCAACGACAGCAGTCAGCAGGTGGGGAAAGCAATGAGGAAGCCTTCTGCAAGGAGGTCAGCAGCAGAAGGAAAGCTGAGGAGAACCCAGGTGTGGGTCTGGTTCTGCTGCTCTTGTCAAAAGCCACAGAGAAGGCTCCATGTCTTTGGCTCCATTGCTCCTGGTTAAGTCCTGTCCTCAGGCCTCCCAGGGTCCTGAGCCCAAGTCAGTCAGGGCAGCAGGGCTGTTCAGAGGGACCCTGACAGGCCGCAGAAACAGGACGGCACTTCAGCACGGTAAAGTCCAGCACAGGAGAAGTTCTGCTCCTGGGACAGAATGACGCCGTGCAGGGGCACAGGTGGGCATTGGCGGGGTACAAAACAGTTGGCAGGAGAGGACTTGGGGGCCCTGATGGACAGACAAGTGCAGAAGGAGTCTGTGGGGTAAGGCAGCCATAGCAAAGGTCAGCTGCAAAAGGGGCCGTATTAGCGCAGGTGTGGCCATCAAGCCTGGGAAAGAGGCTCTTCCTTGCTATGCCACGCTGGTGAAACTGGATCTGGACTGGTGGGCACAGGACCACAAAGATGTGACACTCTGGAGCGAGGCCCGCAGAGGCTCAGTAGGATGCTGGGGGCTGGAGCACAGACCTGCCGAGAGAAGCTGCAAGAGCTTCTCCAGCCTGGAGGAGAAAAGGGAAAAGGAGATCGCCTGGGTGAGTGCGACTGCCATATGGACTGGTGAAGCACAGACAGGGCCAGCCTCCCCTTGGAGGTGCCTGAGATTAGAGTGAGAGGCAACAGAAACTCACTGCAGCATGGCCAATTCACTCCCTGTAAGGAACTGGTTTGTAAAAAAAACCTCTGACAAAACAAACAAAACACATGATGGTATTAAAACATTGGAACAGGCTGCCAAAAAATACTCTGGAGTGTCCGTCCTAGGGTGGAGGTATTCAGAACCCTTCTGGACAAGGTCCTGAGCAAGCTGATGTAATCTGAACCTGTTTTGTACAACAGCTGGCCTGCACAACTTTCAGAGGTCCTACTGTTGTGCACCTCCAAGGTCCCAGAAAAAACCCAATAAATAAAATTTGATCTATTTCTGGCAGGAACAATTGGAGCTGCATTCTTTACTGCAGGACAACAAAATGGTTTCAGCCATCTTGATTTAAAAAAAAAATCGCTAATAAATAAGAGATTTGGCAGCTTCTTCAGAATTAGGCTACCCTAGAATTCCCTTCTTTGAGAGAGGTAACGAAATCCAAGACCTCTTGCTCCCCCCATGTCTGACAAGCTCAATTCGATCCTGAGCTGTTTTTTTACTACCTGTGGCAGATGCACACAACCCACACATTTCACAGGTATTGTTGAGAACCAGAATTTTTATATCTTAAGTGGCAGTGACTGAAGTCTGACTTGGCAGCCTCCGGACAGTTTCCCCACTAAGAAACTTTAGCCTATAGCTTATTGACAAAATTGTCTCTACCACTGAGGCTTCTATGGTGGTCAAAGAAAGACTGCTAAGGGCTGACACTCCTTATAAATTGTAACTGTGCCACCCCGCGACCCCTAAGAGAGATTGGTCTGAGGAGGATTTCTGACTGACTACCACAGGGCCAGTAACACAGTCCAGTAAAACGGCAAAAGCAATCCATGTTCTTGGTCCTCCTCTCTTAAGAGCTGGTAAACCATTGCTGTTGCTAGGTCCCCTCAGAGCCCTCCTTCAGGATGAACAAGGCCAGTTGTCTTAGTCTTTCCTCATGTGCTGATCCAGTCACTCAATCAACCTGACCATCATCCACTGACCTCAGTCCAGTTTGCCAATGTTTTTCTTGAATTCAGGATCCCAAAACTGGACACAGTGCTCTAGCAGTAAGCTAACAAGTACTAAGCAAAGAAGAGTAATCAAGTCCCTCAATCTCTTGGCTGTGCTCCTGGCCACAGAGCTGTGGATGCCGTTAGTCATCTTTGCTGACAAGGCACACCTCCTGCTCACGCTCAGCTCACTGTCCACCAGTGCCTCCAGGGCCTTTCCAGCAGTGCTGCTTCCCAGCCAGGCAAGAAGGAAGAACATTTGACTTAGTTGCATTTCATAAAGTTCTTGTTGGTTCATTCCTCCAGCCTGTCCACACACCTATCGACTGGTTTCCCCAGCCAGTGATTGGTGCCATCTGTAGATTTATAAGCAAGCACTGCACTGCCCTGCCTCCTCCAGTGGCAAAGATGCTGGACTGAACAGCTGCCAGGACACATCCCTGCAGTACTCTGATGTCAGTGTCTTCATGGCCAAGTGCATCCATTAGCCACCTTCTCAGCCTCATCACCCAACCAAATGGTTGTCAGCCCATCTAGACCAAAATGTCCCAGCCTGGATACAAGACTATTATGGATGAGAGCGTGGCCTTGAAAGGACATTGGCCAGTTCCCTCAGCTCCCTCAGATGCAGCCTGTTGGGTATCATGGAGTTGTATGGGTCAACTTTCCTCAACTAATCCCTGGCCCAATCCCCGTCCACTGTCGGCTGTTCCTCTTGGATGTGTTCACTGATCACAGGGCATGGGAGGCATTGTTAGTGCAGACTGAACAAAGAAGGCTTTGAGTGCTTCAGACTTACTGTCTCTGTCATCACTGGATCACCCAGTCCACTCACCATGGGGCACACATTTTCCTTGGTCAGCCTTTATTACTAGTGCAACAGTAGAAGCTTTTCTTGTCCTTGATGTCCCTTGAAGATCTCAACTACAGCTGAGCTTTGACTTTGCCGGTATCATTCCCTGTATGCCCAGGCAACATTTCTGAGCTCCTCCTCTGTAGCCTGTCCCTGCTTCACTTCTTGTACATTGCCTTTTGATGTTGGGACCACCTCTGTGAGTTCCCTATTCTGGGCTCCTCCTAAATCTGCTCATTTTCCTGCCTTTAAAACAGGCTGCTCTTAAAGGTCCTTAAAGTACCTCCCAGCTTCCCTGAGCCAATTTGCCCTTCAGAGTGGCTTCCCAAGGAACCACACCTACCAGTTCCCTGAATTAGCCAAACTCTGCTTGTCTAAAGTCTAGGGTTTGTACTTGACTACTCTCCTTCCTCATTCCCTGCAATATCTTGAATTTCTTTATTTCACAGTTGCTATATCCAAGACTACCACTGATTATCACACCCCTAACCTCTTCTTTCTTACAAGTGAATGGCAGATCCAGGTTTCCTCACCTCTGGTTGGCTCACATGGAGAAAGAGGTGGACAACAGCCATGCAGTGACCAAACCACAGCAGGACAGCTATTATGGCATGGGATCTGTGCAGAGAATTCCACAGGGTGGTCAGTGAACAGCAGCAGCAAAAATCGACTAAATATTTGCATAAAAGAAAATGAAGTAGAGAGGCTGGAAAGCAGAGGACAGGTATACAAAAACTTGTCAGCACAGCTAGACAAAAAGTCCTCAGGAATTTGAGGCTGAGTGAGAAGAACAGCAGCCAATACTAAGAGACAAGCATGCCACTGAAGGAGGGGCAGTTTGTTGTTTCAAAGTTGCGCTCCATTCAGCAAGTTAAACAAGGAAAAGCAGAGACAGGCATGGCTATGGAGACAGAATGGTTTTCAGCTGAGACTCTTGCATCAGAATGGGTAGGCAAGGAAGCCAAAGAAACAGAATGGTGGATCACATTCACAGTTCCTGGGAAAAAATGTAATGACTCGACACTAAGAGAAAATAAGACTGACCAGAAGTAATGAGGAGGCAAGGCCTGGAGAAAGAGGTGCGATCTGAGGTGCTGTGATGTGTCCCTACAGGCAGTTTGTGGTCTGAGGTCAAAATTGAGGCACAACTGCTAAACTTGGGTCACACAAAGGCAACATCAGCTCCAGAGATTTAGGTCCCCAGCTATGAATGAAGATGCCTGTGAACTTCTCCAAAACTGAATGAGGGTTTCGGCAATAACCAGGTGTGAACAAGGGAAAGATCCAGAAGTGAGGAAAATGGGGCAGGAAAGAACCTGCTGGACAGAACTGGAGTTAATGTTAAATACACTATAAAAAATATTAAGCCTTGTTATGTTACTCAGTATGTCAACCTGAGCTTAACCAAGTCCTTGTGTTCATTAAAATTGCATTTTAGACAAAAGATATGCAGTCAATACAAGCAACTTGCATTTAAGTAAAGCATTTGACATACAGTCATAAAGGGAACCGCTCCTTAAGACTGAAAAATGGGGATTGGAACAAGACCTGGCATAGCAAAAAAGTATTAAGCAGGAAGTACCTCATGGACCATTCATTAATAGTTCTTGTACAAAAAGAAGAAGTATGCTAAGAAAACTTAGTAATGATAAATTTGGGTGTCACTGTCATAGCAAGGCAGAGGATAGTACAGAGAATGTAAGGAAGCTCAGAACTGTATAATGGAGATGGGATGAAATACAGCATTAGAGAGCACAGGATCATGCCTCAGAGTCTAAATCCTGCACCAATATGGGAATTCATCAGTTGCATACAACAGAAAGCAGAAATACTTGTATTAGCCAATCACAGAATGACCAGAGGCTGTATCAATGTGGAAAGGCCATGAATAAAAAAAAAGCACAGCAATACCAATTTGCAGTGCTATTTCCAGTAAAGATAAAAATGCAGGAGTGGCATTCAAGCACTGGTGATACTGGTAATCTCTCCTACTACGTATAGTTCTGGTTTATTGAGAGGTAGATTTAAAAAGGTTTGAAAGAGGTTAATTTAACCTGGAATAGATAAAACAAATGACTAAGAGGATTTCAAGAGGGGAGCCTCTCTTACTTGGCAAGCTAAAAGCACTTCCCTTGCTGAGCCTAGCAAAACAAAAAAACCCAAGCTGCCAGATCAAAAGTATGTCTCAAGTAAGGAACCTAACTAGTCTTGAGGTAGCAGTTGTGTCATGGCTTCCATGACAGAGGGAACCAGACTGGAAGTGTCAGGATGTCCTATGCAGTTCCCTAATCCAATCTTCCTATGTGCAATAGTTTGCTTGGTTGAATTTTTCATACTTTTATATTCCTGCAAAACTAAATTCTTCTCAAACAGTTGACCTGGAGTGGCTCAGTGATCCTACCCAACCAGCACTATGCTCCAGGACTATGGCCCAGGCCTGACCAGAGAGCCTGGAAATCCAACAAGAGGTTACCTGTGCCAACTGCCTGAGTCATTACCACAGTGAGGAATACTGAGAACCCACCTCCTTTCCCACTACTACACAAGATCATTTTCAAGAGTAAAATGTATTTAATATCCTCCCCTCTCCCTTTCAAAGTTCCCAGAAAACATAAGCAGGAGTCTGCAAAAAGTCTGGGGGTAACAGATGCTGACTGGCTGGAAAGCACTCCAGAGGTAGTTCCAGAAAGCTGGAAATTTTACCCTGTGTTTCACATGCATTCCACAGCCACCAGTGCAAATCCTCCACTTGACAGGACAATGATGTGCACAGCATTTCTGCATCCCACAGATGGTGTAAGGGATTTCTGACACACTAACTGCAGCCTAACAGAGTACCTCAACCCAGACAGAGGTCACATCATTGATACCAGCACTGCAGCTGCACTGATAAAAACCCCACTGCAGAAAAGACCTCTAGCAATTGCTTTATTACTCCATCAGTTAAAGCTATTGGCTGGCAGCAACAAAGATACTGAAAAGCAAGAATATTTGATGACAGCATGGTTCTGAAAGCATCTGTAGAGATTTTTGACACACCTACAGAAGGCTCTACCTATTAAAGAATTATCATGGACCTGGTAAACAGAGTCAGCACTCTTTTGCTGGCAAAAAAGTTTGATTACCTCTGAGACCTTTAATTTTATAAAGGCAACAGGCAAAACAAAAACCAAAAATAAAAACACCCACACAAACAACCAACCCACCAACCCAAACCAACCAAACAAAAGTAAAAGCGCCTCGAAATGGACATGCACGTCCAGTAACAGCCTTGCTACACAGAGTGTATCATTGTCTGTGAAAACAGTTTGTGTGGGACAGACAAAACTGACAGTACAAGAAACTTAGCCTTCATTATAAAAAAGTACAGACCACCAGCAGAGCAGGAATGAGGCTTCAACACAATTACCAGGAAGGCTGCACGTAGTTCAAAGGTCTGGGTTTAATGGTAGCTTAGTCCTTCCAAGCAACATGAGATCTAATGGCTTACATATGAGAGGCTCTGCTTTCAGAAGGTGGCAGGAACGACAAGAGAAGAAGTGGTAGTATGACATCAGGAGTACCAAAGTGGGCTCACCTCTTTGGATGGCTGGTAGTAGGCACCTGTGAAATGTCACAGAACAGACTTTGGAGCCTGCCAGCAAGTTTGGGCTCACACTAGCAGTGGAGCTTGAAAACTTGAAAAGGATATGGAGGAAAAGGACACACCTGTCCAAGGGATTGTGAGCCTAGAAAAAGCACCAGTCAAAGCAACTGAGATGACTAAGATGTGACAAAGATGTGTGTTTTGAAGCCTTTTGGAACCAAGCAGGTCCTTGGGGAACTGTACTGAAGAGGGTAAAGGAAAGGAGAAGTCTGGGAATAATGAGAGAAGAGAACAGAGAGAAATCCCAATGTTGAGAAAGGAAGTAGATGATGGAGGCATTGAGGATCAAACATAGGCAGACGCCAAAAGCTAGAAATATCCCCAGGGATAAGAGATTTAGTAACTCTCCAGACAATACAGAGCCCTTGGACTCTGTTGTTTACACGGGTTCACTTCAGTCCTACGGTGACACAACCATAAAAATCACAACCTGGCAGCTTTACTGGGCCAGAGACCTGAGTCTGAGCCTACCCCCTCAGGTACAGCCACACTCTGGACCAGGTTTTGGCCACCCTCAAAAATGGATCAGAAGCATCCTGGAGACCCGAGGGCCCCAGTGCCGAGCTGTTGCTTGGCAGCCCAGCGCCACGGTCCCTCCAGCAAGCGGCAGTGCTGGCTCGGCTAACCCAGGCACGAGGCCGCGCAGGCCGGGCTGCTCCACGCTCCCAGCCCCCAGCCCAGCCCCAGCCTGCCTCTCCAGACTTTCACCCACTGTCTACTTACTTTTTAATTAGATTTTTAAACAAAAAGTGAAAGAATTTTCTAAAATTCCTCTAATTACACTAAGATGCTGAACTGATTGTGAAGGGAATAGGAAATGAAAGCGACTCACCCTCTGAGGGAGAATTTTGTCAGCCATCTTCCTCCTCTTGGCACTGTACATTTTTTAAAGAAAAAAACACGTTACCATGGTGACAGATCTAGGAGTAACGAGGCCACCTGCTAAATTATCCTGACATCTCCACATGCTGGTGCACAGCTGTGCATGCATCAGCAAAAGGGTCTCACCCATGCCCAGGACCTCGTACCCCTTCTCTCAGCAGCCTGGGGAGGCAGTTAGGTAAGAACAAATCAGGGCTGTCTGTTATGCATCCTGGAAAGAAGTCTGTAAGTTCTTTGATCATAGCATCTTCCGTGGTGCAGGGTGGCAATGTATGCAAGTGCATGTGCACACGCTGCTTCCAGGTACAGACAAGCGTGCAGGAGGACAGGCTCACGTGTGGCGTGCACAGACACACCTATGTGTGTGCACATCTGAGCGGCTGAGCGCCTGCAAACGGCACATGAACTTGCTCAAACAGACAACACGCATTTATTCAATCATGCCCAAAATTAAGTGCTGAAGAACACACACGTATATGTGTGTATTTCTCATGATGTATGAAAACACACGCATATGCACACCCTTCCTTCCTTATATACATACACACTTGTTTTACTATAACGTATTTGCATGAGTGGTCCTCTGCTGGCAGAAAAGTTTGATTACCTCTGAGACCTTTAAATCTTATAAAGGCAACAGGCAAAATAAAAACCAAAAATAGAAACACTCCCACAACCAACCAACCAAACCAAAACAACAAAACAAAACTAAAATTGCATGAGCGATGGACAAAGGTAAAAGGCATTACATTTCCACCTTCCTTCATCTTTATGAATACACACATGGGAAGATAGATGTATGTGTGCCTGCAGTGCGTATACATCCTGTGTCCATACCCATACATAGGCACATTTCTATAGCTATACTTTTAAAAACACACTTGTACTCATGTACATAAACACAAATGTGTATGTGCCTGAGAAATTGCACTGTCAGGAAGACTGTCAAATACACTGTCTTTTGAATTCTTCAGATTCTAAGAACTGTTTGTGCCCACCAAACCTGTCGCCCAGCTTTCTCTAACAGGGCCAAGATGGAATTCAGGTCCTATTCTTCATCTCTTTAATTTGTGAGGCCTTTATCTTAAGCAGGAGATGAATCACTCCATCTGTGACAGACAAAGGGGAGAAAGTAAACCGCCTGCTGCTATTCTGCCATGTCACAAGGACACCCCCCTCCTTACTGTCTTCATACTGCACGTCTGTCATCAGCCATGTCCACATAAAAGCTGTTTCCACACTCGTTGGTGTGGCATACTCTCTTCCTATGTTTGTTAACAATAAGCCAGGGCTGAAATACCAGATTCTTCGACTCTTCCCCATCCCCACATAAACCAAGGCTAGGGCACTCTTTGTGCCTGGAGGTGCAGAGGGCAGAAAATTAAGTTACACCCAACTTAATAGGTGAACAATGTCCCCTTTAAAAAGTGTAGGAATAATGGGAATGGAATGTTACATGGTGTGAAACTCCAATACCTTCCACAGCTCACAAAATCAAATCTGCACTGAAACACCCCACAGAATCTGGAAGTAAAGGCTGAGCAAGCCCCAGCCTCCCAAAGGGAGTGGGATATGCATGTACCTGCAACAACCCCACAGGCTTGCAAATAAAAAGCAAGAAACAAACAAAGCAACATCCCCAAACAATTTGGGTCTCAACCAGTTCTTCAATAGTCTATTACAGAAATGAGATTTTTGTCTCCACCAAATCTGCCAAGAAAGGACAAGGGCAAACTTCTTGGCCCGCGCTAGAAAACACGGAACTCATTTACTCCCAGAACTGGACCCAAGGTGACAGAAAAGTGTGCCTGAAAAAAATAGAATGAGAAATGACAGGGAGGTGGAAATGGAAAAAGGGAAAACATTCAACACATTACCTGAAGGGAAGGCATGGCAGAAGAAACAGAGAAGCTCTCTGTGTACCCAGGGTGCACTGCTATGAACTGGGCTCAAAGCAGTAGAGACCACTGCTGGGTCCCAAACCAGAAACAATGAAGTTAAGAAAAGGGGAGGGGAACTTTCTTCTGTGAGTTAGGCCATCAACTTTTAGAAAATACTGTCCTTTAATGCTCCCTGGAAACTAGTTAGTGACTAAAGTTTACCTTAATTATCCAGCAGGGGCAATTTTTCAGGTTATATCCACCTTAGTACCTGAAGGTTGGGCATTATTTTGTGCAGTTTCCTGGAGAATGTGCATTCCTACAGAATGTGCATTTTGGTTGATGCCAGGTGAGGCCTCCAAGACACACATGCACTGCTTGTGCTCACGTGCTGCACTCACACACATTCCTTCTGTGTTCACCCTTTTTCAATTGTTGTGTATTATTACTCTCAAGATCAGTGTCCTTTCCAGATGCATCCCAGATACAAGCATTCCCAGGTCTGGCTTGCTGATCCAAGGTATATAACCTGGTCAGAGCAGGGCTCCTGAAGAACTGAGCTTAGAGAGTCATGTTTTACCTACGACTGGATTCCATGACACCACCAGAACACTGCCTGAAGCTGTATATACATCTATAATGATTTTGCAAAAGGTAGCCCACACAGACGACCGCACGCTCTGTGTGTGCAGATCACACTCAACGCTCAAGACTGATGAGGTCTAATACGTTGCAAAAAGAAATTAGCTAACTTATTTAAGAGAGAATGCATTCAGCAATGTACAAGGTGGGCATATTTAAAAAAGAAAGTTCCTTATAGAAATCCCTCTAATTTTATGAAATTACTTCCAGTGCATATTTATTTACTTTATATGCAAAACCAGTTGGGACAACTGCAAGTTTTATGACCACTCTTCTGAGTGACCATAGTACAAGTATTCCCATGACAATGTGAAAAGTTTTTTCCACTTGTGTCATTTACAAACTATTTTGTTAGCCAGTCAGAAATCAGAGCAGCTATACAGAACAGACAACAAATAATACAATAATTTTACTATATTAGAAGAGAACTGTTCATTAATTCTGAAGGCTAAACATACTCAACAGATTTATGGCCTGACAAACCTGTGAAGTAAAAGAAGAGTAACTGCAAAACCAGACACTATTAAAGGTTGGTTTGTTCAAGACCATTTACAAACAAAAAAAAAGTAAAATTTACCAATGTTTTTTCTGCTTAAAAAACTGACAATACATAGATCTTCTATTCTGTCTCATTTGATCTTAGAGGTCTTACCTACTGCTAAACAGGTATCATCTTTGCTTCCTCAAATTGTCCTCCTGTGTTTTCCTTCCAGAACACTCACCTCCTAGCTCGGTTCTGAGTGGCTTGCTGCTGCTGCTGCACCTGCTGCTGCACCTGCTGCTGTTGGACCTGCTGTGGTGCAGTGCGTTTTCTCGTTGTTTCCATCACAGTCTGGGGCATCCCAGGTCGCACGGAGGGGCTTCCGACGTATGGGGGGCCTGGAGGACCCATGGGAGCCCCCTGATGGGGCATTCGAGCTCCTGATGGCATCCCAGGGCGCTGGAGGAAAAGCAAAACAGAAAGAAAAGCCAGTTTGGTTCCTGTTTCTGCAGCTGCCAAGACATTTGTACATCATGCGACACTGGCCCCAACAGATTCCCCGTTCTGACCATCCTGATAAGCACTAAGCAGCAACACAAAGCACGTGAGCTCTGTGACTGGTGTGTCTTGGATGCCATGAAGAGACATTCAGTGATAAAGGAAACAGGGAGGCAGAACACTAGGCTTGGGAAAACAGTGGTCAGTGGCATATCCAGACCAGGTTACAGCTGGAATCTCTACCTTCAGCCTGAAAAGAACACCCCATGGCAGCGACACGCAGTCCAAACTGGTGCAGCTCACATGCTGCTCAGAGCTGCAAGCACGCTCCCACTGCACACGCTGCACTGCCGAGCAGGCGGCTCTGATCAGCAGGGAGACAGAAACCAGCACAGGCAAGACACCAGGATAAACACTTTGCATTAAGAACCTTCTACTTCACCTACACCAGAGAGCAGTGTCAGTTCATAATGCAACATGAATCCTTTAAGAAAAAGGTCATGTCTCCGATCAAGCCTTTAAACTAAAAAAAAAGAATGAAATGGATGTGGGAGTTTGTCAGCAGCCCTGTAGGCATTCTGAAACCCTAGCATTTATTTTGACTTCTGCATGGTCTTGAGAGACACTCTGGGTCAAATCACAAGCTTAATGCTGCATAAGACACACAGAAAACCCAATTCTGCATTCTAAAAGTTTATAGTCATCAAGGAAAACCATCAGTAAAATAATTACCGCCTGAAAAATGCAATTCAAAACAGAGAGACGAGCTTAGTCTCATACTGAGAATTATCAATATGTATATGTCCACATATATACAAAAATACAGACACACACACTCTCTAGGCATTTGAACCAGGATGAGAAAAAGAATAACCATACAACAAAAGTCCTTTGAAAATCAAGTCCCTCTACAAAGTCTTTTAAGGAAACCAAGAGGCAGTGGCATCCATTATGGATAAACAATTGGTTAAAGGATAGAAATGAGGCAAAAGTAATTGGTTGTGAAAATAAAAGGAAGGCACATGTAAATTCTGCTGTGACTTCTCATTTTCAGCATATTTAAAACAACCTGGGAAAAAAAAAAAAGAACCAAAAAAAGGCAGGAAAAAAGCAAGGAAGTGAAAAAGTTTGTTGGTAATGTTATTTACACTGGCAAGGATGAAGGCCAGTTTCAAGAACTGCAGAAGGACTTTATGAGACAGAATGAACACTTAAAAGGAAGATGCAAATGTATTTCGATACATATTGAAGTGAATTACAAAAGGGAAAAAACAATCCAAGAATCACAGACAAAGCAATGGGCCCTAAGCTGATTGCTGCCCAGCAGAACCAAGGTCTTGTTTAAACAGATGATTCCAGAAAAAAATTGGTTGGTTCACTGGTTACTAGAGGTCAAAAAAAGTCATTAAAGAAAAGAAATAAGAGTGGAGGGAACAGAGGCTATCAGTGTGCCACTGGCCACGGTGTGCCCACAAGTGAAGGTTTATGTGCAGCTCTGGCTCCTGCAGCTCAGTCATGGCAGAGCAGAGCTAAACAAGGACAATGAATGGTACAGAAATTCTTAGCGTATGGAACTGCATCCATGGAAGTAAAAGTAAATAAATTGTGACTTTTCATCTGGAAAGAGGTGATCCAAGGTGATCTAAAGGGGCATTTGCCAGAGCTCTGCAAAATCAGGCATGGCCTGGGGAGGGCAGTTGGGTATTGACTGTTCACTGCCCCTGCTAGAATAGTGAACCCTGGCCATCAGCGGAGGGATCAGGCTCACAGACCACTGAAGGAGTGAGTTTGTCACATCGTGGGTATGAGCCCGTGGAACCCTCTTCCAAAGGGGTGCTAACAACACAGAAGACATACTTGGCTCAATAGTTGCAGACTGAGAAAGTACTTGGGAGAAATACACTACTGGACCCCAAAATGAGATGCAGGCACCCCTAAGCATATGCAAGCCAGTCCACGGGGGGTGGGAAGAAAATTGCTTGTGCACAGTCAACATATATAATTATTTTTAAAAGTTTACTTCATCTTTATCTCATAATTTCTATGATTTCTAAATATGTAATTATGTATTAAAATAAATCATAATTCTAAATATAATTTGGACCTGCATCTCCAAATTAACCACCCAAATCCACTGCAGCTCCCAAAGCCCCAGCTCAGTGCCCTCCCTGATCATCACAAGTCTTACATATTCCTCGCGCTTGTATCTATAAAGGAGACTGGAGAAAGGAGAGGAATGGATGACCAGCAAAGAACCAATATGGGCTATAACTGGTATGGACAGAGAAGCGAGGCAGGAGGTAGGAGAGTGACCAGCGCAGGAATCCCTCGGGTGAATTCAGCAAGTGTCGACGTAAGAAAGCAATGGCAGGTATGGCCGTGGAGAGAGCAGCAGGCGGCAGACAGACCAAACTGCAGCTTTGTGCAAAGCTCCAAATGACTTCTGCCATGAACCTAGAGCCCCAAGAACAGCTGGAAGGGAGCAGTGCTCTCTGTTCCCATGTATGTGCTCCCACCCTCTGACCCAGGCAGAGTCAGCAGAAAGAAATAGCCCAGAAAATGCTTCTCTCTTGAGCCTGCATTTAAGATTTGTCATCTGTCAAGCCACGCACTGTGGCCTCCTTCCAGCAAAAGGCAGACCACTGGGTCAGCTGCTGCCTGTCAGTCAGCTGGGGACATCTGACAGTCACTCAGAAGAGCCCAGATCCTGAGCACAGCCATCTCACGGAGACTGACTGGCCACACGGATAAAACTGAAGGCCCATTTTGGTGCTGCTCTAAAGGACACCTTAGGGCTTGAAGAACAAGGTCAGCAAGCTAAATCTCCTCAGTCTTGGTCTTACATCTTTGAGCTTCCTTCAGTTTCCTTTGTTAAGCACTAAAATAGAGAAACATAGAGAAAGGACAAACATGAGAAAAGAGAGGCAGCTCTAGCAAAAGCACATTCAATCTCATTCCTTGACTGCCTCATTCCTTTGCCTCTGCTCTCATGTTCCTATCTCCGATACCACTCACAGATAAAATATTACTCACTATGCAACTGTGCAACTGCCTTCCTGCTGCAAGCCCACCAGACTCCCAAGATTCAGAAATGCTTTATTTATTTGAACTTTTATAAAAGAAGAACATACAAGCAGTACCTCACCTTATCTAAAAGCTTATTTTGCTCTCACATGCATGTGCGAGACAAGACAGTAATGGACAATACATCAAATTTTTCACAATAGTGACATTAAAAAAAAAAAGTCTTCATATTAAAGAGTATTCGAATACCATTATGACTTTTGAAAGAGATCTTGAAGGTGCATCTGTCTACAGATTAGGATCTGTCTCTCCCTCTCCTCCTCAGCAGGATGGAATCTGTCTTAAACAAGAAGCATCCATGGGAAACGCTGCAGAGCAAAACAGCACTGGTACATCCTCCTTCTTGGGAAATCATGTGCCTGAGACCCACATCCCCGACCCATCTCTGTTTGTAACCAGAGTCCTATCTCATTTTTACCTCCATTGATTCCATTTACATGTATTAATCTGCACAAACACCTCACTGGACAGAGGGCAAAACCACTGTGGGCCACAGGAAATGAGGAAGACCACAGCCTGTCCCCAGTTGAAGGGACCGCTCTCACAGCTCTGAGAAGGTGAAGCAGAGAGCAGAGCAGAAGTGCCTGCAGAGCAGTGAGGCAAAGACAGCAGAGTACACAAAGGCACATGACCAATATTACAGGCACGTGTACCGGTCCCCAAGAGTTCTGCCGATTACCTGTACACATGTGCACAGCTACAGCTGTTCAAACCTGAGCATACGGTCAGTGCAGCAGGATGCCACCTCCCTGACACCTGCTGCCATATCCCTTCACTGCCTTCCACTGACCAGTTTCTGAAGCCATGTTTGGCTTGTCTACTTTCTCCCTTGCCTGAACTTCCTGTCACATCAGAGCTCTGCCTCTGTCCTCTTTGTCATCCTTAAGTGAACTTCTGTCTGACAGCAGTAACGAGACAACATTAGAGCAGTGCTTTTCTACATTCTTCTACTGCAGAGTCTGTTCTCAGGGGATGTACATCACAGCAGTAAAAACATAGAAGCAGAAAAAAGGAGGTTTCCTGTCTGGACATACCAGTAAGAGTTCAACTGACAGGTGAAAGTAAAAGAAAATGTCAAGAAAAGTCAAGCAAAAACACCCACAAGAGGCCTCAGAAAGAGACTGAACAGAGAGCCAGGAGTTGCTGCATTGCAGTTGAGTGCTGAGCTGCATTTACAGCAATCTTCTGTCCTGACAGACTCCATCCACCTCAGCACCACACAGAAGGCTCTTAACGGCTCGTGGGGAACAGCCACCAGCTTCTTGTTAACAGAGACACTGACAGATTTGGAGAATAACCACCACCACCAAGTATACAAACAGCATATTTCTTAACTAAAAAGGAGCCTACAAGAAAGATGGAGAGAGATTATTTACAAAGGCCTGAAGTGACAGAACAAGAGAGAAGGGCTTCACACTGACAGACAGTAGGTTTAGATTAAAATAAAATTCTTTATTTATGAGGCTGGTGAGGCCCAGGTTGTGGCTGTCCCAACCCTGGAAGTGTTCAAAGCCAGGTTGGATGGAGCTTGGAGCAATCTGGTCTAGTGGAAAGTGTCCCTGGCCATGGCAGAAGGGTGGGACAACATGAACTTTAAGGTCCCTTCCAATCCAAACCATTCTATGATTTCTGTAGGGCATAAACATAAGCAAGAGGAGATACCTGATGCTGTCTGAAGGTAAGAATGAGTAACTAGAAGTACCTGGAACCCTTAAGAAATTTAGACTAGACTGATACTGTCTGATGGCAACAAGTTTCTGACTGCACACATGGTTTCCCAACTGGATGTGTTGTTTCAAAATGGACTCTTAGAAGTACAACAAATAAAACTGGTACAAGGCTTCTCTCCTCCTTACAATTATAGGTGTTACTTCATGAGTTCCCCTTTTTAATGCCTATGAATCTTTTAGAGGCTTAGTAAGCTGAAGCATCAGTATTGCAGTTCTTGCTTCCTGCCATATTCACCTTCCTCCATTTCCCAAAAGCTCTCAGTCTGTAAATCCAAGCGTTCCAGGTACCATGCATTTTAATATCATGTTTACAACAATCCAAAAGTCTTTAACTTAGAAACCATCCCATTTACAGAACTGTGAATTGCAACATGAGATGAAGTTCAGTTCTATTTCATGCGTGTCTGTTCACAGCTCAGAATAATCTGCCACCAAGCTCAAGTGGAGCACTTGGATGCAACACCCCCCTCCCCCCCAAAAAAAAGTCTTTGGAACTGAAACAAACCAACCTTACAGACCAGCTTTGAGTTCCACCAGCTTTAATAGATCTGATCATACCACTGCTGTGATCTAATGTATGAAAGGGATTTTGTATGAACAACTACCAGAATGTGCCTCTTGGCTTTTTGAAAAGGATGGCTTTGGGAGGGAGAGGAACAACAGAGCTCTGCAGCACCATGACCAGCTTGGAGAGAGAAGAGGCTGGTCAAGAGCTCGTCGTCTCTTCCTTTACAATAATCAAACAACAGTTGGCAGGATCAGATAATTCCTTATGCAAGATAAGCTGAAAAAACTCCTGACACAAAACACTGAATGCTAGAAGTTTAGAAAGGTTCCGGAAGACATCATTAGGCTAACCTCCATAAATAAAATCCATATAGATGTGCTACACAGAGGGCAGCTTTGGGTCAGAAAGCTCCCAAGCTCCAAATCAGAGAGAATTTGTACGAACCATCACTAAGGTTTTCCCTTGTTCCTGTACTTCCATGCTGCCTTCCACTGCCCCATTCTATGTGGGATACTGAACTAAATGATCCAGTCTGACTATTTTCATATTCCTACAGTACTTTTTTTTTTTTGAAAGAGAAGAGCAATTCAAAAATCTCACAGATCCATTTTATCCATATACCTACATTCCTCAGCAAATCCAAGTTTTCTTAACCAGCAACTCAAATTTGTTTAACAAGCCCATACTGCACAAAATCACACTGATCTCTATTAAAGCCTTGGCTACCATTAATATGATTTTATTTTATTTTATTAATTATGTATGAACTTTTTCCTATTTGACAGCCTGAAATCAGTCCATGGCTAGAAAAGGACAAAGCTTCAGTCTCTACCAGCGGCTTGCTCACATAGTTGAATGTTGTACAAGGTTTTCACTCTAACAGTCCCCTGCAACTACCTTCCCAAACAAATTCCTTGCTGTAAGATCCCTTGATTTCTTCCAGGCTTCCCTACTCACCCCAAATACCTCCTTGTTTACCACAACAGGGAATATGCACACAGCAAACCAGTGCCTCCATCCCAGGTCCTGTTCGCTGAGGATGAGAGAACCACGCATGGAGTCCTGTGGTTGGAAGTGGAACAAACTGTCCAAAACCAACAGTTCACGAGGCTCTTTTCTAGCCATTCTAGTGTTAGCTGGCTTATGCTCTGACAAAACGGTATCTATACCCATGACAAAATAAAAATTAGTAGCATATTTTTCATTAGGAAAGCTTTGCTTTTTTCAAACCTGGCCATACTCTTTTCACCTCACTATTTCCAGTAGTGATCTCTACAACCCTGTGACTGGTTGGGAGAAACAGTGACTTCTATTCACTTAAAACAGATCACCATTCAATTTTGTGAAAGTATCTTTAGTTCCTCCCATTCTAATAAAACCCCCATAATTTTTATACTATACTATACTGAAATATGAGACCTTGAGGTCATGCAGTTCTTCCTCATCTCAAAGAAGTATCACCAGTATCTCCATCATCTCTGATAGATGTTTACTTCTTTAACCAGTACCTAAGAGCCTCTAATGACAGAGATTTTACAACTTACATAATCAGTCACTATATTTACATATTATAAATAAAACCAAAAATACCCCTATTCCCTTATTGATGAAGCCTTCAGAGGTCTCCCACTCCTACTGCCCTCCAAGTTCCCAGTCTTTTGGCTTGTTAGTCATACAAATTACCAAAATCAGAAAAACATTCTTGTAAGTATACACCATGGATTTGCAATGGCTTCTGCATTATTCCCTGCCCCACCTCCCAATCAGGCTAACAGTTCACTTGATTTCTTATTAGCTAGACACTAGGCAGCTCACAGGACATCGAAGCCTTTCTCCTGAATGGTGACATTTCATTTAAACCCAGCAATGTATCAGGAGATGCAAAACTTGTTTATGAAATTTATTACTCATCCCTTTTTCCAAATCACTGATAAATCTGTTAAAGACCCTCCATACCCATGAGACCTGTTCATCTGTTTTAACACTGACAAGTTATTTATCATATATATAAAATATTTGTTTACATGCTGGCATGCTCTGACACTCTTCTTTCACTGTTGTAAATGCCATTTCATATAAGACAGTTTATGTATTTACCATAAAATTCTATGACCAGATTTGAGAGGTAGATAGGCACACAAGAAAAGGACTGAGGATAAGCAAAGGAGTCACATCAGTGATACACAGGTTTGTATGAATTAGCAATCTTGGAGTGTAACTAATATTAAACTGTAGAGATTAGCAGAACTATGAAATAACACCTCTTAGCAGAAAATAAATATGGATAAGGACTTATACTGCCACAGAGAGCTTCCTAAGCATAGCAAAGAGGACAAAGACCAAGATCACTATGGGAAAAAGAAGGTGATGTGAACTGACAGCAAGTACACTGTAAATACAGATATGACTCCAGAGTTAAGAAAGGCACATAGACCTTTATAGGAGTGTCTAGTGGATAAAAGGCAAGAAGATTGGCTTTGGAAGGAAGATAAAGTGGGAACAGGAAAAGGACACAGAAGCAGATTAAAAAGGTCAGAACAATGGGAGAAGAAAATTAACCTCTCAGCAGGTTCTTGTGTGCAGATGACACAGCCAAGGTCGCCAGCACAAGGCACCAAGCGAAGGTTCCTGCAATCGAGTCACAAGAAGACAGATGTCTGGACAAGAGTTTTGACAAGACCTGCACCACGGACCTTCTCAAGACTAAACAGGCAGATACCTGTTTGAGTAAGAAAAAGAAAAACCAGAAAGAAACAAAGAAAAAAGCAGGAGAGAGAGACAAAGGCAGGATCCATTTAAGGGATCTAGCCAGCAATGAGGCCTGTGGTAGGGACTAGAGGATAGGAAAGGAATGACCTGCAGCAAGACTAGTAACTTGTTCAACAAAATATAAGGCAACAGCTGGACACCTAGACAGATGTCATAAAGACTGCCTGGAATGTACTAGTGGACAGCAGAAAATGCACTGATACAAAGATAATAAACATAAATGTGGTGATTAAAGCCATACTTGTCCATACAAATGCTAGAAAAAGAGAGCAACAACAACAACAAAAGGACAAAGTACAGGATGAAGCCTTTGGGGGGAAAAAAATTCCTCCCACAAAAACCATGTGCAAGACACTGATGAAACAGAATAGGAGTAAAAAGCACAGTAAAAATAAATAACTGAAAGAAATTTAACCTTTTTTAAAGCTCAACTGCTAACCAGAGGTGTAACAAACTATCAAGGTCTCAAGTAGGAGGAGAATGAAGCATCCCACTTGAGAGTTTCAACCTTTAAGAGATTTCACCTTTCAGGGGGATCCTATCTGCCTGGGACAAATGAGGAAGAAGACATTGTCTAAGCTGGCAATATGGAAAAGCACAAAAGCAGGATCAGGTGCACAAGAGCAAAGGGCAAAGTGACCTTAGCAAAGGAACATATGTTTCCAGAAAGATCAAGTGAATCCAAGAGCTAACTGCCCTTAGGAAATACTGCAGAATTATCCTGTTCATTTAAGTGTCAACAAAGCAAAAAAAAAAAAATTCTCACAACATTCTACCTCTGTTTGCGTCTCCCAATTTTTAGGGGGTGGAAAGAAAATAATTTTCAATAACCAAATTAAATAATGTTATCATAGATGGAATAAAAAAACTTAGCCATTTGAAGAAGAGATTGGTCCCTGAAATTAAAGCAGAATCTGACTCCAAGAAATTCCACTAAAGTTTGCTATGCAGCTTGATTTTTCAAGGAATTAATTCAGATGTTGACACACTTTGGGTAGTAACAGAACACAGGAGCCAGCACTAGGTAAACTCAAGGTAACGGCTGGCATGGCACGTTCTCTTACTTGGTAGGATACAGGGCCTGGAGACATAAAACAAAGTTGTAAGCTTTTTTCATTTTTTTTAAGTAATGGAAGAGTGACTACCCCAACCCATGTTTTGATCAAAATGAACCTGAGATGAGGAAGAAACTAAAGGAAAGAATAAACCAGGCAGCAAAGCAGAACTAATGGGACGATAATGAAGGAGAGGGTGATACAAGAAGTGTTCAGGCACCAGAACAACAGCCAAGAAGTGTCAGCCTCGGCAACAAGAAGCAGGAAGATGACAAACACATACAGATATTCCAGGCTAATGCATGTATTCAAGTAAGATGCTACTAGCAACAAAACTCTCAGAGCAGAAAAGGCAGACTTTCCTGGCATCCAAATAAGTAATGGGAATGAGTTCTGCTATATTCATTCCAGTACAAATTAAAAATTTCCCAGGCTTAAGAGCCCTGCATGCTGCTTTCACATGAAGGCCAGCTAGATGTGGAATAAGCAAATTCACATAACTATTTTTGCCTCTCTTCTTGATACTAAAGGAAGAGCACTGGTGTGCAAATGCCAAGCAAAACTTTAGATAAGGCAAAATCATCCCATCTGCCACCCTCCCAACTTGCTTCTGGTTCTTCTCGGACACAGCCATCACGATCCAGACTGCCTTGACAAATCCACATGTCCACAACAAAACCACTGCTACCACCTGCACAGCCACTCTCCGTCACCCCTGAACAGCCGCCAATGTCGCCCAGCCTGCTCCTGTACACTGGCACCACATCACCTCTTCACAACTCTCACCAACGCAGAACGCCACCTCAAAGTCCTTAGCCATGCCAGTCCCACCACATCTAGGATCTAAAGGACACACACAGGATCTTACACATCTGGAGCAAGCCTGAACCATGGAAACAACTCAATAGTCTGCCATAAGCCCCACAGGTTTCTATGACCTCTGTACAAGAGCCCCCACCTGATGCCTTCAAAAAGGTGTCACAGGAGGTGCCAGAATCCTCAAGAAAGAAGCACTCGGGACTATCAGTATCCAAACAATATTGCATTCCTTGGGGCTCTTTAACAGCCTTATTTCTGTTAAATGTGTACCAATGCTAGAAATCCAAATGTTATAAATGGTGACTGCTCTCAGACACTGGAGTCATGCAAAGAACGTTTCCAATGGCAGCAAAACAGGGTGAGCATTTCCCCTTAAATGGAGATCAAAGACCTGATTCTTAAACAAAAGCTGGAACATTTTTAAAGACCTGAAGGATTGCTTTAATTAAGCATGGCACCCTGAAATTCTCTCGTGGGTGAGTTTCCATTGACTGTTACAGATCTGCACAGCTAATCTCTTCAAGCCCCTGAAAGTCACCTGTTAAGTAGCCAGAGGATACATACGAGCCAAGACTGGAGACAAGAACCAGAGGCAGCACCCCAAGGCTTCATCAGGCTCTCATCAGAATTGTTTTTCAAAACACAAGTTTGATTACAGAACAAAGTGTCCTACAAGCCCATTTGGGTTAGATCCAGTGCAGATTCTGCACCATGATCAGGCTGAAAAGCATGCTATTCACCATTCATGGAGAATCACAGCAAAAAGCAAAGCAAACATCCCCCCAGACACAAGCCTGTATTATCAATGAATCAGTGCATAGGCTGGGGGCTCCAGAGACCCCGGTGTTCCCCAGGTGAGGCAGCTACCAGCGCCCCAGGAGCACACTGCAGGAGCCGATCCAGCCCAGCACAGAACCTCCAGTTTCCACTCATCCCTCTATTCAGAGCCAGCCAGCTCACTAACTTTCCCGACTCACCACCCCATGGACCAGAAACTCAAAAAGTTTGCTTTTCGTAGCTTTGCGAGCCCCTCCTGTAACTTCATCTGTAGCCATCAGGGTCTGCTCAGCCTCTCTCACTCTCTCTCTTCCTCTTTCTTTCCCTTTTCTGCCTTTTTCTCCAACTCTCCCCTCTGAGTCCTGCTGGGCTCTCACACTTCTAATAGCGCGGAGTGGGGAGGGGGCCCCTTCAGGGCCTTCCTGACGGCCCACTCGCGCTCAACCTCAGCTGCTGCATTCCTCCACTGATAAGCCAGAAATAGTTTGTGCTGCCGGGCTCTGTCTGTTTACTCTGCAGGGACAGAAAATCCAGCTTTTTAAACCTCTCTGTCCAAACAGCAGAGATAAGCAGGAGGCAAATTGAAAAACACGTCTCAGTTTTCCGTGGTGGTGCTGCAGCATCTCCTTCTCTGCATCAGGGATGGGAAATTCTGGGGCAAGGGGAAGGGGGAGGGGGCAACTTCAGCAGTGACACAGAGCTCAGCACCTCACAGAGATGTTTTCCCATTAGAAAATGCAGCAGGCGAGCAGTGGTTTTCCCTTGCTCCCACTGCTCCTCCCGCACTGCATTTCCAGGCCCTTTCCCCAGGGACCTGGCAGGCAGCACACAGAAACATTCGCTGGCAGCATTTCCAGCATGAGAGACGAGAACTAACCCCTCTGGACAAGACAGAGAAGCAGCGGGAGGCCGGAGCTGGGAACAGGGAGGGACACCATGTGGAAGCGAGGGGAAAGAAAGAGTGTGAGATCAGAGGAGGAAGGGGGTGGGGGGCAGCATGGCGGCACAGCTCCCACGGCTTGTTTCCAATTCTCCCACTGCCTCTCCCCAGTGACCACTCTCGGGATGCTCTGGTACCACTGTGACGGATCCACTAAAGACCCCAGGTGACTGACAGATGCAGACAAATTATTAACACCACAGCTGCTGTACGACATCAGCAGCTCACTGCTTGTCACATAAAGCCCTGCGCGACAGCGTGTGACATCCCAGGACACTGCTGGGAACATGAAGCCCACGGGGGAAGGAGAAGAGAGCAGCAGACCGCCCCCTCCGCGGCCCTGGGGCGAGCGTGGCGCTGGCAGCACGGCAGCCATTCCACAAGCAGAGTGTGGCTCCTCCATGATGGCCGAGCCCGCAGTGATGGCCTGGGGCACTGAGCTGCTTTCCGACAGTTCCATGCGCCCGCGGCTCACAGGCGCCAATGTTCCCTGGTCTCCCTTAACACAGCAATAGGCGAGATGTTGCCAGGTTACAAGAGGGGTTTATTCTATTCCTCTGCTTGAAATTCTTGTCTAGGGGCTGTGAATTTTCTGGCAAGACTGCAAACAGAACAGAATCAGATCAGAAGCAAATAAAAAATATTCTACCCTCATCCAATAATAAAAACAAGCGCAGAAAAGACACTGCACTGACTAGCAATGAAGGGCAAGCCATGAAGATCACATGGCCTTCTGAAGATGGGGATGAAGACAGTGACCTCCACTGATTTTTAGGGTCACCCCAATCTAAGTGCTAGTGTGTGGCAATAGCCCTAGGAATCACAGAAACTTACGGAGGGTGAGCATTGTTATCAGTTCCCCCTCTCGGCCCCTCAAAAGGAATATGCCAAGCAAATCAGCATAGCCTTGCCTTGTTCTGTGCTGGAAAAATCCCTCAACTTCTAGTTGAACTAAAGGCACGTATAATCTGGAACCAATTGCTTCGTGTCTGGTGGACATGGTAATGTCAGGTTAACTTGATCTGGGGGGGGGGGTTTCCAACCTAAACGACTCTAAATTCTACATGCCAGCATGATTGGCATCTAGCTGGTATCTGCCATGTTTTTTAGACCCCAGACTCACACAGAAATGTTGGCTGTGAGCCCCTTCCCTGCTCCCGGCAGACACCGTGCATTTTCCTCACAGTCTGCACTAGCTGTTGGGGCCGCAATGGCCGGCGGTCCCAGCAGTCCCGGCCCGTGCGGCTGTTCCTCCCCTCGCGGGAAGCCGTGCGGGCCCTCACCGCGTGAAACGGCACCAAGGACGGGCCGCAGCGGCTCCTCTAGCAGCCGTCGTGACGGGCCCGGCGCGCCCCACGGCCCTGCCCGCCCGCCCGGCGCGGGAAGG
>VXAD01012646.1:284003-306903 GCA_013399195.1 Dicrurus megarhynchus | reverse complement strand
CCCGGCCCTTTGTTCCCCCGCCGGAGCATGCGCTCGGCTGCGGAGTTCAGGGTTTTCTTATTTTTCCCCTTAGCTGCAGGTACAGCATGGAGCCGCAGCTGCCCCGATCTCCATCGATAGCCACTGGTCACCTTCTGGAACAGGAGGACATCTGCTATGAAGTGCTACTAATTTAAGCTGAAGACCATACAATATATAATGTAATCTACCTGGATGTTCTTAACAGACATCCAAACCAGATTTCCTTGAACATCAAATTCCAGGGCCAGCCACTTGAAAATTAAGGAATGGTAGACTAGCTTCAGTCGTCAACTGAGTAAAAAAAAAAAAAAAAGTTTAAAAATCCTGTAATAAAAAAACTCAGTTCTTACTCAGTATGGTTGTAGTTCTTCAAGCACTTTAGAAAATAAATCAGTAGAAACAGCTCTTCCATTTTGCAAATGGAAAATAAGGTACAAATGGATGGAAGTGACTTGCCCAACATCACCTAGCTGAGAATGAAACCCATTTCCTGTGATTCTTCAACCCTTTACAATAGTGTCCAGGAAAACTACTGCGCGAGGCATTTGCACAAAAGGGTGAAGGTTACCATGCAAGAATGCCATTTCCCATATTAAGAGAAACCACATATAATTTTATTTTAAATTGTTTGGTTTTCTATTTTCCCAACCTTTTTTTTTTTTTTTTTTTCATAAAAGTGTAGAAAGTAGTTGTTAATGTTCTTTTAAAAAGTGACTGATTCAACCTAAGTCATCCCCAACTGCTGCAAGTATCCTGGCAGCTCCCAGCCATCTCCAGCCTGGAAGTTCTCTGTGCCACAGGGCCCTCTGCAAGGCTTGTGTTCCTCCACTGGTTCTTGAAGGCTGAGCACACACTGGGGCCTCATTCATACTCACTTTCAGCTCGCTTCATGTCACATTCCCAGACCGTTTCATTTCAGAGAAAGGCTGAGCTCCTTCCCTGGTACTTCCTGGGGCTCTGGGAGCCCACCTGGTATCTGTGTGTGTGGTTTGGTTTAACTTCTGTGCTGTTATTCAGGCTTTTCAGGCTGTTAAACTAAGATGTTCTGATTATTAAAGAGATGAACCACATTGTTGTTTTAGGGAGACATGTTTGCTGCTACTTGCGATTTTTTGATCTGTAGATAGTTACAGAAGTACGTGAAGGTGCTGATTGCCTTAAGGAGGCGTGGTTTCCCTCATCCAAGTTTCACTAAAGTCAGCATCGCTCTTTTCACTGAAACTTAAAATATTTGCAGCAGTTTTGGAATTGATGCAGTGTGGCATAGAAGACATACTGGAACCAGAAAATATCCAAAGACTGAGGCTCTGCTTAATCTAAAGAAATGTCCACTTGTTCCTGAGTTCAGAATTATTCAATAGTCTCATTAACAATATGGATAATGTACTTAGAGAACATGCTTCTTCAATATCCTAGCAACATACGGTTTGGAGAGGTTACAAGTTTGCTACAAGAAATGATTAAAATTAAAATCCAGAGGACCTGGAGATATATCCTGGTTTTTTCAAACCACAATTCAATCAGAAACAGTGCAGGGTTCCACAGCAGGATAGATATCAACAACCATCTAAACAGAAGATTGGGAACAACTGGCTGAAAAGTTTTTTTCAGAAAGAAATATCTGGGGATATGATAGATCATAAGCTGAATGTGAGTTAACAGTACTACACTGACACAAAATAAACAGATAAACCCCCAGAAGATCAGGAACTGCAGGAATGCTGCCCCACTGCTCTCATCCCCTTGGTGGCAGCATAGGCACTGACAACAATACTCTAGATTCTTCTTTTCTCCTCATTTTCATCTCTCCTCCTTCCCCCATCCCCTGAGCTCTCCAGGGCACAAGCTGTTCCAGCTCAACATTTCCTTAAGGCTGCAAAATTAAATTTTGCCAGAATAGCTGAGGAACTCTTCCAAAGCAATTCTGTTGTGGTATGAATTGTCAGTGTCTCATGCAGACCAACCTTTGCAGTCAGGAGCTCTGTGCATCAGAGGAAATGCGGGAGAAACCAGGAAACCAGGATGGTTAAGGAAAGGACAGTAAGTGTGACAACTGTAAGGCCCAAACAAGATAAAGAGAAAACAACAGTCGTCAGGTATCCAAAAGGTTGCTGCAAACACTGGGAAGAGCTGCTCCCCATACACAGACTATAGGAAATAATGGACTGAATTTCTCCCAGGAAGATTTATGTTAGATATTAAGAAGCACAGCAGTGACAGTAGAGATTTCTCGGACAGTGTGTCCAGCAAGGATGGGAATCCCAGTTGCCAAAGGTCTTTCAAGAACAGGTTAGACAAGCATCTATCCAGAGTGATGTAGGTGGTGTAGATTCTGACTTGGGGCAGGACAAAGGACCAGCTGATTTCCAGAGGTTCTTTTTGCCTTATTTCCCTACAGAAACTGTATGAAATTTTGTAACACAAAGGTTAAGACTTCCTTTTTTTTTCGTCCAGAGTAGTTTCCCCTGACAGATTTCATGTATCTCATGCAATGAAATTTAAACCAAACAAAAAGAGTTCCTTAAATTTTTTATTGCAGGAGAAAGTAGACATCTGATTGTTATGACAATGAACAAACAAGGACTCTGCATATGCCGAGTGCTACCAGTTAGTCTTTGGGGCTTCCCAAGTATCATACGGCTTTTATATTGCAGCTTTTTGCTCTCTATTTGACTCCTGTATCTTCAGCCACAATATCGCATCGCTGTCCCACAGGCCCTCCTTTCTCTGTTAGGCCTTTCCACTAATTGTTTCTAAAGTCTGTCTGCAATGAAGAAGGGAAGGGAAGGGAAGGTGCGGGAAGGGAAGGTGCGGGAAGGGAAGGTGCGGGAAGGGAAGGGAAGGGAAGGGAAGGGAAGGGAAGGGAAGGGAAGGGAAAAGTGTTTGTCTCTGTCTCTGAAGGTTCCAAACATTATTGTGCAGAGGTAGAGAGAGAAACTTGTTCTCTGATTATTTAAAAAGTAATCAAAGGCAACAGCAGGGATGCTAAAAGATGGAGAAATATATAAAATATGTATGTAATATTATAGGATACAAAATAATGAGTCATCAGAATTATCATGTCATCAACCATACTAACATTTTAGCCAATTCTGCACAATTCTGTTTGACCTCATGGTAAGCTGTCTAGTTCTACCATGCCTTTATCTCCACTTTTCCATCCTCACCAACCCTCTTTACACCGAGTGTGCAGCAACAGCTCTGCATGGCTTCAAACATCTGAGCAAATAACCAGAGCACTGCAAGCAGCAGCCACAATCCTCATCCTCTAGGCAAGGGCCAGAGCAGAGCTGCAAAGTGTGAGAGGTTACTAGTAAGACTTTGGTCCTGGAAGGAGAAGAGTTTGGAATACAGATTTGAATTTTTCAAAAGTGGAGGAAATAGAGGAATTATTGGTGGGTAATCCTGAGGGAGCAGAGAAAAAGACCTATCAACAACTACCCTCAAACCAACTGCCCCCCAGTGCAAAAGGCCTAAGTATCTTCGTAATATTTGGTGGTTAGAATGATGGCTTTGGGGTGCATTTGGTAAGAGCATGTTAAAGATTCACCTGCTGTCACTCACTGACAGAACACAGCTGAGGGAACCACTGGGTCAGCAACTGGGAACCACTGGTTCTTCCCAGTGAGGGTAGTGAGGCACTGGCACAGGTTTCCCAGAGAAGCTGTGGCTGCCCCATCCCTAAAAGTGTTCCAGGCCAGGTTGGACAGGGCTTGGAGCAACCTGGTCTGCTGGCTGGACTGGGAAGTCCCTTCTGACTCAAACCATTCTACAATTCTCTATGTAAATGAACAGCAACCATGTCACATACAATAACCCTTTCAGATACAAGTTTATTGCACAGCACTTTAAATCTTGGTATTCCCAGGGGACAGCTGCTAACTCTTACCAACACTGTCCTTGATGGTCCTTTGTGTCTAACGTTTATGCTTCGAAGCATTTCTACATACCAGTCACATCCACATTCACTTCTCCTTTTGTCAGACTAAACAACTGAAACTGTAATTTGCATTACTAAAACTCTGTGCCCATTTCTCATCATTCCATCTTTTTCCTGTCAGTCCCAGTTAACCTGGCTAGAATAAGGGCAGACAGAACTGTACCTCCAGTGTCCAGGCCACATCCTCGTGTGCCATTAAGACTTTTCTCACGAGCAGAAATCCATCAAGCCTTCCTAGGCTCACAGCTGCATTCCACAACAACCTGACAGTGACAGCTCCACATTCTCTTGAAGGTGAACTGGTGTACTGGGCTGTTTCTCCTTCCTAAGCACTGTCATTAGATCAGCTTCTGGCATACAGTGCCTGCTCCTGTGACAAGGCCCCAAGTGCATGGCTGTGTACTGTACTGTCACCAGATACCAGCTGGTTTCTGTTTGTGTAGTTCACAGTCAAGCAGTTCTTCCCATATAACCTGTTCTCTTCTGCTTCAACGATACCTATTTTGTATCATCAGCAAATTTAATTATTACATTGCCTGTTTTTGTGCCATGGGCATTAGTGAAAATATTAAATTACATCAATGCCAAGACAAATCCTGAAGAAACTGCAATGCCTTTTGTGTCTTCTTCACTGAGCTCCTTACCTACTTTGCAGTTCTGCTATTACCTGTCTTCTGAGTCCCAGCCAAATTTTCAGATCACACTGTATCAAAGGCTTCACTCAAGTCTAGACAAGAAAGACATTGATTTCTTTGTGTAGAAAATTACTTATCTGAGAAAGAGTAGATTAGTAAACTTAGGCTGCTTTTTCACACCATGCATATCCTTCTCATGCTCACTTACTTTCTCTTTCAAAAATCATTCTTGAGCCTTGCATGGACTTAGGATGAAGCCAGTGCATCTGCCTAGAGTACTCTTGTCCTTCTGTATTGTCAGAAAATCTACAGAATTTCCTGTTTGTTTGTCAGGAAAAACAAATTTAAAGTCCATTCTGATTAATACCAGCAATGCTAAGAATTATGTCCTATTCTTACTGAAAATCATTTGAAAAATATCTATAGTTTAAGCAAATCAATAGTCAGTAAATATGGACTGCAGGATGTAATTATATGCACAGCTGCCTAAGAATTCAGCACTAGGAGGCTGGAGAAAGCACAGAACCAAAGAAGGAAAACAGAGCAATCTTGGCATGGACTGTCTCATAAATCCAGCTCCCACTTCAACTGGACTGGAAGGACAACTAACAGGGGAATACAATCACATTGGCCTTAGGACATGATGGAACTGAGAGCAAGTAATAGTGGTGATCATAAAAAAACTGCGTTGCCAGACAAGGCCAAATATCTTTTAAAATTATTTTATTTGGCAGAATAATTACAACAATTACAGATTACCCCAAAAAAGTAAAAGTTAATCTCAAATGGTACATCATTACAGCAAACAATAGCTTTGGAAAAAAAACAACGGCAGCCAGTGGGAAATGGCAAATGTGACTTAGAGGCAATGCAGTAAAACATTATCATAGGCCTGAAATTCTTAAAAGGAACATAATTTGTATATAATTGGTATGTAACATTACTGAAAAGTTACAAACAAGTAATAAAAACAAGTGGAAGGAAAGTGACTACTATGGACTCCAAGGCTGGTTGTTACATACAGATTTTTTTTACCTCCTTCACAGATCTAAAAGAGGGAAGCAAAATATATGTAGATTAAATCCTCACACAAGATGATTTTGGAAAAATTTCACAGCCAGTCAGGGGAGAGGATAAAAAACTCAACTTGGCCTAAAATGTTAGACAGGAGATTTAAGCTGGAAAAAATCAAGCTGGTGGAGATAAATCCTGAGGTGGAAGAACTGTGCTATGTCTGTGCAGCAGGTAGGATGGTTTGCTAATCCTTTCAGCATCGATCCACCCAGTACACAAATACATGTATGAAATCACAGAACTGAGAGCACAGCAGCTCGTGGCAGAGATACGATTACAGCACTGGGGCTCCAACTGGACAATGGGCTTTCGACTAAGACTCATTCTGAGCAACCGAGTATTGCAGAAGTGGAAACTGTCTGGCTTCAGCACAACACAGTGGTTTGTCTGCTCCTCTCCCTCACCAGAGCACAGGCACAGCAGGCTGGCAGCTCCCAGCTCAGAGCCACAACCTGCCTTTGGCAACAGGGTCACCAGGCACGCAGCGTGCACAGCAACGCGCCGCATGTGATCCCAGGAAAAAGCGCGTCTGAATGACAAGGCCCACAAGTGGTGGCTCAAGTTACTTGTTAAATCATCTTCAAAACGTGCAGAAGAAACACAGGCAGAACAAACTTAAGTTGAATCATTATGGCATTCAGTGCTTTTCAAAACAAACAGAGTTTACATTGGAGAACTCCAAGGAGAGGAGCATGTTTGTGCATGGCCACGAACTGTCAGAGGGAGAAGAGCTGTGTGTTGTACTTTGTGTCAGTCACGTTCTCTGTCACGTGTCACAATCCTTCCCATTCTTGGGACTCAGTAGTTTCTGGCGCCTGAGAGTATGAGGAGGTCCAGCTAAGAACAATGTAGTCTCTGACCTTGACAGTTTACAGATGAAGTTAAGAGATGGAAATAGAAGGAGCGCAGTGGAATAGAGAACACCAGTCATCCCGACAGGCATGCCAGCTGTCTGGTTACACTTGTTTGGAATAGCCACCAAATTCCTACCCTGTGCACCCTATCCTTGGCACCTGTTTTCTGATCAATTTATATCCAGCCTGCAACTTGAAACCATAGAAACAATGCACTTGTAGGGGATTTGACTACCTTATTGTCTCTTGGGAAATAACTATGCTTCCTTCCTCAAAGAGATTCCCTAGTGTTCTGATGCTAAAGCCAAGCTGGTATATATATATACAACAGCAACACCAAATGCTAATTATAAATATGATGTCAAATAATAATACATAAATTTCTGCTAAGGTTATAGAGAAAAAGGCTTTCTAAATTGTTAGCTGTAAGTCTGAGATACCATAACAATTAAAACACTATTTCTTTAAATCCTTTTAGTTAAGATCTTGGATATTAATCTCCACTAGGGTATTCACCTAATCTAAACAAGCATAAAACAAACCTAAAAAATTTGTGAAAAGTTTATGTAAGGGAAAGTTAATCACTAATAGTCCAATAATAAGAAATACAGGGAGCCAAGAAATATTCCGACACAAAAAAAGCTTGTCGTATTTCTGTTCTTCAGAAAATCGTCTTTTGTCTATCATGTAACTTATCCCTTTCCTGCTGCATTTGATCTTTAGCAACTCTTCTACTTGGCTGACTTTGTTTTGACAGTTACTCTTTTTTTTCATTTTCTGCTTCTCCATCTCCTTCTATTTGAGTCAATCCTTCCTCTTCCCAGTTCAAGCTCCTGCTGTTGCACATCACAAAACTGCAATTCTGTATCTTCTGAACTTGGCAAATACTTTTTTTTTCACTATGATTAAATCTTCTTGGAATGCCATAGGCTAAAATCTGCTCTGAAACTGTCTATATGCAGTATAAATACTGCATATAGATAAGGGGCCAATTCTGCATCCCTCTGCATCCCATCAGCCTTATGCATTTGCTGATTTTACCCTGCCCTGCATCCACTTTGCCATGCAGCTCCAGGATGCCTTGTCTCTTCCACAGTGCTGCAAGGAGTCAACAATCACAGTTCCTCATGAGAAATTATTTAATCAAAAATCAGTTGCAAACCTACATCCCTCTCCTGTTATGGCCTTATTTTAAGGCTTAGCATTGATCTTCCCTTATACTTCAACTCCATTTGTCTCTCAAAAGACCAGTGCTGTGAACCCTCTTGCCTGCCTGCAGAAACAATAGGTCTCTGACATTTCAAACCAGACAAAGCCCTGAAGAACACCCTCAGAAAATTACTGTTCTGTCTGGCAGCTGGTGAAGAATGAACCAAATATAACTCCAACAGTTAATATTTCAGTTCCTGATCTTGTTGCAGTCTCCCTGCAGCAAAGCATCTGAGAGAGCAGGAACATGTGAAATGCTTTTTCTGCCATTTGCCTATGGTTGGAGGGCAGAAGGCCCTCAGTCACTCTCTTCAAACTGATGAAGCTGTGACATATTCTCCTGATACCTACAGCAACGGTGCTGTATCTGCTCCCAGACTGACAGCCCACCTCTCCCTCCTCACAGAAAACTTCCGAACATCCACGCTGTTAGTGATGCTCTCTCTGGTCCCTTTTCACCCTGAACATGCACTGAATTCCAGAGTAACTGACAACTCACAGGACAGGAGTGCTGTGATGGCTGGAGACAGACTCTTTAGGAAGGGCAGGCCGGGGGGTGAGGCGGAGGAGCTGCCCTTCAGCCAAGCGTGTGGCTGGAGCACACAGAACTCCATCTTGGGATGGACAGAGAATCAGCTGAGAGCTCACAGACCAGAGTTAGGATCAGAGTTATTGGGCAGACCAACAGGTATTGCCGTGGTAGGTGTCGGCTGCAGAGCACCTGCTGAGGAAGAAGTAGTGAGACCACAGACAGCAGCAAAAATCCCCATGTCCACAGTCTCTGGTCCTCAGGGAAGACTTCAACCACCCCAGTACTTGCTGAGGTGATAACAGAGCAGGGCACAAGCAATTCATGAGGCTTCTGGGTCACACTGAAGATAAACTCCTAACATGGGCATCTGAGGAGCAGACAAGGAGAGGTGCTCTGGACGTGGAAGAACTGGTCAGGAATGTGAAGGTCAGAGCAGCCTTGGCTAGACCATGAGATGATATTTCAGGAACATGAGAAGATGGATCAGGGTAGAAACAGGATCCCAGCCCTAGAGTTCAAAAGAGCAGTCTTTGGCCTGTTCAGGGATCTTCTTGGAAGAATTCTATGAGTCACAGCCTTGGAAAGAAGAGCGTTCCAGGCGATCCGGTTGATTTTCAAAGATCACCTCCGCCAAATTCAAGGCTGGTTCACCCCACAGGCAGGAAAGGAATCAAAAGCAGCAGGAGGCCTGCATGTGTGAACAAGAAGCTCCTGACTGAGCTGAAGCATTACAAGAGGCAGAAGCAGGGACAGGTGACCCAGAAGGAACACAGAGACAGTGTCCAAGCATGCAGGGATGCAATTAGGATAACAAAAGCACACCTGGAGTTGAATCTTGTGAGGAACATGAAGGGCAGACAGAAAGTTTTTTACAAATATCTCAGCAGTAAAAGATAAGACATGGGAGAATGTGGGCTTACTGGGGAGGGGATTTGCTGAGAATGAACACAGGAAAGGCTGAAGTACTGAATGCCTTCTTTACAGTCTTTCTTTACTGGCAAGATTGGCTGTCAGGAATTCCAGGCTCCTAAGACCAGTAAGGACGTCTGAAGCGAGGAAGACTTGCCCTCAGTGAAGGAAGACAAGGTCAGGGAACGTTTGAACCAGATGCACATACACAACAGGTGAACAGGTTTTTACTTAGAAAAGGTTGCCCAAAGAGCAAGTTCACTCTGATGCCATGATGATTTTTTGCCTTTTCTTTTATACCCCTTTTATACCTTTTTACAACTTGTGTATTCATTAGTGCTTTTTGCCTGCATTCTTGGACTTGTTTGTTAAGCTAGGAGACGAAACATTTCAGAAACTTCATAGTTAGGGATCAGAGTGCCCCAGAGCCCAAGGTCCTCTCCCAGAACACATTTTGTAAACTAAGATAGAACCATCCAGGGGAAGGTTCCTCGGGGAGGGGGCTCCTGTTAGCCTCTCATTGGGGAATTTATGGTAGGTATGCTAATTAGTAAAACCTATAACGATGTACCAGATCTTCTGAGGGGAGCTTAGGGCGGTGTATTGAGGTGCATTCGACCTGGACGTAGTGCACCTAAGGAACCTTATAATAAATACCAAGGTAAAATCCCTTTTTCCCTTCTAACCGTGTTTGACTCTTGATTTTAAGACCAGGAAAAGGCATCAACTCCCCCACTGCAGATATTCAGAAGTTCACTGAACTTGGTACTCAGCAAATTGCTCAAGCTGACCCAGCTGTGAGATGGGAGGCTGGAACACACGATCTCGAGAGGTCCCTTTTAACCTCAGCCATTCTATATGATATTATGATTCTACTCAGGAAAGACTTAAGCATGACAAGTAACTCAATCAACTTGCCCAGTCAACATGCTGTGAATTCATATGAGGAACCACAGCCTGGAGACTGGAGCAGAAACAAGGCAAGGACAAAACACCTGGAGTACCTTTACATGCAAGCATATATGCCAGTCTAGAAGCAGCGACTGAAAGTGCTTTTTGCCTTAGAAGCTATGTATTAGGGGGCAAAACAGTATGATAATGAAGGTAACTAATGCATTTCTGTTTTGTTATCCTTTAATGCAAGACTAGGAAGAAGCTACTAGAATGAAAAGCAGGCTGTTGATAAAAAAAATTAAAACAAACACTGCTTAGTAATACCTACACGCAATACATAGAAATGCATTCAAAATTATGCTTCTAAAATAATTTTCCCAGTTCATCACTTTGAAATGATCACTGTTCCATCAGTGCTTCTGCACCCCATGCCTCGTATTTAAAAAGGATAAAAACATCAAACCATGCTTAGATCCTACTTCTGGTGCTAAATATGAGTTGGCTCCCTTAGAAGAGTGTCACAGTGGGTTTAGAAGAAGTGGTGCCTATTATACATAATTTGCTTACTTTATTAGCAGTTCTTATGTGGTGGACCTAGTGCAGATAGGCCTGTGAGTGCCTCTGCACAATTCTCCTTTTAGACACCAGGAAGGGTTGCTGAGATGCAGACTCCTTGCATATCCTTTGTTTCCTATTTTTCAGATTTGTCTGTCCACTCCTTTGAAAGAATCAACATCAAACACTCTCTGATGCCTCTCTGGATAGCAAAAATCCTGCTTTCCTTATGGGGAGCTGCAAAGAAGTCTCTAATGCTGGCAATTAGGGACAGAGGAAGGAACTCCCCAGATGAAACAACACTGCACAATTAATCTGTTTTTCACAGGGAGCAGGAACCGTACCACACTATTCCAGTTCACTCCTCCTTGTCAGCTGCAGGATCAGAGCACCTGAATGTGCCCACAGCCCCTGCTCCAGGGAGGAGCAACAAAGAGCTGGGAGCCTGCGCTGATGAGCTCTGCACAAGCCCGCCTTGAGCACCCCTCCAGTCCATTGCCATGGGAACAGATAGATGCATTCCTGTTGCCAAGGAGACAGGCACTGCTTTTGGACACTGTGCCCAAAGCATTTCAGCATCTTTAAGATCATAAGGAGTTTTACACAGTCATAATCACCTCCCCCACTTAAGCACATCAATCATTCTCCCATTCCTATTTTCAGAATATGTTTTAAGCGTTTTGCTATAATATGTCAGATTATTCCTAATATCTGGTTTTGATATCGACATTTAAAATGACATTGCCAACCTACAAACCTCTGTATGCCTGTCTTTTCTCCTGTTGTCCTGTTGCTCTTTCAATTCACTCTCACTGATCTCATGTGCAATAAAACTGATTCCTTCCTCTCCACGGGCTTCCTGTGCTCTAGACCTGCACTTCCAGAAGAGCTGGTTGGCAAAGGGCAGTGTCCATCTCCCGTCTGCCTTCGCCACTAGTTTTAACCAGAACATGTCTGTAAAACCAGCAGGCTCTGTACACTGGAGGCCTCGGGGCAGCACATGGCAGATTGCTGCAGTGTTCCCCAGCTGCTCTGTCGGGGCGGGTGCAGCTCCACACAGCCAGGGTCAGCACGGACACTGTCCTGGCAGTTCCGTACTGCCCCTCTGCGGCCGCCTTGGCCAGTTCAGCGGGGAGAGGTCCTGCAGCAGGGACCTTAGTGCAGGTGGGATCTGCACTGCAGCCATACAGGAGCAGCAAGGCAAGGTAGTTCCCGGGGCTGCAGGATGCAGTCCGTGCCCGCTGCACTGCTGGTGCTGCCCAGTCCCATTTCACATTCTCTCTCCTCCCTCACGCAAGCCTTTTCCCCACCCTTCTGAAAAGACTGCACTGATACTTAGGATTTGCAGTTTGGGGAGGGAGTGTCAACTGAAACAGGGGCCTGCTGCTCCATACACCTGATGTGGGGAAGGAGAGACAGCCAGAGACTGGGCTCACAGGATCAGTGGACAGCATGCCTCATAATGGGGAAGCCTCGAGGCTTGGCATTTCTGGCAGCAGAGGGACCCCTTCTCCACCCTTATACCTCAATTTACAGAGCGAATGCAGTGCAGTGCCCTAAGAGTGAAGGGGAACAAGGTCCACTTACTAATCACAGAACAGAGTTACAGAATCATTTAGGTTGGAAAACACTTTCAAGACCATCATATCCCACATAAGTCCAGCACTGCCAAGTCCACCACTGAGCTGTGCCCCCAAGTGTCATGTCTACGTGTCTTTTAAATCCCTCCAGGAATGGTGACCCTACTACTTCCTAGAGAAGTCTGTGCTGGGGCTTCACAACCCTTTCAGTAAAGAAGTATTTCCCAACAACTTGAGGCCACTTCCTCTCCTCCTGTCCCTGTTCCCTGGCAGCAGAGCCCGACCCCCCCGGCTGCCCCCTCCTGTCAGGGAGTTGTGCAGAGCCACAAGGTCCCCCCTGAGCCTCCTTTTCTCCAGGCTGAGCCCCTTTCCCAGCTCCCTCAGCCGCTCCTGGGGCTCCAGCCCCTTCCCAGCTCCATTCCCTGCCCTGGACACACTCCAGCCCCCCAATGTCCTTCTTGTCATATGGGGCCCAGAACGACCCCCAGGACAGAGGTGGCTCGGCAGTGCCAGCACAGGAACGGGCACTGCCCCGGGGGCTGTGCCCTCACCGGTGCTGGTACAAGTCAGGTGCCATTGGCCTCCTGCCCACCTGGGCACATCTGGGCTTATGTTCAGCTGAAAAAAAAACCCCAACACCCACAATGTTTTGTGCTAGTTTTAAGCCTGTTGCCTCATAATTTCATCACATGCCTGTACCTTCTACAAATCCTAAGTCCATTTGTGCTTTGCCTTTCCTCAGTGGTGGCTGATGATCTCTAGCACTTTTACCTTTGTATATCATTTCTCTAAAGAATTCTCACAGGCCTCCTTTGATGGAAATCCCTCCACCTCTCACTATCCTTATCACTTTTTCTAAAATTCCTCTAGTTCTACTAGTCACGGCATCTTAAGGGATACAGAACTCCATCCTCTCTTCAGAACATAGGAGAGCCATGGATTTATACAATATTACAACAGTAACTTCAGCTTTGCTAATTCATTTCCTGTAATATCTAACATCAAATTTTCCATTTTAATCACTACTGTTAAGCTCGTGTTTGCAGAGAACTCTCTATAAAGATGCCAAGATTTCTTTCCTGAGCTGAAAGAAATAATTTTAGCAACAATGTGGCTACATTGACAGGTTTATTTTCTTTATGCACTTTACATATAAATTCATCAACCTGGAATTTATTCTGCCATATTATCATCCAGTTTTGAAACACTCTTCCCCAATCCTAAGAGACAGGTTTAGGTTCTACTGCGCCAAATAATGTCACATTATCATCTAATTTTGTTGTTTCATTATTTAGGTCTTTGGAAATCATTCATCCTACACTGAGCGCCAATGGGGAACCAAAAAGGCACAGAAACTCAACATTTATTCGTCCTTCTACAGCCACCACCTTCAGCAGCTCCAGGTCCCGGGGACCGCCCTAATTCAGCTTAGACTGCTTGAAAGCTATGCCTGTAGTTTCCTAAAGGCTCATCAGTCAGTGCAAGTCTGCTCTTGGGCTTTGTCGCCATTGTCCCTTGACTCACAGCCTGGTGTCTCTCTTTTTCTGTAGCGCTTTCCCCATTTACTTATTATCCCCTTTGCATGGAGAACCTCCTTGACTGCCTGACCTTAATGAACAAGAGGTGTGCTCTCGCCTTGCATGTACCCTTACATTTCCTGGCAAAATTCACCAGGAAGTGCAGATTGCTGCCTCTGGGGAAGAACAACCCCAGGCATCAGAATGTGCTGGGGGCCACTCAGAGCAGTTTGTCAGACAAAGACCCCGAGTGGAACACGAGGCAGCAGCGAGGGTGGGGTACCTGGGCTGCACTGGGCACAGTGACATCCAGGAGGGGATCCTTCCCCTCAGTGCGGCACGATGAGGCCACAGCTGGAGTGCTGTGCCCAGTGCAAGAGAGACATGGACATACTGGGGAGTGCAGAGAAGAGCCGTGAAGATGACAAAGGGACTGGAGCATCTCTCCTGTGAGGAAAGGCCAGGAGTGCTGGTACTGCTCAGTCTGGAGAAGAGAAGGCTCAGAGGGGAGCTCATTAATGTATATAAATACCTGATGGGAGCATGCAAAGAGGATGGATCCAGGCTCTTTTCAGTGGTGCCCAGTGACAGGACCTGATGCCAGGGTCACAAACAAACACAAGAGGTTCCCCTGGCACATCAACAAATGGTATTTTACAGTGAGGATGACAGGTTGCCCAGACAGGTTGTGGAGTCTCCCACCTTGGAGATATTGAAAAGCTGTCTGGACATGGTACTGGGCAACCAGTTCTGCTTGATGACCTCCAGGGGTCCCTTCCAACCTCAACCATTGTATGAGTCAATGCTTTTTCTTACTGCTTACGAAGAATTTTCTTTATTGACTATTTCCCTTATCAGCTTTTATATTCTTTAGAAACCTTGCTGAGAGCCATTTTCAAAACACTGAAGTGCAAAATGCTGACAAACCCACTTTTATTTACATGACCCATCAAAGAATTCTAATTCTAATAAAACAGGGACACAATGGAGAATAGAATAGGAACATAACAGACCCATGGGGCACTTTGTCTCTACAGAAGACACGCTGTCTCCTTACCTGCAATGGCACACTTACACACCAACTCTTCAAACAAAAAACAGGACTCCACTAATTACAACTTCGTGTGCAATTTACATTGTTAAAGACATTAACAGATGAGGATGGCTGCAACACTTGACAGAAGCATTCACTCAGAAAATAAAATCTGAAGGAGTTATGAAGAGCCTGACAGAAGACATTGCAGAACACGGTATCAGTCAGTACTGTTTTTTTATCACACTGCAGCCAGTGCTGGTTACATGTCTAAAAGCATACAGCAGAATTACAACCATACAGATATAGAAAGACTAGGTACAAAAGAATCCTCTTATGGAGAGGAACTGAAGCAGAGTGCCTGTTTATATTGCAGAGGAGGGGGGGAAATATACAGAATGAAAATTGTCACCGTGATGAAAGGAGCACATTGTCTTGTAACAGAAGAACTTGAGGACCACCAACAAAAATGGAGGACTAAGTTCAAAATGAATGAAATCTTTTTCATGCAAAATAGCCAGCCTGGGACACCAACTGACATAGGACTGCCAAGAGACACTGAAGATGCAAAAAGCAGTAACTAGATAAGGAGCATCCAGTTTTCTCAGACCACTTGGCAAAATCTGTATGTGTTAAATGTCCACAAGACACACACCACCATTTACTTCAGAGGATGGTGGAGACTAAAAGTACCAGACAGTCCAACAGCAAAGTTGTGACAGCAGATGTTTCTCAGGTGCCCTGTCTCAGGGCACACTGCCTTGGTCCCTAGCTGGTCTGTGCACATCCCAGGGCTTAGCAGTCCACACTGGTTCACTTCCTTACTAAGATAGGTCTGGACTACCAAGCACAAAACTGGCACAGCAATTACTTACAAACCACATACAGATACTGTTGGACTAGAGACTTTCATTCATACAAGAATGCTAAGTATTAAGAGAACAAGCAGAGGGGCTGGCATGGCCTTTAGAGCTTCAAATACTTCCTTGCCCCTAGTCAGCCTTGATCTGCCAAAACCCTTCATAATAGGTATTCGTCCCAGTTCTTAAACCCTCCACTGACAGAAGGTCTACAAGCAGTATATTGCATTGAAATTTCCAATGGTTAACCAGCTTGTCTTTGTGGAAGGTATAAGGCTCACAGTAAGGACCAGTGAAATCAATTAGTGCTCAGGAAAATATGGGTGTCACACAATGGAAAAGTTTCTTTTAGCCATAAGATCAATTAATGTGTAAACAACCATGATCAGTGCAGATGGCTTCATGGCTGGTGTTGATGCCAGGGCTTCGGCTTCTCCAGTCACGGGATATTCTTTGATGAATACAGATTACTAAGGAGAGACAGGATCCACCATCAGCCAGTTCCCTGAGGACCCTGGCATGTGTCTCATCAGGTCCCATGGACTTGTGTATGTCCATGTTCCTCAGATGGTCTAGGTCCTGATCTACTCCTACAGTGGGAAGGACTTCATTCCCCCCATCCCTACCTTGAGATTTAGGGATTCCAGAGATTTGGGAAGAGCAATTACAAGTGAAAACTGAGCAGGAGAAAAGTTGTTGAGTACCTCAGCCTTCTCCATTTTGGTCGTCACTAATTCTCCATCTCATTTATTGGGGGATACAATTTCTTTTGCCTTCCTTGTCTAACCAGCATACCTGTGGAAGGAAGCCCTTATTCTTCACATCCCTTGCTAAACTTAGTTCCAGCTGTGCCTTAGCTTTCCTGATCCCATCCCTACACTCCTAGGCAGTAGCCTTATGTTATTCCCAGGATGTGTGTTCCTGCTTCCACTGCCTCTGCATCTCCCTGCTGTGTTTCAGTCTGACCAGGAAGGAGGTCCTTACTCAGCCATGCTGGTCTCCCACATTTCTGAGCTGAGTTTTTGAACGCTGGAATCATAGTTCTTGGACTCTAAGTAAAATGTTTTTCAATAGATGCCAGCTCAATATCCAAATGGAAATCAGGATCCAGTGGTGTCTCTTGGGGCTCCATACTGGGACCAGTACTGCTTAATATCTCTATTACTGACACAGACAGTGGCACTGAGTGCACCCTCGGGGTGTTTGCAGGGGACACCAAGCCGAGGGGTGCAGGTGACAAGCTGGAGGGCAGGGATGGCATCCAGAGGGACCCTGACAGAGGAGTGGGCCCATGGGACCCTCATGAAGTGCAGCAAGGCCAAGTGCAAGGCCCTGCACCTCGTTTGGGGCAATTGTCTCACCTATCCCAGTATAGACTTGGGGATGAGTTGACTGACAGCAGCTTTGTGGAGAAGGACTTTGGGGTGCTGGTGGATGAAAAGTAGAACAGATCCTGGCCACGTGTGCTGACAGCCCAGAAACAATGTGTGTCCTGGGCTGATCCCACAGCATGGACAGCATGTGAGGGGGGGATTATTCCCGTTTGCTCTTGTCAGACCTCACCTTGCTCCACAGTACAAGACAAACATGGATCTGCTGGAGCAAGCCCAGAGGAGGCCACAGAGATGCTCTGAGGGCTGAAGCCCCTCTGCTCTGGAGATGGGTTGAGAGAGCCAAGGGTGTTCAACCTAGAGAAGAGAAGGCTCCAGGGAGGTTTTCTTGAAGCCTTTCAGTATTTAAAGGGGGCTTGTAAGAAAGACAGAGACTTTTTACCAAGGCCTGTAAGACAAAACAAGGGACAACACTTTTAAACCGCTGTTTTAAAGAGGGCACTTTTAGATTAGAAGAAAAGCATTTTAGTAAGGAAGACATTTTTTACAATGAGGGAAGTGAAACACTGAAACATGACTAGGTGATCTGGAAGATCCCTTCCCACCCATACTATTCTATCCCTCTGTGAACCACAGTGAATGAGCTTCGTACTTTCTCCTGCAACTACGCAAACTGGCCCCTGTCCACACAGAGTGTGATCAGCCTGCCAGCCCATTCAGTTACTATGTGGTTATCCCCATGATCTCAAAGAACAAACAAGAATAAAAACCCTTAAGTAACCTTCCACTATGTCCTCTTTCTACCATGAAACTGGAAAGCATAAAAAATCTGCAAGTGACATTTTAAAATCATTCCTCACTGGTCTCACAGCTGCAAACACAGCTCTTGCTTTCCATCTAGACACCACCTTTTAACTGTAAATTCTGCTGTTGCCATGAATCATAGATATTTTACCAGAGGAAAATGATTGGTTTAAATCTTTAAAAATAACAAATTTATCAATTTTCAATATCGTACTTTGTTGGGCCTTGCAATTTCACCAAGTGAAGTCAAATTTCTTTCACATCATAAACTCATAAAATGTTAAGGGGTTGGAATGGACTTAAAGATCATCTAGTCCTATCTCCTCTGCCATGGGCAGGGACACCTCCCACTAGACCAGATCACTCAAGGCCTTATCCAGCCCGGCTCTGAGCACTGTCAGGGTCGAGGCACCCACAACCTCCCTGGGCAACCTGTTCCAGTGTCTAACTACCTTCATAGTAAAAAATGTCTGCCTAATATATAACCTAAACTTCCCCCTCTTTTAATTTGTACCCCTTACTCCTTTTCCTATTACTGCAGTTGCTAACAAAGAATCCCTCTCCAGCTTCCTTGCAGCCCCTTCAGACACTTCCACGCAACCTTCTCTTCTCCAGACTGAACAGTCCCAACTTTCTCAGCCTGTCTCCATAGGGGAGGTGCTCATCAAAAGCACATTTACAAATTTACAAATTACAAAGGCCACATGCTGAAAAGTTAAGTTTACGTGATTTCCCACTTCAGGGCAATAGCTGTGCCTGTAAATATAAAAATATATAACTGGTAAATTGTGTTTTCTTCCCTGCAGTTTAGGATCTCGAAAGGAGCTGAACTACCTTTAAACAAATAATTTTTTTAATTTATTCACAGGCAGAGAGTAAGTCTGCCAAATTTGGGGGTAAAGGGTACGATGTTGAATAGAATCTTACGCTGACATTCTTGGAGCAGGCAAATTCTTCAGTCTAGCTAAGGCCTTCAATTAAGTCATGGTGCTAGTTCTGTTCAGAGAGAAATGCTTCTCTCCCTTGCTTTGGGCACTGATCACAGACAGACACAGACACCATCTCTGTGCCAGTACAGAAAACAGAGAAGGCTACAGGACTGTAAGAGGCCAGAAAGGAAAGGATAGGAAGTTTGTCTCTCAAACACTGGAACCTATGAATGCAGAGTTTTTTAAAAAATGGAAGGAAGACCAAAACAGCTTCCCATAAAATTCACGGGGTCGTTGTGCAGCACGGAGCTTCCAGTGCTCTCAAATACGTCCAGGTACAGAAATGACAGTATCATTGTCACTTCCATGTTTACTCAGTGAATACTGGAAACATTTGACAAGGGCATGTCAGGCTGTCAATTCACAAAAATCAAACACACCTCACTTGATGACCTCTGAGGAACATTCCCTGAACAAGACCTATCAGCCAGTGTCTGCATTATGAAGGCACTATGGAGAACACAGTGCAACCTTGTGAGCTAGATGGAAAGGCACATAAGTTGTAGGAATCTGCTTCTTTCCATGCACCCAGGACATTTCTATAAAAATGCAAAAGCTGGATAACTCCCCTGGTATAACACCTGAACTCTTAATACTTTACAGTTTAAATTAAGAACCATTAAATTCCTTCAGCTGCATCTTTCCAGAAAAGATAAGCTCCTGGAATGCTGTTCAATTTAAGGAGAGACCACTAAATTCCAGGTGTTAGCCCAAGCACTCTGCTTAGAAACCACTGTAGCAACACTGCACTGGACGAGGAGAGAGCGCCGAGTGATAAAGAGAGCTGAAGGTTAACATTAGCATCTTCGTCAAGAACCTGAAGGAGTTTTCATACATAAGCTCTTCCAATTCCAGTGAGAATTGTTATAACCCAGGCTATTTGTTTCCAAAGCAAAATAGCCGGTACTTCTTCTACCACACAATTTACACTACCAGTGAGGTGACCTGTGCAGGCTGTGAAAGGTGAGAAGTCACCAATCCAGGTGTGGCAAAAACAAAAGTCCCTTACAGGCATGCTGTGTACTGGCTGGGAAAACAGACAGGTAGCTGCAGGTGGATATTCACAGTGGAAGCAACAAGAAGAATGTAGCTAATGTTAGAAAATGAAGATCTGAGTGCCAGATTTGAGCACCTTATCATGGAAATTACCAATACCCATCCAGCAACAGCAGATACCGAAGAAGTGTTCCTAGCTGGGAAGAGCTAATTTAAACCTGCACTGAGAAGCACGGGAACCACCTGACAAGAACTAATTATATTTACCTGTGGCAAATGGAGTAATGAATTACCACAAAGAATACCTGCTACTACTACTCCTCCTCCTCCTCTTAGCAACTGCATCCTCCAACGTCACTTCCTCTGAGCCAGTCCACTCTGCCAGATCAGCATCTTCCTGCCAGCACTAGCACAAACTCTCACAGGAGTAATTTGCTATTCAAAGGACCTGTTTAGGTCAGCAGCAGCAAGCTGGCATTTTAGGATTTATTTCACAATATAGTATTTCCCATATGCCCAAAGGGAAACATTTTCCATCCCCAATGCAAAGCACAGACACATCCTTTCTGACTAAAACAGGTCACCTTTCAAAGAGCTAAAACCTACCTGTACCAGACAAGGCAGCTGCACACCTGGAGTCACATCTGCGTAGACCAAGAAGAAGGAAGAAACTTATCCTGTGGATGGAGCAGGAGACCAGATATTATGTCATGATGAATTAGCAGGAGATGTTCTCATTGACCTTAAGCAGCTCTAAGACAGCAGGCTGAGGATGCATTTGGATCCAGCTCTGAAAAGAGAAAGTACATACTGGGTGAGAGGGAAGTAATGTACAATAAAAATAACATTTCCTAGAACTGCACCAACCCATGTGACACTTCATAAGCAGCACAACTTGGGAAAAAAAGAGGTGGGAGAAGAGCAAGAAAGGGAAGACGAGACTGACATAGTGGTTTGGGACTTCTCTGGAGACTCTGCACACAGGTGCATGTCAGGCTAGCAGGACAGCAGTTTTGCCCAGCCACTGGCCCATCCATGTGGGCTCTTCAATTTCCCCACAGGACCCAGCTTGTATTTGTGGAATCTAGAAAGAACACGAAGGTCACCGCTTGCCTATAACCTGTCAACATCTTGAGCAGGCTCTGATAAGAATCACAGGGTGGGTAGGATTAGAGTGGATCCCTGGAATTTGCCTGTCCCAAGAAGCAAGGGTATCTTCTCACACAGATGTTCTCAACCTTGGGAAGGTAGGCCAGTTTGGGAACATTAACCAAGTCAGCTTGCTTTCATCCTTAAAAAAATCAACTCCTTAAAGAACTCAAAATCAACTCCTACCAGAACACTCCAGCATTTTAGCAGGCACCGTTAGCTGCCCCAGTAGGATAGGGAGAGTGTGGCAGACTGGAATGATCCCACGGATGTAGGGCATAGTCAGGCAGCTTCAGTGTCTGCATGCTGTGATAGGTCCCTAAGAAGACGAACCAGGCTAAGAAGGAAAAGGGACCTGTTCCTTGGGAAGAGCTGAGCCAGCTGCACCTGCACATACAAAGCCCTGCTGCTCCTGACAGCTCTGTAGTGTAGCTGATGAAGAAAAGCAGCACTACAGCAGAACAGGTGTGAGCACCAGCACACACAGCATTCTCAAGCACAAGCTCACACCTAGACATGCAGATAGAAAAAACTGTTCAAAGAATGGATAGGCAAGAAAGGGAAGTATGAGCATTGCAGTGCCAGTCTGGGCAGTGCCAGGCCGCATGAGTAGAGTGGGTAACTCCACCAGGGACAGGACAAAGGCTCTGGATCTAGTGGGGTCAGAAAAAGGGAAGAACAAAGGATAGAAAGAAGATCATGGTGAATTCTGCTGAAACAGAGCTGTAGTCAAGGAAGGACAGAGCCCAGGCAAGCAGGGGCTGAGGCAAACACCGCAGTGGAGGCAGCGCAAATGAGAAGGGAGAGTGCATGAGGTACAGAAAGGAACATTACTCCAGCACATTACTCCAGAGGAAAAGGAGGAGAGCAAAGGCTGAGTGTCCTCACCCTGCCTTAGGGGCAAGGCCAAGCTGCAAGTTCCTCCTCACAGAGAGATCAGGGGATTCAGCGAGGGAAGACCGGCTGGCTTCACTGGTCATGTCCCCATGGAAAACAACAGATCGTTGATTGCTCCTGAGACAACACCAAGGAACCGGTTATTTTCAGAAGCCGCAGGACTTCCTTGGATGCGCAGTAGGATGAAGTCAGTCTCTCCAAGACAGGCAGTGCTGACATTTCAATTCTACCTCAGTTTTTCCCAGCAGCAGCTTGCACACAGGGGTCCTCCACAGGCCACGGTTATGGAGGAAACGGAGAAGAGTTCAGGCCTCAGGGAACAGGAGGGAGGGAAGGAGCAACAATCTCCAGCAGCAGACTCCTGGTGCCAAAGTGAGATGGTTTACACGTGTGGGAAGTCAGAAGATCTTCCAGAAGGCCACGCAGAGCATCAGTCTCCCACAGACATGGACCTGTTAGTCCTGAGAGAGTATCTGAGACCATGTATCTCCCTCTGAAGACAGAACTGAGGGGCATCTTAGAGGCAGCAAGTCAAATACTCTTTCTCAAAAGCTGCCATCTCCTGTGTGAAGGCTGGTTGTTCCTGGAGCACCAGAGACAGCAGTCAGTTAGATGCACGGCAGCGCTGGGGTGTCTCCAGGAACAGGGTGTTAAGAAGAGGACCCTCCTCTCCAGAGAATGCATGGACCATGTCAGGGCACGATAGCCAATTCCAGACGAGTGATGGTGTCTCCCTCGGTAAAGTCAGCCCCTGCTAAAGGAGACTCTCCCGAGAGGGCCTGCAGCCCACATTCGGGAGAGGTAAACGAGCAGCGGACTCCCCCTTTCTACCTGCCTCTCCGAGCGAGCCGAGTTCCTGCAAGGCAGCAAAGCCGCCGGGGCTCGGCGGAGGACGCGGGGCCCGCGCTGGGACACCCGGCGGGGGCCAGGCGGGCGCTGCACCGCGTGAAGCCGAGTCCGCGGGGAGGATCAGAGAGCGCGGCGCGGCAGCCGCCAGGGCGTTCCAGCCGCGGCTCCGCGGGGGAGCGGCGGCGGCGGCTGAGGAGGGAGGCACCGCCGGGCGGTACCGGCGGCGCGGGGTCCGCCCGGACTCAACCAGTCTCCCGGGCGGGCGAGCCCCG
>VXAD01012646.1:272016-283652 GCA_013399195.1 Dicrurus megarhynchus | reverse complement strand
GCCGGGCCCGACGCAGAGCCCCCGCCCAGCCCTGTGCCAGCCCGGCCCGCGCTGCCCGTACCTGGCTGGGGCCGAGCGCCGCCCGCTCGCAGCAGGGCCGGGAGCGCTTCCGAGCACCACCGAGCGGGGCTGGCACCGACGGCGACGGGGCCGAGGTTCACCGGGAGGCAATGAGAATTCCAGTGGCGATGGGTACGGTAGTAACAGGATGAGAGAGCGAACAGGCCAGGGGAGCTCTGAGGCACGTCCAATCCTTCAGATGCAGAACCGGCCCAGAGCTGCGATCCACTGTCCGCACGCTTTTCCTTGTGTTAAGGAGCTGGTGACTCCCGGGAGGGTGAGGATGAGGGTACTGGGCCTGGCGGGCTACGGGTCTTTGGTGCGGTGCCAATTCTAACAGGAAAATTGCTTCTTAAACACCCAGTGGGAGATCTCTGTGATGTGCACTTGGACAGAGTAATTAGAAGGAACCTTCAGTGTGACTCGCCAAAGCCCTGCAGTCCACGGGGCCGAGGAGGGAAGTTTGGACAGAATGAGCACTGACAGTGAATATTTTGGGGTGATGCTCCAAGGATCTGTGAGGAAGCAGTGAAAGGACTGAGCTCTATCTGCAAGGAGCCAAGCAAACCTGCCGGCTTCACGGGCTCAAAAACAGTGTATGTCTAAAAGATGAAGTAAAATATTGTAAAGATGATGAGGTGGATTTAAATCTCACTGGGTGTTTTTAAAGAGGGACTATACACATGCCTTTGGCTTTTTCACTGCATTTTCAAGCACATTTTCAAGCTTTTCCCTACAGTTATTTGTACCAGCAAATACTGTTGCAAATGGCAAATGAGTTTGTGTGGTACCTGTCACCAGAAAATTGCCCCCTTTGAGAATCCATGAGCAATGGTTCAGCATACATGCTGAGAAGATAAGGTAAGTGCTTAGTATATCCAGGAAAGCGTTTGGAATGGGAATAGGAGAGGGTGACTGCCTTGGCTGAAGTACAGGTCTAGGGAGTGGTGAGCTCTTGGGACAGTGGGGCATGAAAGCATCTGGTATAGTGGTTCAGGCCACGACTCCTGGCTTGAGACCAAGCTGGCAGCCTGGACCTGCACATGCTCTGCAGTGCTGTACAGAATATTTCACAATGGATGCGTGACAAGGCAATGCTCAAAGCGAAATAGAAGACAGCAAGCTCCTATGAAAAGAACTCTTCGTGCTGGAGTTAAGAATGGAGGAGTCTGCTGAGCAAGAATATCTTGCTGTAGCTGGGGAAATGTGCGCCTGTTACTGAGAGCATCCTGTCCTCTATCTGCTCATCTCATCTGACCAACAGCAACTCCAGAACTTCTGTGGAACAGCTTAGACCATCTGCAAGTGCCTGCGTTGCACTCTCCAGTGTGCTGGGAATTGGCCTTGCAGCACTTTGGGGTGAAGCAGCTTGTGAGCTGTGACTGAGTGGAGGACCTGCCCAGACAGACCTGAACTGTTGGTCAGATGTGCCCCAGGGAGGAGGGGGGAGACCCCCCTGGGCAGATCCCTTGAGGGAGATGGGCTACTCGTCCAGGTCACATGGCAGAGGCACATCATTTATATTCCAGTCTTGGAGAAGACTAATGGATGCCATTATCAGACACAGTATCTGAGTTCACAACATCTAGGTTTGGGGTTTTTTTAAGTATACTTGTTAATTTGGGATAGAGTAGCAGCTCTGTCACAGATGAAAAGGTGGAGAGTCTATTTTCACCTTGAAGTTGTTACTTGAAGTTAAAAATGCAGCTGGGACGGAAGCTTCTTATGTTTGTAACATATACTGTACATCCTTCTCTAGGATCAATAATCTCTAGGATTATTCCAACAGGGTATGTCAGCCAGTCTAAAACATGCAATGGAGGAAATTACCTTCACAAGTGAAGACAAGGAAGAAAAATATCCACTGCTGTGGACCCCAAAGAAAGTGAAGTATACACAAAAGTAAACATACCTGGTGCATGTTGGGGTAAGCAGAAACACCACATAAGGGTGTGCATTTCTTCAGGACTACAAGGTCAAACATGACAATCATGGTAATTTGTCTTCCTGGCCAGTTCATGACCCCACTGTAGTACACAAACTCAGTATCATGATCCTCACATAGTTCATAATTTCTGGCTGAACTAAAGTGCATCCTTGAAAAAGATCTAGTATTTTTTAGCACAAGACACAAAAATGGTGGCACAGAGTCAAGTCATAAGCACACCTGACTCATTTACCTTCTCCCTGACAGCGGCCAACACTGCCTAGAAAAAATCATAAAAATAGGGTAGACGGAGAGCGCTCCCTCTCTGGCAGCTCTCGTAGGTCTTACAGATTTGTAATCCAGAGACCTGCTGTGCCAGAGGTTTTGGCTTTAACAGCCTTTGATAGATTTCTCTTTTGCAAATTTCATCCACCATATAGAGACAGTCATTAAATTTAAGGCCATGAAGGACTTACTCTACCCCCTTACATTTGGCAAGGACTTATTCTGCCCACTTACATTTGACAAGTAATTTCACACTTGCCTCCAACGATCTGTTACATAAATAATCTACAATATATATAATATATTTATTTATTAATAATTCAATTGTAGCACACCGGAAAAGTTACCACTGTCATTTCACTAGCCACTCACTTTCAGCACTGAAAAGCGTGTGCCTGTTTTCCTTTGGAATTAATCTGTTGCAGTTTAAAGCTGTTTGTTTTGGTGTAGCTGTTGTGGCTTACCCCATGACAACTAAAAACTGCTTTAGTATGCAGTGTTTTCACTTAGTACATGTACTCACACACCCTAATCAGATCACTCACAACCTTCTAAGAGTTCATAGAATCATAGAAGAGTTTGGGTTGGGAAGGACTTTTAAAGGCCATCTAGTCCCACCCCGCCATGGACAGGGACATCTCCCACCCATAGTAAGGTCAATAAGGTCACTCCAAGTCCCATTCAACCTGGCCTTGGAGACTTCCATGGATGAGGTTCTTTGGGCAACCTGTGCCAGTGCTTTAGCAGCCTCATTTTAAAAATGGTCTCTTGGATCTAGTCTGCATCTACCCTCTTTTAGTTTAAAACCATTAAACTCAGTTGAAAGCCATTACCCCTTGTCTTACAAGAGTTCTGCATCTCACATTGTAAAATACTTCTTAGAATCTTCAGGTAAGTTTTGTGAACCTCAAACGTTCTTTTTATTTTCTGTTCCCTAGAAGCCTTAAAAAATAGGCCGTGTGGTATGCCACCAGGGCCCTTCTTGCTGTCTCTCATCAACAGCATCTGTTTCCCCCAGATCTTCTACCTGTACAGATCTGTTATATCATGTCGTAAACCTATACTTTACAAGGCTGGGACAGCACCTGGATTGTAATGTCTAAAATAGCAGGTCCAAGAAAAATGAAGCTGCTTGCACTTTATTACAGTCAATTTCTTTACAGACTTACCTTTTTTTAACATGCAGTCCTCTCTGGAGGAGCGATACGCCATCTTCCCCAAGCACATAAGTTTGCATTTGCCTGTTCTAAGACAAAAATCTATGTGAAGAGCCTTGCTCTGCTACACACTCTTCTCCACCATTATCTTCTCTTCATGACTTTTTTTGCATTTTTTAATATAATCTGCCAATTTTATTTGTAGAGATCTTATATTTGCTTCCATATAATCAATTAAGTGTCAAACAATACTGGCTGGAGAACTGTTCCTCAGGTAAAAACCAGAATCCCCAGCTTATGGATTGGGCAGTTTGCTAGCAGTATTTCCTGCCTTTCCTTTCCCACAGAACTGGATTTTAAAAAATAGAAGAATCAGCTTCCAGCTTCCCTCAGCTTTCTCCCAAGATACAAGATGCTCTTAAGAATTTTAAGTTCTGTGTAGTGTTGCATCATCATCTGACATGCCCTGACACAAGCAGGGACTTGCCAACAACAAGTTGGCAACAGCACTCCTGGCTTTTGGGTTACATCCATCAAATCTCACTATCCTGTTTCCCATGATTCTCTTCCTTCTCTAATGAGGACTCACTAATGATTCTTGATTGCCCTATGTCATTTCAAACCCTTTCCTTTAGCAGCTTGTTTTACATCCCAGACATCCCCACCTGTCGCATCCCCTACAGCTCTCAGTCACAGCAATTCCTGACAGCCAATTCCTGCATCTCTCCCAGGTTAATGCTCAGCTTGGTGGCCTGACATCCACTGCGTCCCTGTGCAGTAGATCTGCTGCTTGCTTAGTGTCCACTGCCACTGCTTCCAGATGTGTTATGTAGAACAGTGATCCAAGGAATTCTCCTTGGATATTACACCATACTGAAACCTGCAATTACAAGCTCTGTATCCTGACACCAGGATGTTATCTTTCGTGCACCAGAATCTCTTTTGCACTCAAGATGAGCACACCATCCCCAAGGCAAGCATCAGGGTTTTTGCTCTGTCCATCTCTGCCATGGCATGTGATCCCACGTGGCAGTTGCTACATCCCAAGGCAACGTTAACCCGAGCACGCACAGGCCTGTGCTGCTCACAGGGTAACAGTCAGGCCTGGGTTTGCTGCACAAATCCCTTGCCCACCAGACAGTCTCAGCCAGCTCATCATACAGAAATGCCTGTGGGCAGCTCTAGGTCACGCCCAGCCATTCTGCCACTCACGTGGCCTGGCCTTTGTCTAACAGTGAGGCAAGAAATTCTCATGCAAACATCCTTTCTGACAGCAGGAATGATGAAGAGAGTTGTTTTCTTGCACTCTTATAATGGCTCTAATGGCAAAAAAGGGGGAACCAGCACTGCAGGTGGGGTCTGCAGGGCATGCTGGGTGTGGATCAGAGGCCCACTTAGAGTTCCCCACATCTAAAGGATATGAGATGATGTACACTATTCTATCATGTTAGCTCTAACACATCGTATCTTAAATAGCACCCTACACAGTCTGAGTCTCTTTCCTACCTGGATCATAATGGATCAGGACCTCCCCATGCAGAACAACCATCATAATAATAAAAGGCTTCCCAGGTAGTTGCCCTTGCCTTCATTCTGTGAACATGTGCTTAGCAACAAACACACATCCCCATAAGGCACTGCAGAGATCTGTCTTCTTCCCATGTAAATGAGGCATGCCTTACTTGTTAAGTAAGCAAATCTGAGATTTCTATCCAATTTGAACCAATGTTCCTGACTCTGAATACTTCTTTTAAGCTCTTCTAATTTTTCAGCATCTCTTTTGATGCTAACACCAGACCTTCACCTCACTCACCTCATGAGATGAGTGTAGCAAATACAAGCTCTCTCCTTCAGCAGTGACCCTGCAACGATGAACAGGGTCAGTCACACTTGCCAGCTTATCACATAAACTCACAAGTTCACTTTAGGGTTTTGGGCTTTGATTTCTGGGATGTTGGCTAGAAAGATGATGCTGGAAAGCTGAAAGAGTAAAAGGATTAGTGGGGTCCTGATGGATACCAAGCTAAACATAAGCCAGCAGCATTCCCTTGGAGCAAAGGTGGCCAACAGCATCCTGGGCTGCAGCAGCAGGACAGTGGCCAGCAGGTCAAGGACAATGACCTGTCTCCTCAGCACATGTGAGACATGCCAGGAGTGCTGTGTGCAGTCTGGGCCTCCCAGTACAAGACAGACATGGACATACTGGAGTTAGTCCAGCAAAGGGATGTGGAAATGTTAAGTAATGGGAGTGTTTGTCCTAACAAGTGAAGCTGCAAGAGCTGGGACTGTTTCATCTGGAGAACAGGCTCAGGGCAGTCTCATCCGTGTGTCAGTAACAGGAGAGTGTAAGGAAGACACAAACAGCTGCTGCTCAGGGGTGTCCAGTGATGCTGAGAGAAGCAATGGGCACAAACTGAAATGCAAGAAATTTCATTTAAGCAGGAGAAAGAAGTTTTCAATTGTAAAAGGTACTATCCACCAGAACATACTGCTGGGAGGGACTATGGAGTCTCCATCCCCAAGACAATTAAACTGGAACCACTCTGCAGCTCTGGAAGAGCCAAAACCAGCAAAGTGAAAGTGGCTGAATAGCTTTGTCCAGCTAAACCAGACAAGCTGTGTTTATGCCTTTTGAAAAAGTGAAATGCATAAACACACAGGAGGGTGCAGCAACAGCCCTGAGAGAGTAGCACAGTCAAGGTAACTTTGTCCAAGTATACAGCTCATACTCACTCTCTCCCTGCATTGCTCAGCAGAATTACATAGCTTTAGGTAAGGTAAACTCTACAGCTTGTTTACCTCCCTCATCCAGAGGCTGCAAAGTTTACAAGTGACCCCATTACTCTGCCTGGAAAGAAAATTAAATTTATTTAAAAAAAACCCCAAAAACAAACCAAACCCCCTCCACTGAAACAGCCTCGCTCCATAGCCCAAGCGCCTCAGAGTGGGTCTGGGAAAGTCTTCCTCCTCCCTTGACCTCACATACCCTTCACCCATGGCAAGGCTGGGAAGGGGATGGAAAGTGCCAAGTGTTAAGGTGCTGAGAAGTTCTTGATGTTTCTCATCTCTCAAGTGCTGTTGGCCTGTTCCTGCTCAAAGAGGGCCATGGCTAAATGTGAGCGGGATGCGAGTCCTTCCAAGTTACTGAGCACACAGCGGTGGTACAGCTCCTCACTGAGCCGGGGATTGCAGCTTCTCAGTGTGTATTTCTGCACTAGCCCTGGCTCCACAGCCCTGAACAAGTGCAGGCCAGAATAGTGGAGGAAGACATCAAATACCTCCATGCTCTCCAGCACCTCATCTCGGTCCAGGATATCGGCTGCAAGCTTGGTACGTGCTGTCATATAGTCAGAATTATAAAAGCAGGCCTCAGCAAAGGAATGTCTGTCAAAATGCCCATCTCTCAGGAAGTCAGTGTTGGAGGATGCTGTCTGCTCACCACGGTACACCAGTGCGGGGTTGAACTCCTGGAAATGCACAGGGAAAAACACCTGCCAATTGCTGATGGTATTCATGCGGCAGCGGTTCAGAAACTCCATGTTGATTTCTGTCCAGACGCTGGCCAAGAAGAACAGTGTATCCACAGGGTGCTTCTTTGAGACTATATCCATGAGCTTCACTTGTGATGGCACCTCTGTTTTAACACTAATCCACGGGATTTTAACTTCTGCATAGCGTTTCTCTAGCTCTCCTACCATGGCTTTGACTCCAGCAAAAACATCCACCTGACCAACTCTCTGGGCATCGTAGGGATGGTAGATAAAAAGCAAAGTCAGCAGGGCATTATCATGTGTGTCCAGTGTGTTCATAGCAAACATATCCAAGAAGTTTGCTACAAAATCCAGGTCCTGCACTGTCAAGGGAAGCACCAGTTGCACTCGTGTGGCCTCTGTCACATATGGCATGGGAATAATTTCCACCTTACTTAAGGGTCGCACCAGGCTCACTCGCTTGGCCAGAACATGACTGTGACCCTTCTGGGTGGCGGCCTCCAGGAGCAGGTCCAGCGTGTATTCCATGCCCCGCGTGGGGTCGAAGCGCCGGTAGCCGTTCAGCAGCTGCCGCTTGCTGAAGCGGAGCAGGGGCTGATAGCGACGGTTCAGCTGCTCGACCGCAGACTCGATGATTTCGCTGACATCTGCCTTACTGGCTCCAGAGAGCTCACACTTCGGGGAGCCGTCAGGACAGGAGAAGAGGTGCTGTTCCGTGAAGTAGTCCCAGCTGATCACCTCAAAACGGGACTTTGGAAGGAATGGGGCATTAATGCCCACAGGCCAGGTCACACCTGCCTCACCTGCAGGGGTCAGTGCTGTCAGGTTCCTGATCTGCATCTGTGCAAACAGAGAGCACAAACTGATCCCCACATGTTCTCAAAGAGGTCCAGGCCAGCTCCTCCCCAGGCCCACCTCACCACCTACAACTGTACATGGGTAGTGTCACACCAGCAGTTTTGGGTAACGTGGTGTCAGAAGTGCTGTTTCTGAGACAAGGGACTGTAGCCTGTGTCTGACTAACAGTTGCCCACAAACAGAAGCAATGATCTTCCTCCAGTGTGCTGAAAATGAAGGCAATCTGTTTGGTCAAGGAGTTTTTGCAGGTATCCCTCACCACATACCTGGAGGTCCTGGATTTCCTGATAGACTCTGTCCAGCTGGATCCTGCTGAACTGCTTGTGCAGCCGGTACATCAGGGTCATGTCAGAAACAGGGTGCACCGCAAGAGCTGCTTGAAACTCCTCTTCTTCCTCCTTTTCTGGTTCAGTATTCTTGGCCAGTTCATAAGTGTGATAATGCTGGCCCTGAAGCAGACAAAAGCCAGAAAGACTGGCATGGAACTCGAGTTCACAGAGTAGCTTTTCCTCGCCCCAGAGACACATCTGCCCCTCTTTCCATACTGACTGTAGTGCCCAGAAAAGAAAAGGGGCAAGTTGTAAGTTGTCCCTCCCACCCTGCACTGCATTCCCACTTGCTTCTCGGTACCAACGTGCCCTTTATCCTGCCTTCAAAAACCTGTGAATCAGCCCTGCTAGTAGGCTGAAAATTAAATCCCGTGTGTGCTCTTTCCCTCAACATCCCAGCTGTGATTCTGGGCCCCCCGCAATGCTGCCATAAAACACAGCCCTTCCTCTGCAACTCACAGCAGCAGCTCACAAAAAAGCCACTTGGCTATGCGGCAGAGAACGAGTAAGGTTTTGGGCTCTGTCAGGCTCAGCTAACACAAAACCTGAGCAGGGAGGTAATACCTGGAGCTGGGAAACACAAGTGATGCCAAGGAAATCAATGATGCAACGACCCAGCCACTCATCTGGGCGCACACTGAGGATCTCATTGCGACAGCTATCCAGGTGCGGATGGAGCTTAAGCAACAGGCTACGGGACAGCAGGTAGCCAAAGCCCCCGTGGCAGTAACGGGCCTGCTCATCTCCCCCGATGAACTCCTCCGCTCGCCCCAGGTACACATCTTGGTTAATACTCAGGTGTGTCACCAGAGCCTTGACCTGCTCAGCTTGGGCATAGGTGTCATCCTGCATGATGTAGAACCAGTCATAGTCGGAACCAAAATGTTGATGGATATAGTTCATGGTCTCATACATGAGCCAAATGGGCCTCTCATCGCCGTGGGCCACCAGCACCATGCCATGGGGCACCTTGGCACTGCGCAGCCCGGTGAAGTACAGCAGGCGTGGGAAGTGGTGGGCCACTGTCTTGTTCACTGCCACTGCCAATGTGTTCAGTGTGGCCTTGGAGGTCAGCACAGCCACAAATAGTCTCTCATGGAATCCCAATTCTGTCTGGATGTAGCGAGTTCTGTAAAGGAAGTACATACCTACATGACAAACAGCTGGAGGAGAAAAAAATCAAAGAATTATGGTAACTTGGGTAAGTCTTTAACTGCTGGAATCTACCCAGGGCGAAAAAGTCAAGCCTAGTCATAGAGCTTTAAGAGAAGACTCATTAGTGAAAAACCCATTTTGTAAAAACACTTGCTTCCTTCAAGGCAGCTACAATCTCACGTTATCTATCTGAGCTAGAAAACTGTACCAGTGCAATTAAAATTAAAATACCACAGAGCTAACCACCTGGAGCTTAGTACATGGTGCAGCTTAGCAGGTATGCACAATAAAAACACAGGAATGATTGTTGAGGAGTCTCTAGTGCTGGTGGCTGGGGTGCACCAGCTGCACGCGGCACCCTGGGTGCTGGGAGATCACTGAATCCCCAGGCCATGAGCCAGCAATGGGTGGTGGTCTTTGGCCTCACAAACGGCACAAAGCCCTGCAGGACCCAGTGAACAGTGAGAAGACTCCAGACCAAAAACCACCACTGGACCAAGAGGCACATGAGGAAGAATATGAAAAGAGTACACAGAGACTGTGAGGGTACAAACATCCAGGGGTCCCTTTGTTCAGGGTCCCTCTGCAGAGGTACCATCCTGAGCTGTTATGATGTTGCTGCACCACAAGTGCAATACTTAAAGAAACCAAAAGGACTCTGCTACAGGAAACCTGGGACCAAGGAAACTTGTCTGACACTATGAGTGTGGTGTGTGGAAGGAGCTGAACAAGGCACCTCTTGGGTCACCAGAGCTGTAGCTGCAAAGGAGCCTCGGTCCCAGCAGTGACAGCCTAGGGCAATGCCAGTGCAATGCNACTCTCGATGGTGCCTGGCGGCCGCTCTGGTCAGCAACGGCGGCGCCTCTATGGTACGTGCGGGGGTGGGGCCGAGCAGGCGCGCAGCATGCCGGGAGGAGCGGCGGGCTGTGCGGACTGCGCTCCCTAGGGCCGCGNGCTCCTGGATGGTCAGGCAGGAAAATTTCCTTAACACATACACTACTATTAATTGATCAAAATTTTCCTGCTGAGCAGACCAGTTAAAACAAGTTTTGAAGAATAATTTAACATGTTCTATTAAACATGAGTAACAAAAGAATCACAGAATCCCCAAATGTTCTGAGGCAGAAGGGACCTTTAATATCATCTAGTTCCAACATCCTGCCACAGGCAGAGACATCTTCCACTATCCCAGGTTGCTCCAAGCCCCATCCATCCTGGACTTGGACACTGCCAGGGATGGGGCAGCCACAGCTTCTGTGGGTAACCTGTGCCAGTGCCTTGCCATCCTCACAGGAAAGAATTTCTTCCTAATATCTAATTTAAACCTACTCCCTTTCAGTTTGAAGTCATTCCCCCTTGTCCCATCACTCCACATCCTTGTTAAACGGTCTCTCTCCATCTTTTCTTGGCTGCTCCCTTTCCAGTGCTGTAAGGCTGCAACTAGGTCACGGTGAGGTTTCTTTTCTCCAGACTGAACAATTCAAGTTTTCTCAGCCTTTCCTCCATCCCGCTAATCATCCTGGTGGCCTCCTCTGGATTGGCTCCAACAAGCTGACGTCTTTGCTGGATACAGCATTGCAGGTGGGGTCTTACCTGAGCAGGGCAGAATCACCCTCCCTATATTGAGAAGAAATATTCTCACTCTTCCTGGGAAATTTTGCTGCCTTTTTTCCCCTCAGGTTAATTTCTTGAACACATCTCTTGCACCCCTTAAGGCAACAATCTTGGCCGTTGCCTTGGTGCACCACACTCTTACTACAGAAGTTATTTCAAACAGCAAATTCCACCTTAAACCTGTTCACTCACACAAAAATTTAGAACTTCACACAATAATATTTTGCTTAAGGGAAATCCAGGCCAGAAAAAACGTAACTTACCTGAGCACTTTTTTATAAGGCTTGTTGGGGTCTCTGTAATACGGCACAATCCGGGGCCTGAAGTCCTCGTGGCCCGGGCCCGGCCTGCCCTCCGCTGCCTCGGGCGGAGCCCCACGAGCGGGCGGCGCGGGCGGGCCCGGTGCCAGGCAGCGTTCCTCAGCCGCGCTGTGGCTCCAGGAGGCGCGCAGGAGGCTCAGGCTGCAGCCCAGGGACAGCCCGAGCAGGAGAGGCAGCGCGGGCCGCAGCGCGCTCAGGAACGCGCCCAGGCGCATCGCGGCAGCTACGGCCAGGCCGAGCTCACGGGGCGGCTGCAGGACATGGCGGGCGCGGGGCGCTCGGGCGGCAGCGGTCCGACGGGACGGCGGCCCCAGGACTCTGTTACCCGCAGGCCGGTGACAGGACAGAAGGCGGGCCGGGGTTCCGGGACGGGGGCGTGGGGAGTGGCGGTAGCTTCAGCCCGGCCGCTCTCCGCCGCTGCCACCTCACCTGCCGCATCG
>VXAD01012646.1:227623-270827 GCA_013399195.1 Dicrurus megarhynchus | reverse complement strand
CGGCGAGGGGGGTGGGGGGGGGAGGTGGGGGCTCCGGCCCGAGCCGGCCAATCGTTGGCCTCTGCCGGGGTTCATTTGCATGCCGCCTCCCTATTGGTGCAGGCTGGGGCGGTGGGCGGAGCGGCAGAGGCCGGGCCGGGGTCCGGCTGGGTATCGGGAAGGCTCCGCAGGGAACGGCCCCGGCCCAGGCCCTGCCAGAGCTCGGGGAGCGTCCGGACTGCGCTCTCAGGCACAGGGTGGGATTGTTCCGGTGTTCTGTGCAGGGCCGGCACTTGGACTCGGTGATCCTTGTGGGTCCATTCCGGCTCAGGGGATCATATGGCTCTATGTGGGTCGATACCGGCATATTTCTTACTGAGCTATTTACACATCAGGGATAAAACTCCCTTGCCCGTTTTTGCTCACCTGTTTCGTTCCTTGTTGTCACTGCTCTGTGGCACTGCCCGAAGGGGTCCTGCATCAGTGCCAGTGACGTTTTTTGCTCCTTGGCTAAGGCACATTTGCCATGGTGTTAATAGTGATTTTGCTGAATGAGTGATTTTGCCAGGAGTGCTGGATGCTGACAACCAGGGTGTCATTCCGTGCTGGCACAATCTGAAATCAGATCTGCCTGCCAAGATCACCAGTGCCGTTGTCTGCTTCAAAGGGCAGCATCTCTCAGCGAGGAGTGAAGTTGGCCTGTGAGAGAAGGTCAGCATGACAGGAAAGACGGTGGTGAGGCTCTGGCGCAGGCGGCCCCGAGAAGCTGTGGCTGTCCCGNGGGGTAGGGCCGGGGTGGGCAGCGCGGCGTGGGCAGCCCAGCGAGCGGGAGGGCACCCTCGGCAGAAGCCGGCGGCGCCGTGTGCTGCGGGCCGGGGTGGACGGCCCGCGGGGCCGCCGGGGCGGGGAACAGAGGCGGGGCGGCCCGGGCCGGGCCGGGGCAGCGCGGGCGCANCCGGGCCGGGCCGGGTCAGCGCGGTCTAACGGCGCCTGTCGCCTCCTCTGGCGTAGCTCCCACCCGCGCCATGCCCTCCGACCTGGCCAAGAAGAAGGCGGCCAAGAAGAAGGAGGCGGCCAAGGCCCGGCAGCGGCCGCGCCGGGTCCCGGACGAGAACGGTGATGCCGGGACGGAGCCGCAGGAAGTCCGGCCCCCGGAGGCCAACGGGACGGTGCTGCCAGGTGAGAGGGTGGTCAGTCCTGTGTCTGCCTCGCGTGTCCCAGGGCGGGGGGCCTGGCCGGCTTCGTTCCCGGCCGGACCGTGTGCGCTCGGCTGTGTCCCGGGTGGGTGAACCGCGACATTGATGTTCTGCTGATGAAACACCTCAGGCATGGGTTGTGCGGAACCGGGCGGCTCCAGTAGATGCCGTCGGGACCACTCTGCCCTGAGGCAGCAGGACGCCCACAGCCCCGGGGGCTCCGCGTGGGCCATGTGTGTGAAGGATGCCCGTGGCCCTCGCTTGAGGCTTGGCAGTGTGCAGATGGGAGGGGGCTGATGGTGTTTTCCCCCTCTCAGGCAGACACTGTCTCGATCTTCTACTGCTTGATGTCCAGACCTGTTTGGGGTTTTTTTGGGTTTTCCTTCCGTTTGGAGTTTTCTTTCCTGATGCAGAAAGCACTGTAGCGTCTGAATTCTCTTCCTACTGCTATTGCTCTGACTCTCTGCTCACCTGTTTTTCTTGAGACGTACCTGGTTTGCAGAAACTAAGAGCCTGCCTCTAAAAGAGGTTTTGTGCCTGTTAAAGAGAGAGGCTTTGCCACAGGGAGCTGTTGGTCTTCAAGGAAATAAGCAGGTAACGCTTACAGAGAGAGTTTAATTTTGGGCCTTCCTTTATCTCACATGGCAGTCGGCAAGGTTCTTCCAGGCTCAGCCCGCGGTGCGCTGTGCCAAGAGGCAGTCGGTGTGCGGCACGGAGCCCCGGGGGCGGAAGGGCCGCTCCCGACCGTGGGTCCCAAGCACGCCTGTGAGCGCGGGGGCCGGCGGGCGCGGGGTCCGNGTTTCGTTCCTTGTTGTCACTGCTCTGTGGCACTGCCCGAAGGGGTCCTGCATCAGTGCCAGTGACGTTTTTTGCTCCTTGGCTAAGGCACATTTGCCATGGTGTTAATAGTGATTTTGCTGAATGAGTGATTTTGCCAGGAGTGCTGGATGCTGACAACCAGGGTGTCATTCCGTGCTGGCACAATCTGAAATCAGATCTGCCTGCCAAGATCACCAGTGCCGTTGTCTGCTTCAAAGGGCAGCATCTCTCAGCGAGGAGTGAAGTTGGCCTGTGAGAGAAGGTCAGCATGACAGGAAAGACGGTGGTGAGGCTCTGGCGCAGGCGGCCCCGAGAAGCTGTGGCTGTCCCGTTCCTAGAAGTGTCCAAGGCCAGGTTGGACAGGGCTTGGAGCAACCTGGTCTAGTGAAAGGTGTCCCTGACCACGGCAGCGGGTTTGGAATTAGATGCTCTAGAAGATGTAACCCAAACCATTCCAGGATTCTGTGATTCTATTACTTGCTTGTACTGTAGGAGGAAGGGAAGAGGGGAGCATGCAGATGGACATAGTAGCTTCTCAGAAAATTAGCAGGGACTGTTCCGATGCTGCTGCTTCTCTATTCTCAGCTTTCCCCTTGTTTATTTTCTAGTAAATTAATTTTCTGGCCAAGCCTTTTCTTAAGCTTGCAGGCAATACTTCGTACATTCTATTTCTGGTCTAGTCCTTCCTGCAGGGGGGATTAGTCCCATCACATTAAGAAAACCGGCTCGCTGTTCTGGCTGCTCCCTTAGTTCTGATGGTCCTGTTTTATTTAGATGAATTTAGATATTTAGCTGGTGGAAGTTCCTACTAGACTGTATATATCCGCCTGCTAAGCTGAAAAGCTGGGTGTTATTGCATCTGGGTCTCCTCAACTCTTCTGTAGAAATGGGAGTTGTTTTTGCGGTCCTGGGCCTTTTGGTACAGAGGCTTATGGCTTCCCTTGCGTTTGTAAATCAGTAACACGTCTGATCTTCTCTACATATAGAGGTGGATGCTCTTACAAAGGAGCTGGAGGACTTTGAGTTAAAGAAAGCTGCTGCCCGAGCCGTGACAGGAGTGCTGGCCTCCCACCCCAACAGCACTGATGTGCATATCATCAACCTCTCACTGACCTTTCATGGCCAGGAGCTGCTGAGTGACACCAAACTGGAGCTGAACTCTGGGAGACGCTATGGCCTGATTGGACTCAATGGGATTGGTAAGCTGCGGGGGAAGTGACGTGGCTCCCTGGAGCTCGGTAAAGGCGTCATGCTGCTGAGAAACTGGGCCAGTGCATGTGGGAAGTGCTGGAAACCAGAAAGAGGGCTGTTAGATAGACATGGTTGGGACACAGCAGTTTCTGTTCTCCCGTATTTCCACCCAGGAAGGGGAATTACTAGGATTGCTGATAGAAGCCTGAGATTGCATTCTAGATGTGGACTGTGCTTTTGATCTTGTTTCTGTGGAGAGTTGGGTGAGATGCCTGTGATCTGTTAATCTGCCTGATTCCTGTTTGCCCTATTTGCTTGGTAATGCCAGTAAACCCAATGGTTTTTGATGGTGTTGGCCAAAGAACTTGTACTGTATGGAGGAGTATAAAGTGTGTGGTTTGGCCTGACTGGGAAAACAACTGTACAGTCCTTGGAGAAAGTGACGCTACATTGAGAGATGCAGAATATGGGTGTGATTGGAGGGGTGCTAGTAAGAGAGACCATCTAGTTTAAGTTTCAGGAAAACCCAGGTTGTTTAGGGATGAGTGCGTTATTTTTCTCTATGTTAGAAGTCTTTGGAATCTGGGATCCTGATACCAGCTGTCAGACCTGGTTAGACAGCAGAAAGTACAACAGAAATAAAGTTCCCCAAACCTGGGCAAGGGCTGAAGTGCAGTGGTTTCCAAAAAGCTTCTTCACGCCTCAGTCCCGTCCTTGGGGTGGTGAGCCTTAGCTAGGAGGGCGGCCTGTCATAGTGAGGCAGTGGGTTCTCCAGTTCTTCTGGCCTCTTGGGAAAAAAATTCTGCAGGATTTTCTGAGGTTGGAAAGGGAAGGAATCACAGTGGGATCTGAGTGTATCTCATCGGTTTCGCTGTGACTTTGTATGTCACTGAATCCAGCAATTAATTGTGATTATCTGCACACAGGGAAATCCATGCTTTTGTCAGCTATTGGTAAGCGAGAAGTGCCCATCCCAGAGCACATTGACATCTATCACCTGACCCGAGAGATGCCTCCCAGTGACAAGACCCCTCTGCAGTGTGTGATGGAGGTGGATACAGAGAGGGCCATGCTGGAGCGAGAGGCAGAACGTTTAGCTCATGAAGACGGTAAAGCTTCTCGGAGTCCCAAGGGACATTTCCTCCATTTCCTTCCCTACCAAAGAAAATTTGGGTTCCTTGGTGAAGTTTTCACATGTTGTGGTACCTGTTTCCCCCAGCTGCCCTGTACTAATGGGCACGGATGACACTTCTTTGGACAAATTATTCCATGCAGCATCTTAAGAAGTGTCTCAGGCTTGGATGTGGAGGGGGCTAAATAGGGGTAAAGCAGAGGGACTGTGAGGTTACCCAGCTGTGCAGCAGTGCAGCTGAGAGCCCTTTATAGGCAGAGGTGCTGACTGGCAGGCTCTCTTTCAGCGGAATGTGAGAAACTCTTGGAGTTATATGAACGTCTGGAGGAGCTGGATGCTGATAAGGCAGAAGCACGGGCCTCACGTATCCTTCACGGCTTGGGGTTCACGCCAGCCATGCAGAGGAAGAAGCTGAAGGACTTTAGTGGTGGCTGGCGAATGAGAGTGGCTCTTGCCAGGTGAGTGGAATAGTGCCTCGGGCCTCCTGTGAGAGGATTATTAAATGCCTGCCTGCTCCTGACTCTGCAGAGCCACAGACACAGTTCTAAGAACTCAGAGCAGAGCTGAGAGGCTTTGGGTTACCTGCACTTACCCTATGCTGTCATCTCCCCTGTCCTTGCAGAGCGCTCTTCATTCGGCCTTTTATGCTGCTGCTCGATGAGCCCACAAACCACCTTGACCTGGATGCCTGTGTGTGGTTGGAGGAAGAGCTGAAAACGTAAGCACGGAGGAGTTTGCTGCTTCTGTGGGTTGTGCTTTTCTGCTTGTCAGCATGTGAGCATGAACATCTTGTCAGCATGTAAGCAAGTTCTGCAGGAGTAACTGTATAGTTCTTGTGGGTGCATAACTGTGTTGCAGTATCAGTGACACCTGCTTTCTGCTATGTGACATTCTTGATGCAAGAGTAAAGAATTCAAGACAATCCCCCACCTCCCTGGCACTGAAGAAATGAGAAATGCTGGTTTGTACTCCCAGGTTAAAGGTGCTTCCTTGAAAGCCAGGAGCAGGCCTTGGCAGCCTGTGTACCAGCATTGTGTACCGTACCAGTAGTGTGAGATTTCCAGATCTGGCTCCCAGCTCATCTTCCTGCCCACCATTTCTCTGTTTTCACAGAACTGTAGTATCTGAGTGTGTTGGTTTCATCTTTTGCTAGTGTGTGAGGTGACTGGTTTTCATAACAAAGGTAGGATGTTAAGATGTAAGGCAAAAAGCTTAGGAGTAGTTAGGAAGCTCAGGTTATCTGGGGTGTGCATTAAAAGAACTGTATTGTGAGAAGGGCTTTGCCTTTTTAGAGGTTTTTCCATCAGCTCTGTCAGTTGAACCTTTTGTGTCCTTGCTTTAGAAGTCAGGTGCTTTAGAAAAGAGCTTTGAACCTCTTTTGGGGAGGCTTTAACGCCTCGTTGTACAGATTTGGAGTGGAGCCAGATGCAGTGTGCCTAACAGATGGGGGTCTGTACTGAGGGGAAAGTAAGCAGCAAAGGTTGAAACTTCTTAGAAATGTGATGCCAGCGGAGTCAGCTGCATCAGTGTCACAAGTCACCTGCCACATAGGCAGCCAATTCTGGGCTTTTTGTGATAACGGGCGAAGACTATCTAATGGTGCAGGGTGTTTTACTACAGTGAAACTGTTGGCAGGATTTGCTCACTGCAGTTGGTTGTAGCTGCTTTACTGCCGGTTTCCCAGAGCATCTCCCAGGCTGTGACCTTTTTGTTCTTAATCTGATTGTAGGCAAGAGAAATCTGGTGCATATAAAGCCTTTGTCACCGTCAGGGCCAACGAACAAGATTTTTTCCTAGTTTAGTCTCTAACAACTTGCGTGGTGCCACAGGTTCAAGCGGATCCTTGTGCTGATATCCCATTCCCAGGACTTCCTGAATGGCGTCTGCACCAACATCATCCACATGCACAACCGCAAACTTAAGTACTACACGGTGAGTAAACAGTGCCCCATGTAACCAGCAGAAACAGGAGCTGTTCTCTGGCCACATCTGATGTTCCATGCTCTCTTTCCAGGGAAATTACGATCAGTATGTAAAGACTCGCTTGGAACTAGAAGAAAATCAAATGAAGCGATTCCACTGGGAGCAAGATCAGATTGCCCATATGAAGGTACCTGCCTAGCTGCATGAGCACCCTCCTACCCTTGCAGTGGGCATCCCTGCCCCTCCTCGACCTTATCACTGTGGCTTTTGGCTAACTCTTTTGTTGCAGAATTACATTGCACGATTTGGTCATGGTAGTGCGAAGCTGGCCAGGCAAGCTCAGAGCAAGGAGAAGACCCTTCAAAAAATGATGGCTTCTGGCTTGACAGAGAGAGTTGTGAATGATAAGGTAGGATCAGACATGGGGTTGCATCTAGAGATCTGTATTTGAAACACAGACTACAGGAGTAGAAGGGTCTTTAGCAGACAGCAAGAATGGCTAACAGAGCTGGTAGCAAGAACGAGATACCCTTCCTGATGCCAAGGATCCCTGTACTCAGCATGGAGTAATGCTGAACAATGAGAAGAGGAGGAATTTTCTAGGGGGAGGGAAGTGGAGTTGTATCAATAAGGCTATTTTGCAGATACAGAAATCAGAAAGGAATGCCTAGGGCTCATAGGAGATGGGAGAGGATGCTCAGTGCAGCTTTTACTTGTGTAAAGAGTACAAACCCAGATTTGTTTCAAAGGGAAAGAAATAGGGATTTGTTAGCCAGCAGATGAGCTTGCAAGCAGCTCATCAGAATAAATCTGGGTGAGTTGCAAGAGGGGCTTATAAAAAGTCATGATCTGGTGCCTTGGTCTACAGCTGATGTTGGTAGTGAGGCATGGTTATACCGGAATGACTGGGCTGTCTCGTGTTCCGGGGTGTCTCACAGGTGGATATTCTGTGTTAACAGACTTTGTCATTCTACTTTCCACCGTGTGGGAAAATTCCCCCTCCTGTCATCATGGTGCAGAATGTCAGCTTCAGATACACCAAGGATGGGGTGAGTATGGGAGTATGCATACAGAGATCGCTTGTATTCCTGCCTTGTTTGGAAGTGGGAGACTTTCGGCTGAGCTTCCTGATGGGGCTGCGGTGTATGATCAATGGAGCAAAGTTCTTAGCAGCGCCAATGCTGGGCCTGCTGCGGACAGAGCATTACAGGTGCAGCAGGGAGGTTCTGGAGACTACTGAAAAGCCATAATATTTCATGGTTTTGTGGTTTGCAGCCATGGATCTATAATAACCTGGAGTTTGGGATTGACCTGGATACTCGTGTAGCTCTTGTTGGACCCAATGGAGCCGGAAAGTCAACACTGCTGAAACTGCTCACAGGAGAGGTTTGCTCCGTACATTGTCTACCCTGCTCTGGACCTTTACTTTTGGCATAGTCTTCAGCAAGGCTGCACTTATTTGCCAGAGCACCCCAGTCAGACCTTAGAAATCCTACCATCTTGTTGCAATATGGGGCTTTTTCTCTGATATTACGTGTTCAGACTGCCTCCCCTGTGCCAGAATAGAGATGGCTGGATTCTATGTTTCTGGCATACTGCAAGAGGAGAGATTTCCTGGTGAAATTATTTTATCTTCCCCTTCTAGCTGCTGCCCACAGATGGGATGATTCGCAAGCACTCACATGTGAAGATCGGTAGATACCACCAGGTACTCCCTACAGCAGCCCCCAGGGACAGGGAATGCTGAGGAAAAAGCTATCAGGAATGAGGAATCTTGCCCCTCTAGTTCTGCTTCTGAGGCCTCTCCCACTGCTGCCTTTCTGTGTCTGGAGATGGGGGAAGGAACTGTTCCATGGAATGGTCTCCAGCTCATGTTCTTACCCTGTAAAGAGGCTGGCTGTGGTCCTTCCTGTTCAGTCTCCCACGTGCTATGGCAGAGCTGGTTGCCTTGTGTCTGGTGGTGGACAAGCCTCCTATTCTGAAGCAGCACTCCTGCTCCTGGAATGGGAATTATTCCCTAATAGTTCAGCACAGAGGCTGTCCTGTGGGTGGGAATATTGGCTCTTGTGTTCTGCCGCTCACCTGGTACCAGAGGGGTGTAACGGGTGTAGTGCTTAGGGCCATGAAGTAGTTGGCCTGCACAGCCTGAAGCTGACTTTTCTTCTCTGTCAGCACTTGCAAGAGCAGTTGGATTTAGACCTCTCACCCCTGGAGTACATGCTGAAATGCTACCCAGAGATCAAGGAGAAGGAGGAGATGAGGAAAATCATTGGCAGATATGGTCTGACAGGGAAGCAGCAGGTGAGTATGAGCTGTTGAGGTTTGCTTTTGTTCATTAGGGGAGCAGAGGTTCTGTGTTTTCTGTTGCTCTACTGATACCTGACCGCGTGATACAGTATGCAGCATGATACACCACAGCATCAAAATGCTTTTTCCATCTCTGCCTTTGAAATCGGAGAAAAAAAAACCTCACGGCTCGTGGGAACTTTCTTTGGATCACAGCAATGTGTGGGTTGAAGGGGTGACCCCCTCAGACTCCAGGTGAAAAGAAGACAAGTTCTGGTATAGTGCTAGACCTGAGCATGTTTTAACTGTAACTTGAACTATTTTGCATCTCTCTTATTTCCGAGATGAATACCAGGCAGAAGTGCTGGAAGGTTCTCAGCTGTTTGTGGGGTCCACTTAGTTGAGACAAGAAAGTGGGCTTCACCTACGGTGCTCTGAGTCCAAGCATGACATGCTCCTGTACGTGACACATCCTGTGTGTGACAGTTGTCCACATTGCTGCAGTTCAGCATTGATTTTTACATTGTTTTTGCCCATTTGTCACTGCAGAAGTTGAGAGTAGTTTGATTGTTGTGTCAGTGAATACCAGTCAGACAAATTAGCTGTCCTTACACACCTTTGGCACAAGCTGGGCCTTGCTGTGTACCGTCCTTCAGAAGCCCCTGGAATTCCCTTCTTCCCTGGGTGGGAGAAGCTTAGTGTAGGTATAAGGCTGACTGAACGTTTGTTCTCTTGTGTCATGGAGCTGCTCGGAGCCCAAGGTGAGACCCAAGTGGTTTGGGTCAGGGTGGCATGCGGTCAGGTCACTGCAGAGCTGCAAGCCATGTGTGTGTTGGGCAGGTGAGCCCCATCAGGAACCTCTCTGATGGGCAGAAGTGCCGCGTGTGCTTCGCCTGGCTGGCCTGGCAGAACCCTCACATGCTCTTCCTGGATGAGCCCACCAACCACCTGGACATAGAAACCATAGATGCACTGGCAGATGCCATCAACGAGTTTGAAGGAGGAATGATGCTTGTCAGCCATGACTTCAGACTCATCCAACAGGTAAGGACAGTTGTGAGTTTTGTCAGAGCACCTTTCTAACATTTTAGTAATTACAACAAGGTCTTTTCAACTGACTGGTTCTTACTCATCCCAAAAAGATGAGTGAATGAAAAAAAAAATTCACTGGACATGATTGCTTTACTGTGTTCATGTTAAACAATTACTGAGCTAGCCCAGGAAAACGTTAGTTACTTAAAATAAAATAAAAACCACCACAAATGTCAAATGCTGATCTATCAGCTCTAGCTTTGGCTGCAAGTCCAGGTATGATTTTATTTTTCACTGTGATAGATCCAAGTAGTTCAGGTCAAGAACTACTTTTGTTTCAATTCCCAATTTAGCAAGAAAGGCTTTTCATCTTAGTCCATGAACAAAATCAGAAATACAGAGGGGTCTAGGATTTTCAGTTCTAAAATTATGTATAAATTATGTGGAAAACACCAGGGAAGATGTTTCTCTGTACTTTTCTTTGGTAGTCGAAATGTGGAAGTTATCAAACTTTTCCTGCCAGACTTCAGAGAGTAGTTTTTTAGTTAACTTTTTAATTTTGGTAAGATTATAAAATTCTGTACTGCAAACCTCTCTCCTCTTCCCCCTCTGCTTCCTCTTCCTCCTCGTGTGTTTGCTCTCAGGTCGCACAGGAGATCTGGGTCTGTGAGAAGCAGACAATCACCAAGTGGCAAGGGGACATCCTTGCCTACAAGGAGCATCTCAAGTCGAAGCTGGTGGATGAGGACCCACAGCTCACCAAACGGACCCACAACGTGTGAGCTGAGGAGCCCCCAGCCCGTGTTCTCTGTGGGGCTGGCGGTGGCCACGCAACTCGCCTGCCTGCCGGCAGGAGCGGAACTGCTGCTCCCTCTGGCTGTGTTCTAGGATTGCTGCAATACTGCTTCCCCTCGACTTGCCTTGCACCTCTGTGTCTGGACAGAGCTGTTCTCTCCTGATCTGGCTACGTTTGGGCAACTGTTTCCTTATTTAGACGATGTCCCATCTGAGCCAGGCCTTGGAATCTATTGGCTTGGGGTCACAACAGTGGCCGTCGGGGTGTCCAAGCGGCAGTGATACACAAGTGGAGACCCCAGCCCAGCTTCTCCTGCCTCTTCCCTCCCAATTTCTGCTTCAGTTTAGATACTTCACTTCAAACTCCTCTGGCCTTGGTTTGTTTTTAACTATTATTTAACAGTGTAATTAACAAATCTGCCCGAGAATCCATCAGTCAATAAAGAGAGAAGAACGATTGTGTCTTGTTTTGTGAGCCATGGTAGCTGGGGTGTGCTGGGGTGAGTCAGCAAGTGCTGAGCTTTGAGTGAGGATCAGCCCTTCCTGCTGGATGTTCAGTTCCTCAGTACAACCAAAGCTGTGGCCAGAACTTGAGACACGTGAAGTGGTGAGTACTGAGCTGTGGAGGCACTGAGCAGTGAGCAGGGTCCTCAGACTTGGGGCACCTCTGCTCGGACAGACTGAACGCTGGATTTCCGGCGAGTCACAGAACAAGCCACGGATGCTTCTGTTGTAGACGGTGACAGACACAACTTGAAAGTGTTCTGAAGATCATTTTTAGAGACAGAACATAGATCTGTGGAACGCCAGCGTGTGTTCTCACCAACACAGTGGCTCAGGTGTGTCTTTTTGCTTCACCTTGAATTGTCTAATAATGAGACTCAATAATGTAGGAATTTTGGACTACAAATTCATTCCTTGTTCCTTGCAGGTTTAACTAAAGACTAATCAACTGAAGTTGAACTTTTATTTTTGCTCTCAGTAACAGATTTTTGGAAAAGTTGGTGTTCGAACCTCACCCTGAGCCACAGAACCTTGAGTAAAATATATTTTAAATTTATTATTAAAACAAAGGGTACTAAAGAGAAAGGTAGCAAATCAAACCTAATAACTTTTTCTGATCATGAGTCATCATTTTAATTACTATTGACACATGAGAGTGGCAGCACTGGTCATGGGAAAGGTTCATGTAGCCCAGCAGCCCGTCCAGCAGCACGCATTGCTGGGTGAATGGAAGGACAGGACAAACGAAGTTGTGCTCCCACGCAGTGCATTCTTCGGTGCCAACTGACTGGCTTTGACTTTTTGAGTAGAGTATTTCCTTATTTTTCTTTCCCAAAGCGCCCATCCAAGTTGTGACTGCTGCTGTGGAAGCACTGTGTATCATCCATCGGACAAATGTCACAACATGAGCCGCTTCTAGTAGATCAAGTAGGACCTTCAGGTTTTTCACTGGTTCTAGCAATGATCTGAAAGGAGAAAAAAAAATGTTTTCTGGGAAAATAGTGCCAATTAGTATAAGTGCTTCTAAGTTAGTTTTGCAGAAAGGTCTAGATGACAGTAAATGTCACTTGGATGAATATCTTAACAGTGGAGGACTTGGAAGTTACTGGGTAGAGCAAGGGAGTGAAAACTCACAGGGAAGTGATTACTCAAAAGACTGATGGGTCACAAAAGTTAAACAATAATAGATTAATGCATGTCTGTTTGTTCTACTTTCTAGGTTGTAGGATGTGTTGGTGAGCTCAAAAAGGTTGTGAAGTAGCTCTGAGAATGGTGAGGTCAAAGAGTCCTGACTGAGGCTAGAGCTGTTTGTCCTGTGCTTCTTTTCCTAACCGAAGATTTAGCAACAATTCATTTCACTACATTTCAGATCTGGTGGTAATAAATGCAGGATACAGTCTTACACTGAGTTCTTTGGGAATGGTAAATCCTGAGAATGGCCTGGGGACACTGGGATGATGGCCAGCATGATGGGTAGTAGTTGGAGCATTGTAGCTCATGGAGCCAAGACGAGCGCTGTTACTGTCTGCTGCTGCAAAGAGGGACGAACTTCTCGGGTGCAGACATGTCTCTGATTTATAAACAAGGACCACAGATACATGTTTAAAGCAAAAGCAGCTGTAGCTGCACTAGAGGTCACAGTAGGCCAGGACTTGTAAAATGGAATCTATAAATGTGCTTTATCAGCCTTGATTTAACCTCGATTTGTTCTGTGGTGACAGTTTGTTGGGCTGCGCTGAAGCAGCTGTGGCAGACAGATGTCCTGGAGCACTCATTTCAGAGACAGCCACAAGCCGGGGCAGTGGCACTTCGAGCTGTTTCAGCTGGGAATTTTCTGGTTTTGCAGAAAAGCAAAACTATAGATAAATTACAAGAATTGCTCCTTAGTTGCTAGGATGGTCATTTCTGTAGAAGTGAGCCAGCGCCTGCACAGTCAGTCACTCTTGCCTGTTATCCAAAAGTAAGGTTGGCTCCAACACAGCCACAGTCGGAAGTGGCAGGTGCAGGCTTGTGGGATTCCCTTGTGTGTGTGCTGCAAGTAGATCCATACACCACAAAACCAGCACTAGGATGAGTCAAGCCCAGCACACAGCAGCGTGTGCAGCCTCTATCTAGCACATCCAGTCTCGGGAAGCAGATGGTACTTCTCCAAACCTGAGGGTTCAAATCTGACGGTACTGCTCAGTGGATGAGCCTCCATCCTTGGTGTGTAAAGGCTCCCTGTGCCTAACGCTGAGTGACCAGTTGCTGCTCCTCCCACCAACGGGCTCCCTTCCAGCTAAATGGTTTTTTTTCCAGAAAAAACAGCTGTGTGTTTATCACTGTGTAACACTGTGTATCACAGACACCGTGGCAGCTGGGGAGGGAGCCCCCAGCTCCTTCAGCACAAGAGTCCCTGTGTGCTGTGACCTGAGACCAAGGTAACACAGCTCCTATTACAAGGAGGGTGGTGGAGTGTCCCTCAGAGGGGGGAGCCCTGTACTGTTCCTTGACAACACACGGCCCCTTACAAAGCACAACTGCTGATGTCCCCTGGTCCTCACTCCCAGATTAGTCACTCCTGTTTCGAGGGGATCGCACTAACACGTGTCTCCACAAACCCATTCACAAATGCACTGACAAGACCATTCCAGCCTGTCCTGCCTGATCACTAATGTTTTGGTTTCTGGGAGCAAGAACCTCGCTGTGGCACTGACCCCCCTTGTCACTGTGACAGGTATTTGCACTAGGGGAGGGTGATCAGGGGCCTCCCCATGAGGATGGGCTGAGAATAAAACAATTCAGCGAAACACTGTGGGCTGCACAAGCAGTAGCAGAATCACTGATTGAGGAGTAGGTCACCCACGCTCACTCTTTGGAAGATGTGGTTTGCTCAGGATGTGCCAGTATGATGTGTATACCTGAGCAACAGACTCTGCTTGGCAGCACAGAGACCCCGGTGTGTTCCCCCACCAAACAAGCATACTGGCATCACCCTTCTATGAAATGGCTGTAGTGGTGTCTGTTGAAAGGCTTCCTTTTCTCTCCAAAGCGCAGAAAACTCTGGTTTGTTCATGTCTCTGCTGTGTTGCTGCACGTTTTTCCTGGCTAAGTCTAACTCCTGTGTCACATTTACCCTCATTAGTGTAATCTTGGTTTCCAAGACAGATCAAATCCATACTTGGGGTGTCAGCCCTCCACTGCCCCCCTCCTGGCATTCCAGGCCCTGTTGTGTGCAGCAGGTGGGATCCCAAGAGCAGGCTAGGTAGCAGGGAAATGTGGCTGGTAGGGTGTTTACAATGCCATCGTTTCATCTCAGGCCCAATGCTTCCTGCAGTTACTGAGTTTCCCCTGATGGCATTACCTGTTCCATAGCATAGATGTGATTCCATTTGATTCCGGAGTACCTTGAGTACTCCAATTCCCATCCTTGCACCAAAGCAAGATCCCTCCTTTCACCAAAACCCTTTTGGACCTGGGAACAGCTCTTCTCTGGTAATTCTGTCCCTTGTAAATCAGATGCTTCTGCTCTTGCCCCCTTTTGCCCAGGTTACACTCAAACTTCTCAGGTCTGAAAGTTTAGTTGAATCTGTCACTTCCAAGCTCCTCTCAGGCCAGCTGCTCTTCATTTAGTGGAAAGTGGAATCATCAGCCACAGGGTGTGTACTTGTCCTGCTCCTTGGGGGCTGCACCTGAGGCAAGTTAGGTTCTGCTGCCTGTGTTATAAAACCAGCCCCACGGCACTTGCTGGTTGCTCTGTTGGTGGTTAAGATGAGCTCAGAACCTTCGAAGAAAAATGGTCACGCTGCTGCCTCTGGGGACAAGGGATCTAAGAGGAAGCCTAAGAGAAAGGAAGCTTTTTCAGTCTATATTTATAAAGTACTGAAGCAGGTAAGTAAATGTTTCTTTTCTGCTAGAAACTGCTTTGTACATGAAGTAACTTCTGCCCATTGCATGTTAACGCTATAAAGAGTAAGGAAGAAAAATCTGTGTTTCTGGAGAGATGGGGAAAGAAAAAAAGTGTAGGTGGGTACAGGAGAGCCCCAGCTGAAGCTTAGATAGAAGTTGAGGGGTAATTCTAGGGGTAATAGAGGTAGATCCAGAGCAGAAAGTGCTTCCTAGAGAGAATGAGCTCTGGTGCATAGTTCTGGCTGAAGAAATAATTGCATGGAAGTTGGTATGGTAGAAACAGCCGCTTCTGGCCCTGTGAGTAGGTGTGTCTGGTGATTTTTGATGGGGAGCTTAGAGTGTTTTTGGAAGTGGCCATGAGTTTTCTAGGCCACAGTTGTTAGCATGAGTCTGTAGACAGGACTTGGAGACTGGAGTATTTCCACCCCTCACAGCCACGTTTTCCATGGGGATTGTGAGGAGGCTTCTGCCAGTGTAATCCCAAAGCTTGTGTAGCATTATGGGAGCCTGTACCGACTTTGAAGCGTCCCATGACTTGAAACCCTTAGGGTGGCAACTACAGGTGCTTTTGGGGTTAGAGTGCCCTGTCTGGAATGGGGCCGCCACTCCTTCCAGGGTGATGGGTGTGTGAGATGGTGTTTGGTTACCATCTTGTAGGTGCACCCAGACCTCGCCATCTCCTCCAAGGCCATGAGCATCATGAACTCCTTTGTCAACGACATGCTTGAGCAGCTGGCCTCGGAGGCCTCGCGCCTGGCCCAGTACAGCCGCCGCGCCACCATCACCAGCCGTGAGGTGCAGGCGGCCGTCAGGCTCCTGGTGCCTGGCGAGCTGGCCAAGCATGCAGTCTCCGAGGGCACCAAGGCTGTCACCAAGTACACCAGCAGCAGCAAGTGACCAACTGGGGCCCGGTGAAACCAGCCTGAGCCCTGCTGCTTCTCTTACAGGAGTTTGTATTTGGTCTTTTTCAACTGAAAAAGTAAAACATCCTGTTGCCTGCCTGTAAATAAAAAAGTGCATAGAAGCCCAGATCATGTCTTTAATCTCTGCATCACAAACTGTGAGGCAGTTTAAACTGTGGCCATGGGGGTTGTTTGGTAGGGCTGGAAGAACAGCTGCTGCTTGAAAGCCACCACATACAGCTAGGAGCAGGGACCACAGGGTGTGCCTGGGGAAAGCTGGGGTCATTATGGGAAGCATAGTGGTTCTCTGAAGTTCTCCAAACTCCTTACTACAGCTTTCAGCTTCCTGACTGCTAAAAACTTCTGTTGCCTTTGACTTTCCTGCTGTTCTTTAACTGCTTCCTAATTTTGGTGCGTCTCTCTGCCCAAGTTATCAGTTTATACTGGTCAGAGTAAATGCTAAATCTCCCTGGGTCAGTAGGATGAAGTTAGCAGTAGGTAAAGGGTTTTTCTAATGTTTATAAGCTATTTTTAAAGCTGTTGTTCTTTGGCTTTTTTTTTTTGGGTGGGCTGTGGGAATGAGTGTGAGTTTTTCCTTGTTAGCTGTTTTTTGTGGTTAGTTCTTCTTGTTGCTGTTGTTTGGTTTGGGTTTTGTTGTTTTTGTTTAGCTTTTTTTCTTCTGCTGAAAACTTTCTCCTTTTCTGGAAGAGGCAGAACCAAAGCAAAATGAGCTTCACTGACAAGAAAAACAAACTGTTTTCTTTCTAGACTTGTGGCCATCATCTCTACTTGCTTTCAGTGGCTTTAAAGAGAACTTTATCTTGCAGGGCTCTCAACTGGGCTCTGACTGAGTGGCCTGTGTTCTGCCTTGGACCATCATGTTAATGACTGGCCCTTACTGCCTTTCCTTGTATCCCCAGGTGCTTGCTACAGGAGCGATCCAGGGCTTTGAAGGGAGCATGAGCGTGTTCTGTCTGTCCACATGGACCCTGGGCAGCCCACAGGGCTGAGTGTTGTGTCCAGAGACACGATCCTGTGGTGGATGGCTTGGCTGCCCAGTAAGCACAGCACCTTCTTGGGATGTGTGGGGCTGTCCTGGGTTCCTGCACAGAGGTGCTGCCTCAGGGTCTGTGGTGGAGTGAAGAAAAGATGTGGTCCATGTGCTGGGTGGAGATGTGGTGGAGGTCATAGAATAGTTTCAGTTGGAAGGGACCTTAAAGCCCATCCAGTTCCACTTCCCTGCCACGGGCAGGGACACCTTCCACTAGACCAGGTTGCTCCAAGCCTTGTCCAACCTGGCCTTGAATGCTCGGGACATCTGTAACTTCTCTGGACAACCTGCTCCAGGGCCTTTTGCCAGCTTCATGTTGGGACTGGATGCCTGGTTCTAATGTCTTACCTTCACAGCCAGTATCAGGCGAGGAACCAGAGCTGTGTTAAGTTCCAAGGTGACAGTAAATGGGGCAGTCCTGGATTTCACAAGCTTGTGAGGTGCTGCTGAGTCTCATGAGCTATGGAGCTCTGACAGATGCTGATCTCTGATGGGAGTCAGGCTGGCTCGGTACAGCATGGGCCAGACAAGATGTACATGATGCTTCTAGGGAGAATACAGGAGACAGCAGCACTGAGCACCTTGCCTTCAGCTCCATCCCTGCTGCTATGGAGTGGGGCTGGCTGAGGGAGGGAAGGGGCTGTACTGGGTGTCCTGTTTCCTTTTGACTGTAGGACAGCACTGAAGAGCAATCTCTTCATTGTGTCTGGCCTGCAAGCCAGAACTGGACTTGAGCAGAGGTGTGGGCTGCAATTCTTTTCCTCCCTCTAACCTGTCTGGTGGCTGTGCTGTGGGAAGAGGCTGTGTGGCTGGTGCTAGAGGCAGAGCAGCTGCAGGGATGCTCAGCTGCAGGCCTGGGAGAGTTCAGCCGAGGAGTGGGATGCTGAGCAGGCTCCATTTGCATCGAGCAGGTGAGCAGCTCATCTCCTTGCTGAATCTGTTCTATTGCTTGCTAGGCCATGTGTCTGTGCTTGTGTTCTGATCTGCTTAAGGTGAAGAGAGGCAAGTTTTGCCTTGATCCATAATTGTGGAAAGGAATTAGGTTCTAAACATACCTGAAAGTGAGATAAAAACATTAATAAGATTAGATGTTGGGGTACAAAGTGATAATTCAACTTTTTTTTTTTTTTTAATAAAGGACATAGAAAAGAAGGAAAATGCCAAGAATAGTTATGAAAAAGCACAGGAAAAGGGGTTACCACCACCATGGGTCCAGAGCTGGCTTATAGAGTACAATGGGGGAGATCTGTGTTGGGTGCGATGGGTCTTTCCCTGGTGAAGTCCCTCTGAGAACTGACAAGCGAGGCAGCAGAGCCGCGGGAGCCAGGCCAGCAGGGTGGGGCATGAAAAGCCTCGTAGGAGCAGCCAGGACAGTGAAGGACAGCAAAGACAGTCTTCGACATTTTGTAGATTTTGCAGCCCCTGTGGCAAGTTAGGCACTCGCTTATAGAGGGTGTTGAAAGCGGCAATAGCACATGCACCTCTTAGCAGCAGCAGGGCTGGGGAGAACTTTATCTTTGCTCGCTTAATTTTCATTGGCTGCTTGTTGGTATCTGGCGAATTCTGCCTGATGTATCAGAAGTTTATTACTTGGTTGCCTGATGCATCAAATACAAGCTCTTTTAATGACCTTCAACGAGGGTGCCTCATTTTCTAAAATAAAGCAGTTTCTGTTTTTTGTTGGACGCAGTTCAAAACTTTAACTTTCAAACCCTTATCTTTGAGGAGGCAAAGGAGAAACATTCCTTGCTTTTTACTCGTTCATTACAGCAAGCTCCCCGTTCCAGCAGCTCTCCCGGCTGTGAGATGTGCAGCTCTCTGAGGGCTGGGGAGTGTTGAGGAGCAGCCTGGAGTTGCAGTTCTCCTCCTGCCCTGGAGATGGGTCTCTCTGACTGCCTGATCTCAGATCCATTTCTGCGGCATGGGCAGGAGCCCCGCGCTTCCCAGCTCGGAGCAGGCTGCCTGGGGACCTGCAACTTTCTTCTCCGGTACCCTGGCAGATAGCTGGCTGGCTGTGTGGGTAAGGTGCTGATTTACGGTGAAGTGAGTGGCAGTCTCCTGGAGATGTCTGATAGAGCATCGAGCACCGGGTGAGCCCCAGAGGAGTAAGGATTTAATGGGGTAGGTGCTTGATTCTCCAGTACTCCACTTCTGCATCCTGCTTCATGTCACACCCCCTTTTTCACCCTCATCCCAAACAAACACTTGAAGAATGGAGTTGGAGATTGGCCTCACGTTCCTCTTACTAGATCCCTGCATTTCCTCAGAGGTGTGGCAGGTAGTGAGGATGCACTAAGGCTGAAGGCAGAAGGAGGAGGTTGCTCTTGGAATGAGGGAATTCTGCACTGAATCTGCTCACATTTCCCATGTGGGGGTGCGTTCATCTCTTGCTGTGCAGGGGTCTTGCTGCTTATTTCCCCAAAGTAAGTTCCCATGGAGCTGCCCTGTAATGCCTGCACGGGGTGTCACAGGTGATTGTCTTTTCCTGAGGGTTCTCCCTGTGTTTAACTAATTACCTTTGGTGAGCACCATGCCTCAGCTCAGCTGCTTTCTGACTGGGCTTGTGGCTCCGTGCCATCGTTGTAGTGGATCCAGTGAGATCTGGGGGAAGTTGCTTTTAGGCTCTGCCACCCAGTGGGGATTCACATGCCGCTGGTCACTGTGAGAACAACTCAGAAGTACTCAGGTTACACTAAAAGCAAAACTTGGAGCCTGTGCAGGCTCTCTTCCAACGTGTCTTGAGGCTGCCTTGCTCCATGTGAGTCTGTCCAGGTATGCCTGTGTCTTTGCAAGTCTCACAGCAAGTTGTTACTGCTGCAACGCTGCAGCACTGTCATGTTGCATGTCCCTGGCCCCACGTCTATGTTCTTATTCAGCTATGCGTGTCTGTGGGCTAGAAGCAACTAGGTTTTTTTTGTCCATTCTGCAACCTCTCAAAAAGAGCACTGTAGTGCTGAACGAGCATTCATTAAAATATCCCCAATGCCTGTGTTCTGTTTTCCTTTCTGTAAGAGAGCAATGGCTTAAGACCATGTGCTCTTTCTCTCTCACGGTGGAGGACCAGGAGGCAGAGCATCCATGGTCTGCTATGAGTGGAGCAGGTTTGAGGGGAGGGAGGTTTTTGGGCAGTGGAGGCTGGCAGCAGTGTGCAGACCTGTGTGTTTTCTTCTTCCTGTGTTGTGTCCCTTGGCAGCCGTGTTGCCAGGTGGCTGCTCCGGTGCATCATTAGACACTGTTCCAAACAGCAGAGGCAGGAACAGTTCAGCACTCGGAGGAAAATGAGCTGGTGATGGATAGCCCTGGTGATGCCAAAGCTGTTAAAATATGAACCTCTGATGTGCAGCCGGAGTTCCAGCAATGGGTTCTCCTCCTCTCTGTGCTCAACTGCTAGTGTGTGGGGATGGTGCTGGTCTGTGTCACCTCCCCTCTCTGTTTAGTCTGAGGTAGGCTCTTGTCTCTGAGCACTGGTAGCTTGTAGTGGCCTTAGAATCCCTGCCTGGAGGAAAGGAGAGGGGTGATGATCAAAGGTCAGGTGGGCACTCCCCCACCAGCAGATACACTGTTGTCTGGAGCTCTGTCATCCCTAATGCTGCCCCTGCTGTAATGGGACCAAGTGTCCACCTCATCCTTGGAGCTGTCTCCATCTGTGTTCTCCCCAGCAAGGGTTGCTACAAACAGTTTGTTTCCTTGGGTTTTTTCTCTCTTTTCATGCTCTGTGTGCTCTGGATTCTTGGATGGAGCCAACAACAATGCTGCTTTCTTCATCTCCCCTGCTTGGGGGTGTGGGGGGTATTCAGACTAAGTGAAAAAGTAAATCTGATGTTGTAACCATAACTTCCAGGACCATATAAAGGGTGTCAGGAGGCATACTTGTTCTCATGTCTTCTCCCTGTGTAGCCCTGTATTACCTGCTGCCCAAGTGGGGAGAGACAGAAGGACGTGCTGTCTGGTGAGGTGCTCCCTGACGTGGAGCCCTGGGGGCTGACTCGCAGTGCCCCTGGCGCCTGGAGGTCGCTGGGGTGGGGACAGAAGGTGTTCCCACATAAGCAATGTGCGTTGGCCTGGGCTCAAGGCAGGTACCAGTGGTGTCCTGTTTGGCCTCCAAGGAAGAGGAGGAGGATGCTTCCATGTGGCCCCATGCAGGGTGTGGGGCTGGAGAAGAGGATGACATGGGCAGAGTGGCCCCATGAGGAATGGCTGCTGCAGGCCACACGCCGTTTTCCCATTAGTGAGTGTTTAGTTCAGCGTTTTAAATAATTGTGTCCTCGGAATGATATTTAAAATCCATTTGGGAGGCAATGAGGCGGGAAAGTGCCTGTGCCATTGTGATGACGCTGCGCAGGCCGTGCCACACATGCATATTACAAACTCGTTACAGGCTCGTTTCCACGCATGCTGCTCCCTCCCCACACAACCTCGTTCTGAGGCTCTGAGTGCATCTCCCCCACCATGGCTGCAGTGCTTGGCTCTGTGGAGACATTTATTTGACAAAACAGACATGGTGTCCTCTGGGGCGGGAGATAAGGCACAGCCAGGTCATGGCAGTTGGGTGCTGTCTGTGGGAGTAGAGGTGAGCGGGGCATGCCTGGTGATGGGACTGCTGTTCAGGTGTCCTGGCCTTCACCTCTGCTCACTTTCTGACCAGCCCTTGGACTTGTGTCACTGCAGGTTCCAGACCCTGAAGCCCCAAGGCTTTTCAGCTGCTGTGCTCTGGGCACCGTTGGAGACGTTGTGTCAGCTATCCTGGGCTGGCTCTGAAGCTGAGGACAAGCCTGTGCTCTTGAATGTCCATGGGAGATGCGTGAGCTAGAGGGACTAGGTGTGAGGGAACCGATGGAGCAGCAGCAGTGTCAGCAGTGGTTCTGTGAGAGCTGGTTAGTGGCTGGTTGGGAGAGTGGCCTTGCTGCTCTTTCTGTTTCTGTTCTCCTCTGGCTGCTGTGTGGGCACCCTCTGCTGTCCACCCAATCCATGCAGGACAGAAATCCTGTGTGGGAGGGCAAGGCTCCTGGTACCACTTTGTCCTTGTCTTGTTGGCCTTGGTGGTGTGAGAGTATTTAGTCTTTATCCTCTTCTTCCTGATCGTGTTCAGGCCCTCCTAGCCAGGGTCCCAGCTGTGGTTTTTCTCAGTGCTACCTTGTGACCAAGCATTAGTGGGGTGAGGATGAAAGCCCCGGTGTACTTAAGGACGTGTTGGGTTCTGTTGCTTCTGTCTCTTTGCTCAGTGACCTGGCTGGCTGCTTTTCTGGATAGGATATGGATGGCTCTGACACCTTTTTCTCTGCCTGCAGCTGAGGGCCCTTAGTGTCCTCAGTGTCCCTGTGGACTTTCCTACTTGGCAACTGTGGGTGCTGGGCTTGGAGATGCTGAAGGTGGCTGGTTATATTTTGTGGGTTTGGGTTTTTTTTTTGTTTGTTTGTTTGTTTGGTTGTTTTTTTTGTGGGTTTTTGTTTGTAATTTTAGGTTGGTTGGTTTGCTTGAAGTGGTTTGAGGGATTTTTTTGTTGTTAGCCATGGGCACAGAAGAAAATGTCCAGAGTAGCTGGTGCAGTCAGGAACGTGCAGCCCCAGGTCTGTGAAATGCTGAGTGTGAAGACATTGCCTGCCCTTGGTCATCATGCAGGGGGTGACGGGGTGGGGGACACTTGCAGTCAGGGCATTCCTCCCAGGGGCCTTTCCTGGCTGAGGAAGTGCTGAGCATGAGGGGTTAATTTGGGATTCTATTCCCATGATGGCATTGGTTTCAGTGGTAGGAACAGCAGAAGTTGTAAAGACAGGTTGGAGAGGAACTAGGAGTTCTTAGTTTCTCCTTTTCCTCATCTCTTAGGGAATCCAGACTTCCTGTACTCAAAGTTCCCCAAGTCAGGGCTGTTGCACTGAGCTCCTCACCAGGCTGGAGGAGACTCTGTGAAGCTTGAATGTGGAGGAGCTGGAGATACAGGCACTGCATCCTTCAGGAAAACAATGTGCTCCCAGTCCAGCACCAGTGGGATGCTGCAGGTGCTCACTGGCACAGAACAGCTGTGCTGTGGCAATGGGAATGTTTGGCGTGATCCCAATCTGGTTCATGGGACCCTCTTCAGCTTCAAGGTTCTTGCATAATTGTTTTCTCTGCTCTGGAAACAGCTGTCAAAAGGAACACAAGCAGAGTCTGGCTCCCTGTTTGACCAGCACCTCCAGCCACACCACAAAGAACTTGATCAAAATTTGGGACCAATGTGACCGGACAATCTGTGTTGTATAAGCTGCTTTTCTCAGGGCTCACCTCTCTGCCCTTCTGTATCCTGCCCAGCCCTGTGGGCAGCCAGCCTTGCTGCCCCAGGGAAGGGGCTGATTCCCAGAGCAGTGTGTGGTACTTGTGAGGGTCTCTTGGTCCCTGTGGAGTCACCTGTGGGGAAGGGCCCTGTCCTTAGTCCCTTATGACTTCTGACACCAAGTCTGATCCAGGCCTTTCCCAAGCTCCCCCTCACCCACCTACCTCCCTGCCATGGTTGCCCCCACCTTGCTCTGCCTCTTTCTCGGTGGGAGCGCCGTGTGGAGCAGGAGCTCTTTGCAGAGCAAACAAGCACGAGGAGAGTGTTTCCAGGCTGCCTGCCACCCCTCTCCTTTGCCTAGTCTGTGCTGGTGATTGCACCTAGCAGCTGAAAATAAGCTCTTGGAAGAAGGGGAGGTGGTGATGAGGAGCTGCCAAGCCAGGCTATTTATACGGGGTGATTCAGGCCTGTGCCCGAGTCCAGCCAGATGCAGGGGAGCTGGAACCCAGGAGCAACCTGCAAAGGACAAACCCTTGAACAAGAGGCTCTTTGCTGCAATAGCTCATTCACTGTGTAGCTCAGACTTCTCAGGTCAGTTACCTGTGATGGACTGCACTGTCCCTCCCCGCTCTGCCACACGTTTGCTGCAGCCGGATCAGTGGAAGTATTCTCGCAATGTGAGGTCCCAATACCACCACAGTGAGCACGGCCTGAGCCCAGATAGCTGGGGGTACCAGCACAGCCGCTTGGAGCCACTGGAGTGCCGGGATCTGCTGGTCCAGAATGCGCTCTTCACTGGAGACCTGGACATGGTGCAGAAGTACTTCACCGAGAGCGCAGCCATCAATCTCATCATTGAGACCAGGGGCGATGTGCTGCGCTGGACTAGCACTAAACGTGGTGGGTATGCGGGACTGGAACATGGGGGGGCTGGTCTGTGCCCAGGATGGGGTCCAGAGATAGGGCTCAGGCACCCGAGAAAAATGTTGAAAGGAATCTCCAGTGGTGGAAAAAGGGTGGTGGAAGAAGGACTTGGGAAGAACAGCTTTTGTGTGAGGAAGGAGGTTTCCAAGGCTGTAGAACAAATAGTAGCAGGCTTGTTGAAGGTGGCATGAGGCAGGTCTGCTGGAAAACAGTGAGAACAGGGCCCTTGGAAGAGTTGCTGGACAAGTGCATCCTCAGGACTGTCCTGTTAGAGATTGCTGGGATGGATGTGAAATATGTGTGAGGTGGGGAGAGTGCAAGGGTGAAAAGGCATCAGAATGCTGTACTGTTCCATTCCATGAGATGGATTGGACAAGGCGAGCAGAAATCCAGTCTACCAGAAAGACGGTGGAAGCAAACTTTCCTGAGTGACAGGAGGTAGGAGCTGATGTTTCCTGCCATCTGTACATCTCACTGTACCTTGTCCAGGCACATCTAGGGGCTACCACACGTGCTTCCACACTCTCTGGTCCCTTTTACTTACCTTCTCGTCAGCATCACCTATGAGCTTCTCAGTAAGCCCTGCAGCTGGTGTGTTCAAGGGAGAGGTGTGCTGAGCAGCCTGGATGTGCCCTTGTTCTTGCTGCTGTCAGTTAGTGATGTGGTGCAGGAAGACTCCCAGAATTTAAGAGTGTCAAGTGTGGAAGGGCCTTAACTGTACCACCCTCCTCTACAGAAGGCTGGTGGCAAAAGCCACCCATGCCAGAATGGAAGAGCTGTTGATGAAGCTGCTTTCCCAGAGGAGCAGGCTGGTTGTCCTGGTGCTTAGTCAGATGACAGTGTTTTGTGGGGATCCACTCCACCAAGAGACAAATAGGGTGTGTGGGCTTGCAGATGCATGTGCTGCTACTTGTGAGTGGTGAAGATTATTTACTGAACTGCAAGATTTGTACAACCCAGGGTTTGAATTGTTACAGTCTACTTAGGAATGAAATCACTAAAGGTATTACCCTTTGTGTGACTGAGACCATTTGTCAGTAAAATACGAATTGGGTGTTGTAACTCCTGTCTTATGCTAGGCTGGCAGACACTGGAACAGCCAGTCTCCCTGCTTGTAAAGGTTTGTGCCCCAGAGAAAATGGAACAGACAATGTAAAACAACCTCACACAGAAATTTCTCTTACCAACGAAGTCTCAAGACATGAAAAACCCAACCAAACAAGATCGTTCATCAAGCACAGAGCAAAAATGTGCTGCCAAATTTATCAGATAAGGATACAGAACAAAAACCAAAACAAACCTTCATGCTGCCTGAGGCTTGCCTCTGTATCTCACTGACTGTGTGGGGACAGGTTCTTAGAACTGACTCAGTGACCTTAACAGTAGGTTCTAGTGACCTTGTCTTTCCCAAATCACCCCTGTTGGTATTTTAAGGTGCCCAGAGGAAGTGTAAACTGTCTGGTGTCACTGACGCTAACTCACACAGCTTTCTGCCTCCCTGGTGTGTGACTGGGAACCTCAAGCTCTCATGGGCTACCTGCTTATATCCTTGGGCAAATAGAGCCCCCACCAGGGGCTTCCCTTTCTTTAGCCTTTTGCAGGCTTTTGCTTTGTCATTTTAGTTAGACAAGGTGAAGTCTGCACAGACAGAGCAAACTGGATACTGTCAGCATAGAACTTGCTCATTTATTTTCATTACTGAGAAGGGTAAAGTTCCCTATCTTACACTCTGCTCTGGTCCCCTGGTAATTGTTGCTTGGTGGTCTATTGGGGTCACTTAACTGGTGTTTAGCTGCAGGATCTGAGTAGCTCCGTGACACAAAATTACACTGAACACTACTAGCCTTCCAAGCAGTTTGACACGTTCTCTAGATCACGTGGTGTGAACAATATGTACGCAGTGCTAATGCCATGTGAGCAATGCATGCTCTTCTGTGACCAAGGTGGGTGGGTTGGCTGTATGCAGCCAAGTGGGGTCAGAGGAAAACGCCATCTCAGGTGACAGGGCTGCAGTGAGCAACCCTGAGTCAGGGGAGTGTTTGAGGACTGAAAGAGAACACTAAAGCTATGCAGGGGCTCTGTCCAAGGCTGGATATCAAGAAAAAGGAAGAAGCAGGGAAGGTCTAAAGGATAATTACCTCCAGTTTTTCCCATCCTTGTGCCTATTTCTACCACTCCTTAGGCTTTGATTAAGAAGAGATGTCCTGCAGCTTGTTTAAAAACTTCCCTAGTGCTAATGGCTCAGGTGCAACTGGTAAGTGGGTGTGCAGTGCTGGAGATGTGTGGAGCCAAGGGGTGAGCAAAGGCATGGAGATGTGTGTGGAGCTGCTGGGGTCATGCTGTTGTGGTCTGGGCAGCAAAACGCTGAGTAGGCATGAAACAATTTCCCTTTCCGTTGTCTTAGTGATGTCCCACCCCCACGTCTACCCTTCAAGCTCCCCTGCCCTGCCGGAGGATTCTCCCTTCACAGCGGGGCACTGCAGAGGTACTGCTGCCTGAGCGGAGAGCCTTTATCGGCCTCTTGGCCCCAGCATTTGATCACAAGGTTTCCCAGAATAGAACAGCTGAGACCTGAGCCGTGCCCAGCCCGGGCCAAAGAGAGGGGTGTGATGTGTTCCCCCTCCGTGTGGAACACCCTGGGCTGGCTGGCAGACTCTCGGCCCAAACACAGGCTGCTGGTGGGGCTGTGCCTCAGAGCCTGGCTGGGGTGCACCAGCAGGTCCTGTCCTGGTCTCTGAGGAGGGTCTGGTTGTTTATGGGCAGCACCACAGGCGGAAGAGATAAGAGCCAGGAGCCCATCCGCACACAGCAGGCGGATGGCCCTGCCCGGGTGTTCTGGCAGGCCCTGCTGGCTGGGGATCAGGAGACTGTAGCCGAGGTCCTCAGAGATCCTCAGAACAACCTGAGCCCCAGTGCTGTGTTTGACACCAGCGACCTGGAAGAGTGGAAGAACTACCGCTTCAACCCCCGTGGGCTGAGTATGTGGGAGCAGTGGGGCTCAGCCTGTGGCGTGTGCTGTGGGGCATAGCTGTTGCTGGGCTTGTGCCTTATGGGTGCTACCTGGGTTACAGAAGGCTGGGAATGGGAGCAAGAGCATGGGGATGTGGTCAGGTTTTCCTGTGTTCCTTGTGGAAGAGGGTTCATGTTTCTGGGAGCACAGGGTGCATCCAGGAAACCTGGCTCCTCTCACAGGGACTGTCTTAAGTGCTTGAGAACTGCTCTGTGTGCAGCCTGCACTGGCCTGCCAGGTTCCACTGCAGGTTGTGCCAGATTGTCACAACATGAGTTAAGCCTTTGAGATGGTTTAGTTTGAACCTGGCCCTGGAAAACACAGATGGCCACATACTGCTTCTGCAAGAAGGAGCTGAGAGGATGTAGTGTGGAACACGCCATGCAGTCTGGGATGTCCTCCAGCTCAGTCTGGGTAGGCAGCAAGAAGCACAGTTTAAGGAGCTTTTTTCCTGTAGCATCTGCAGGCTGTTAGCCAGCAGACTGCACCAGCTCAGCAATGGTTTGTGCTGGGTCAGCATCTTTGAGAGCTGGCACATTTCAGCCCATTGCTCTCTCCTAGGCCCTAGATGTCCATCTCTGCTGTAGCTTGTTGTCTGCACCCTGCTCAGGGCTTGTTTGCGTCCCCTGTGTGTGTGGCAGCTGGCTCTGACACTTCTCTTACTGCCCAGTTCCTTGTGTTTGTGGTGCTTCACACGGTGTTTAGCCCAGCCACCTTGCTGCCATCAGGCCTGCTGCTGCCCCAGACCTTTCATTTGCTGCTCTCCTGACAACAGAAACCCAGTGTACGCACCTGAGCCACAGGTGAAGGGCACACTGTGCAGAACAACCTCTGCTGTGGGCTCTTGCTCCCTGGAGCTCCCTGTCTGCGTGGCTGTGTGGCCTGAGAGCCTTCCATGGATCTCTGCCTTTGGTAGGCCAGTCCAAACCCAGGCACCTTGCAGGGAAGGGACTCGAAGTCCCTTGAGGGGAAACACAAGTGTCTCAGGGGGGATGTACATCAGGTGCTTCAAGGAAAGGGGCAGTTCTTTGTGCACTGTGGCTGGATGTGGCTCCCTGACCTCTCTCCCCCTGCAGGACTGTGGTCGCTGAGCTATGAGCAGGAGCTCACCACGCCGCTGCACATCACGGCCAGCCGGGGCCACACCGACTGCCTGCGGCTCCTGCTGCTCCGCGGCGCCGCCGTCGACTTTGCTCCGGGGGGCAAGACAGCCCTGCACGAGGCGTGTGCAGCTGCCAGCACCGACTGCGTGCGCCTGCTGCTCAGCTCTGGAGCTGATCCTGAGGCTGTCTCTGAGGATGGCTACAGGCCCCTGCACCTCTGCAAGAGCTCAGACTCCATCGAGTGAGTGCTGCTTGGGGGAGCACAGCCAGCCTCCCTCTCCCTCAAGCCTAATCCCATGTAGGAGGGGTCCCTGGAGGTGGGTTGATGGGTGCAGAACGGGGGTGGCTTTGGTGCCTGTTCCTGGGCCAGGATCATCTCTGAGGCCAAACAGATGACTGCAAGCTCGTGTCCTTAGCAGATGCAGCTGAGCCAGGTGCTGCTGTCTGGTCTGCCCACCAGCAACGTGGAGCCAGTGAACCAGTGGAGTTCAGGGCATTCCTGAGCAGATCCACTGCATATGTGAGTAGGCATTAGGTGTGGCAACACTTCAAGAGATCTGTGCAGAGTTAGCTGAAATTAGGGTGACAATATCTCTACTCACCGGTCATCCTGGCTTAAAACCACTGCTCCAGGGCACAAGGAGCAGGGATTTTTGGACTCTAGGGAAAAGCTATGGGATGGTATAGATGTGGGGGCTGGGAGGCAGGATGGGAGGTGGAGATGAGAAATGGTCACCGAGTCACCTTGGCCCACTCAGGTGTGTCCGGCAGCTGCTGCAGCATGGTGCCAGTGCAAACAGTCGGACGGAGGAGGAGAACGACACAGCACTGCATGTGGCATCACGGCACGGCCTGGCAGAGCATGTCCAGCTGCTTCTGCGCCACGGGGCTGAACTGGAGGTAAAGAACAAGGAGGGGCAAACGCCCCTGAACACTGCCTGTGCTCAGCGCCATCAGCCCCAGGACATGGACCGCTACTACCGGGTCTGCCAGCTGCTGGTGGAGAGCGGTGCCAGCATCAACGCTGCGGATCAGGACCGGCAGCACCCACTTCACCTGGCCTGCAAGAATGCCAATGCTCAAATTGCAGAGTTACTGCTGGCCCAGGGTGCCAATGTCAATGTCATGAACTATGGTGGCAACACGGCCCTGCACAACATCCTGCAAGTAGCTGCCTACAAGCCAGAGCATCGCCCGGAGCTCGTGGTGCGAGCGCTGCTCAACCATGGAGCCGTCCGCATCTGGCCAGGCTCCCTCCTCAAGGTGTGGGGCTCCAGCGGTGCTGGGAGTGTGGTGGGAGGGGAAGGTTGTGAACAACATCAGGGCCCCAGTGGGCCCTCCCGTCACAGCAGGGCGTGTTCCATGGCAGCCTGTTTGCTGTCCTGCCCTGCTCTGCCCAGGGCCTGGGAAGGGAGAACTGGCATTAAGGGAGAACTGGTATGGGATGGTATCCCTGATGTTTCCTCCTGGGGTGTGTTTTCCTGTAGGACTCTCCTTCTTCTGTCTGCTAAGCTGTGTGGACGGTACTCACCCAGTTTCCATAATCACTCGCTCTGGAAAGTGTTGGTCTTTTTTCTTTGGAGGTGTTTCTTCTCAGGGGCACACCCTCCAGCTCCTGCTGTCTCTGCAAGACACCAGCAGACAAAGGGTTAAATTCCTGTCTTAATTCCTGAGCAGTGCAATAATTACCCAGCCCGGAGATCAGCAGATTGCTCTCCCCTTTGGGAAAATACAGGAAAATCAACAATTAACACTAATTAATCTCCTATTAACGCCAGATAATGAGGATCACTGGTACAGCCAGAATAGACTCTGACAGCTACTGCTGGCCTGGGCCATGGGGAGTGGCAGCCTGAAGCCGGGGAAATCTGCCTCTGTGTGGCTTTGCCTGGGTGGGGTGTGCTCCAAAGGCTGCACTGTTGCTAGGTACATGGCATGGGTGTGTCACCTGCACCTCTGCGAATGTGGGATGCACCAGAGATGTTGTACAAATATGTGTGAAGTCTTCTGGAGCTCCGTGCAGCCCTTGACATGGGCACAGCACTGCTTAAGACACAGGTACAGATGTCTCTGCAGCCCTGCACCAAACAGGCACAATCCTGCATCCCTGAGACCCTGGTGCAGCCCTCAACAGAGGCAGAGTGTGCTGCGCTCTGGTTGATCACAGAATGAGTGCCAGTCCCTGCTCATGCTCTAACTACCGAAATGTGAGGTAAGGAACCTGGTGTAAAGCAGAGTGTTGGTGTTTATGAGCCGCTTGCAGCAGTGAAGCCGATGGAGATAATCATCCAATCCATGTACAACAGTCCCTGTGTCTGAGGAGGAGCTGTGGGGACGCAGTTGTGCTGAAGGCAGCCATGCTGTGCATGTTGGGTGATGGCTCAGTCACCCTCTTTGCAAGGAGGGATGCTCTGGTGCTTCATACCTGCAGTGGTTTTTCTCTCCTGGGTCAGCACGCGGGAAGGACAGGAGTTCACCAGATTTACCGTATCTGGGTTTGAGCAGTATTTTACGAGGTGACAGTGGGGCTTGCAGGACCTTGTCCAATGATGGTGATCACTTGCTCTCTCCCTGGCCAGGTGCTGCGGTACTGCCACACCTGCCCACGTGTCATCGAGGCCCTGGTGAACAGCTACACCCACGTGCGCGTCTCTGAGGACTGGGTGGAAGCAGTTCCAGCAGAGGTTGTAGAGGTGAGGGAACAAATGCCTACTGCTGGCTGAAGAACACAAGTCCAGGTTCTGATGGGTTGCCAGGAGCATCTGGGCCTGGAGGGGTTTGGGCAGTGTGGGGTTGCCAGACACAGGGGTGGTGCTGTTGGGGACAGGGAGGATGCTCCATAGTGAAGCAAATGGATGTTTGGTTCTACCTCTGGTCCCAGGGTGATATCTTCAGCTTTTTATGCCTATGGTCCTTTCTTCTCTCTGTAGAAATACCCATGTTTCTACCAGTCGCTTTTCTCCCTGGGGCACAGACCTCGCTCCTTGCAGCACCTGGCTCGGTGCACTCTCAGGACCATGCTGGAGGGCCGCCTGCTTCTGGTCCTGTCCCAGCTACACCTGCCAAGCGCCCTGCACCAGTTCCTGCTGCTCGGCTTCGAGGACATTCTCTACTAAGGGTTGTGGTTCCAGTCCTGCTGTGCCTTTCAGTGTGGATGTTCCATCCCTGCCAATGCAGTCTGTGCTTTCCCCTCACCCCCTTCCCCTCAGCCCACTCCTACCTGGCCACGTTGGCCCCCTGTGCCAGGCCTGTTGCTGTGTCCCAGTCCCAACCAGCCTTGTGCTCTGCCTCATGCACCTGTTTTGGAGCATTCTGTTTGTCCATGCTAATCAGCACAGACTCCAGACTAAGAAAGGGAGGCATGGGGATTAGGGCATTTTGTGGTACAAGGAGCAAAGACACTGCATGGGTCACAGGCTTAGTAGTAGGATATCGGTTTCCCTATCCCAAATCCAAATACTCTAGCCTGTACTAGGCAACACTGGTGCCCTGAATGTTTGCTGTGATCCTGTCTTTAGTCAAGTTGTTTAGGGTCTGTACCCAAAGGTATTTGGAATAAATCCTGGTCTTTTTACCTACCTGAGCATGACTTCTATGTTTCCTTGAAGACTGTCCTGACAGAGCTCACCTGACATGTCATGGGTGGTGGCATATGCACTCAGACCTGTGCACCCACCTGCTTCTCAGAGGGAAATGTGTGGTAGGTGTTCCGCTCAAACCCCTTTCATGAAGGTACAATGTCTGGGTTACCTGGCTCAGGAGCTTGGGGCAGGATGGCAGTGCCTGTGCAGCACCGGGGGCTTCACAGCTGGGTGAGCAGGCATGTGCCCTGAAAATGCTGCTCCCCTGGGCAGAGAGCAGCCAGCACCCGCAGAGCACTGTGCGAGTTCGCACTGCGGCCTGGGCTGCACCACGCTCTCGACAAGGAAAAGGGAGAAGTTTGATCCTGTGACTTCAAGATACAGTTTTAAAGAAGGGAAGCACTATCCATCCTTTAAAGATCTGCTGTAAGCAAACTCCATTACTACTTCTGGCTCAAGGAGTACCTTGAGCACTGCAGCTGTGGCTGGCACAGGTACCCAGGGCAGCGTACTGTGGGTCCCTCCTCTTGCTGCACTCGTTCTGCCTGGCCTCTCTTTGTGGCCATGTCAACAGTAGGACTCGGCAACATGCAGCTCTGAAGACAAAGCTGTTTGACAGACCCAATGGTGCTGTCTGTTCCTGCCTCTCTGGGCACATGGGCTGTGGCTCTGTGCCCTCAGTTACTGTCACCTTATACTGCCAGGCCCTGCTGCTCTGAGGGGGAGAGCCCAAAATCACACTGTGAGGTTGATTGTGCTGTTCCTAATGTGCCTGCACTGCTGATGTGCCACAGCAGGAATACTAACAGGGCACAAGAGGGATGTGTTTATGTGGTACAGGTGCACACAAGGTGCCTGGAAAGCACTTGGGGCTGCCTTTGTGTAGGTACCATTGCAGTATAGAGATGGTGTATCTCAGGAACGTTTAACTATGTGTTTTACGACATCCAGGGGCAGAGAGGTGAGGTGCTGGCTTGAGGTGACCACAATGATCTGCAAAACAGGGATGAAGTGTACAGGGGAGCCGAAGTTTTTGAAATACACCCATAATGGCCTGCCCTCTCACCGTGGACCAGCAGTGCATTTCCTTTGAACCAGGGTAGGAACTGAGTCTGAAGTTACCTCCTTCCTGCTAGCTGAACTGGCTTGTCTGCTCAGGTGATCTGTTTATGGATCAGGGCCAGTTTTCTTGTTCCCAAAGTCTAATCACCACTTTAGAGAGTTCATTTTTAGCCAGGTGATGTTTGTGAGTGAAGGAGGAACAGAAACAGGAAGGTTTGTCATTTTTGGTGGCAGCACAATCTGGGATTGCCTTAGCCTGAGCTGGTGTCCTGGTCTGAAGGCAGCCTGCAGAGCAGCACACCTGGGCAGGTGTACCATCCTTCTCTCCAACATTGTTCCTATGCCCGCAGTAACTGGTGCTCAGTAATGCATGCTCAGATGCTAAAATATCTCCTTAAGAACAGGGAAGGGTTGAATTTAATGGTTTGCTTTATTTTGTAGTTGTTACTTGTGACTGTTAGGCTTATAGCTGTTTCCTGGGTCTTGCTGGTTGCTTTTGCCAGTTCCAAGGCTGCTCTGCACTGGGTGATGAGGGCAGCTCCAGCTCTTCCGGCGGAAAGAGGTGAGCCCACAGGGTCTGGTTTCTCCAAATGCAGGAGCAGGTGGAGCTCTGGCACATCCTAGTCCTCCCTGGACAAAGGTGTTGTGGCCCAGATGGGCGCCTGCTGCAACAAAGGATCCGTGGTGGGGCTGCAGGTACGTTTCCAGGGCTCCTCTCAGAGCCACCAGATTTGCAGACAGAGCATCCTAGTGTGCACCAGCCCATCAGGGAGGGCTGAGGTCAGGTGGGTGGCCGAGATGGGCAGGCCATCCCTGGCCACACATCTTCAGAAACTGAATTTTGTCTGCGCTCCCACCAAAATTGAAAGGGCAGGAGTTCATTATGTATAAGGATACCCCTGGGTAACAGTCTTCAAGGAATGTGAGGCTGGTAGGAAAAGGGAAGAACCTTTTACAGAGTGACCAAGGCAACTGGTGGGGAAAAAACTAAACCAAATCAAACAACCCACCAGAAAAGCTTCTGGGAACTCCAACCCTTTGGCAAATGGAAACAATCAGAAAGGTTCAAGCTAAGATGCAGGCTGAGTGGAAATGCTCTGAGTTCAACTCAGTTATGCTAATTGATTAGCAATTGGTTTTCAAAAACATTTACAAGAACAGATTTTAAAAGGTTTAATGTTCTAGAGCACGTTCTGGCAATTTAATAAGCTTTGCTATTTTCTCAGGTTTCTGAAGGGGAAATTCCTAATGCAGCATTGGATGTACTTGCTGGGACAATTTTGCCAGGGAAATTTAACCATCCCAAGTGGGAGGGCTGTGGTCTCCACTGAGAACACCAAGAATTGGGTGATATTAGCACAGGGGCATGGGGTTCTGGTGTGTTTTCACCAGCTGCTGCAGGCACAGGCAGCTGCTGGTCACTTTTGTGTCCTAGGTTTGCTGGGAATGTCTTTTGGGCATAGGCTGCTGCTCCTGCTTCAGCACCCACCTGGTTTTGTCAGCAGAGCAGTCACGGCAACATGCACCCTTAGGAGTGGCTGGAGAGATGTGAGTCCACCACTGCGTTCTCAGAGCAGCCATTCGAGTGACATGCTCTGGGAAAAAGTCATCCCAGTTCTAGACAGAAGTTCCATCCCAGCTGCAGCCACTGGATCCTGCTTTGAACCCTCCCTGTGCAGCCAAAGCCCTACCCATCCCCGGGATCCTCTTTTGACAGACAACCAGCACTCTCTGCAGGCTTCCCAGCCTCAAGCACCTGCTTGACTCTCACTCGATTTTTCCTGTTCCTCAGTAAAGACCATGAGGCCATAAGGGGGGTCAATAGTAATGGTACTTACAGCTGCAAAGCAAGTAGAGGAAAGCTCTTCCCCAGCATGTCTGTCCCCACCCTGAGTTGTACCCTGCTTCTTAGGTAGTTTTGAGTCAAAGAGGCATCTTTGTATTTTTTGGTTGTGGAGAGACTTTTTTTTTTCTGCCATAAATTGGACCAGCCACTTTTTGGACCTGTGTATATTTGAGCATTCTGATACCCTTGTGGCAAGGAGAGAAGAATTGCACAGTGTATTGATTGCCTCCCTCTATTTATCTTTCTGCTGTCCCTGTCATGTTTCATTTGATGCCATGTAAGTATATATGGGCAATGATTGTCTTTCTCTTCATCATATTATTTAAAACTATACAGATCTCTGCTATTTCTCTCCTTATTCAGGCTGGAATTCTGTTCAGCTGTGCTGTTCCTGTGTGGAGGCTGTCACCCAGCCCTTATGCCACAGACAGGGTTTCCCTGGGCCTTTACTGGTTGCAGTGCATCCCTCAGAGAGGGAGGGAGGACGTCTGTGCACAGCACTCGAAACAGGGTTCTGCTGTGATTGTGTAAGGGTTGTTCTGTTGTGGTTTGAGATCCACACAAATGCCCAGGAACCTTGGATTCATATTTGACATGGTTTGACCAGTTGCACAGCCCAGGAGGAGGCCTGAGCAGTGATGCCCTCCAGTCAGTGTGGTCTGTGCTCTGATGGTGGGTGTTGCAACCTCTGATGTTTTTCAGGCTTGTTACTATCCATGATGCCATCCCTGATTTAAAGTGAAGCCCCATTCTTCTTACTTATTATGTTGCACCTTATACTTCACTGTAACAAACCAGGCTGTTCATGAAGCTGGTGTTTCCAGCAACCCGGATCAGGTTGTCTTGAGCAAGTGCCGCCTGTTACTTTTACCATCCCAACAATTAATTTTTATCAATTCCAATAATTTTATTGGCAATTGTTTTTTCTCTCTGATTGCTAATAGTGTATAGCATTGACATGTGAAGAGAATAGAGCTAGGAATACACCTGTCAAATGGCTGTGAAAGAGAAGTCTCCTCAGTCACCAAGTTCTTTTGGATCTGTTAATACTGAGCACACTAACTGCAGCATACAGCTAATTTTTCTTATTAGAATGCCATGCAGAACCTAGCCAAATGACTTACAGGATTCTAAGCTTGGCCCATCTCTCTCATTAGCTCTATCAAACTTGTAGGCTTATAAAAAAGGTACATAAAATCATTTGAAAGTACTTCTCCCAAATGACATTAAATTGGGTTCTAGTTTTTACTAACTTGCCCAGGACATCCTTTGACTGCTTGTCTGTGATTGCTTGGGAGGTATGTTGAACTAACTGCTCTGTAGTTTCTTGGATATCCATGCAAACACATTTAAATACTGACAAGACATTGGTATTTTTCCCCCTAGTAATCTTAAGTTCCCCAGTGCGCCATGATTTGTTATAAAGAAAAAAATAAATGGTTCAGTGAACTCATTAGCCAATTAAATACTCTTGGCTGTAAGCTCTTCTCCTGCACATTATAAAAATTGTTACTTACACAGTTTAGCATCTTCCTTAATTACTGATGAAATAGAAAGTATTTCATTACCACTGTAAAATATGAATATTGCACATAGTTGTTCCAAATGCAGAGTAGAAATATTTAGTGAGTTATTGGTTTTTATTATGCAGAATGTGTGTTGCACACAGACACCTGGGGCAGGTGCCCAGTGCCTGCAGGTCTCTGGGCTCTCTGCTGCAGGGGCATCCTGCTCTAGGGTCGATGTTTCAGGAAGTTTGAGAAATCGGAGGGGTTCAGAGTAGCACCATGAGTGGGTAATGGGCTGCAGTGGCTCCTGGCAGTGGGAGCTGTGGAGAGGGGGGGGTTGGACACACCAAGGTTGCTCCTCAGAGTCCCGTGTGCCAGGTGTGGGTGCCTGTTCTCCAGTTCAGGGTTCACAGGGCAGAAGGGGCTGAGAGCCCCCTCCCAAAGAGCACCAAGGGCCCTTCATTGTCCCCTGACACCCACTGCTGGACCCTAGTGTGCCTTCTTGCTCAACCTCCCTGCAGGGTTCAGTCAGCGCTGTCAGGCCTTCCGAGTGCCACTTGGAGGTAAAACTAGAGCTGGTGGCTGGAAATTGAAGCTGAACAAACACATATTAGAAATGAGACATTTTTAATAGCAAGGGCAATTAATCTTCTAGTTAATTGCATCTTAGAACAGGTTATCATAGTGGATGTAGATTTCTTATCTCAGGGGTTATTTTAAAATTACATGAGGATTTGCCCTAGCCCAGACCAGGGATCATCTGCATGGTGCTCAGCCCAGTCCCGAAGAGATCAGGCTGATTAATTACAGACCTATGAACCACTCCCCTGCACTGGGCTGCCACAAGCTGCTGTCTGTGTCACACCACTGAGACTGTGTTTGGCCCCACAATAATAAGTTCCAGTTTCCCTTCCCAGCACTGTTAACTCCATTGACACCTCCTTGACGGCTCTGACTTGACCCGACTTTCCTTCATTTTGACCCCACTGGTTTGTACTGGTTCCCTCACCTTCCTTGCTCTGAATGTGCTGCCTGCAGTGGTTTCTGAGAAAGACATTCTGAAATAAATGGTGATGCTGCTTTTATTAAGTTATTTAAATATTTGCTCTTACACCATTTCTCTCACAAGCTTTAGCTTTGAAATCTCAGCTGTTTGGCAGCAGCAGGCATGTTTCACTTGAGTGGGGTGGACAGTGGTCAGGAGTTCCAAAGGACCCCAGGGCTGGATGTGACCCACAAAGGCAAACCCTATCCTTTCCCCAGCACACGAGCGCCTCAGGGGCCCCCTGACAACCCTGGCTGTGATTTCCCCCTGAAGAGGAACTGCAAGGTGCCCTGACTCAGGGTAGTAGGAACCTCAGTGTCCACCCCAAGCTCTACCCCCACCCCAAGCAACACAGCCCCCCTGAGCAGAGCTCTGCTGGACTCATGTTGGGGACTTGCTTGGCCTGACAGCAGCTCTCCCACTGCTGAGGGCTTCTGGTCTTTGTGAGAAGCATGACTCCAAGTACTTCCTGCACCTCTCTTTCCATCCAGACGTGCTGCAGCAGATGCTGATGCTCCTGAGGTGCCATGCTCCACAGATGAATCCCAGGGGAGCAGACCCCTTTTGCACACTGGTGCTCTTCGGGCTGTCAGCCCCGCTCTGGCTCATTGCCACATGTCAGCAGTGTCACCTACAGCTGCTTAGCAGGGATGGGTGGTTCGGGTCGCTAAAAGAATCACCAGCAAAGGTATCAACAAAAGCAGGTTTGGTATAACTTTGCAGTGGTAGCAGAAGATATCAAGACTGGTCAGAAAACAAGGAAATGGCCAAAAAAACTGTCTCAAGGACCTGGAGCTGGAGAAACCTGAGCAGTGACAAAATAACAAGAAAAGTTACCTGAGCACATCTATGAGGAAAGGCTGAGGGAGCTGGAACTGTTCAGCCTGGAGAAGAGAAGGCTCCAGGGGATCTCATCAGTGTGGATAAATACCTGAAGGGAGGGCACTAAGATGATGGAGTCAGGCTGTTTTCAGTGGTGCCTTTGACTGGACTGTGCTCCCAGCTGAAGAAATGATATTCATGTGCCAGACTGTATTGTGGATAGTGTTGCATAACCCATTTTGCTCTGGATCCTGCATCCTGCACTCTGAGAATGCCAGCTTTGCTTATAGGCTCTTGGGTTCTATCACAGAGCCATGAGATGTATGTCTATATAGTGACCTGCAGATGATGGATGTCTTCCGAATGAAAGGTTCTAGAGTGCCATGCTCACATAACTCCTGGGGCAGAACAGTGCACTTGGAGAGAGCTGCTTCCAGGCTAAACATGCAAGAGTTACCAGCCCTGTACCTTAGAAGCCCCATAAATGATCTGAAGAATTTGGCTAGCATCGCTCTCCCTAAGCAGGATCCAAACACAGGAGTGAGGGAGGGCTTGGCTCCCCTAAGCAGAACAATCCTCAAAGAAATATGTGAAAGGAATATGTGAACCTTGTCCAGGACTACAGAAACAAAAATTTCTGGTCTGAGATATTGTGAACAGCAAACCCATGCACCTGGGAATGTTCTTGCTACTGTTAATTAGGATCCTGGATTCTTATTGCTCTAGCTAGGGCTTTGCCAGGTCTCTAGCTCTGAAATATGTTCCCCAGGCACAAACAGGCATTTCCTCAGCTGCTGCAGACAGGTTTTGTTGTCAGAAGCTGAAGACAGAAGTACATGGGCAGCTCTGCAGTCAGGGAAAGCCTGTGGGACCATGTCTGCAGAGGCCAGCTGGGACCCCCTGGGTGCCTCTTGCACATGAGCTCTTGCAGTGTGTGGCTGCAGAGCCTGATGGATCATGTCATGGGCACATCCAGTAGCAGAATCTGTGCCTGGCGGGAGCCCAGCTTTGGTCAAACAACACCATGGCCACAGCCAGCCTGTTATCTAGACTTCCCAAACTTTGAGTAAATAATTTTACAACATTACTCTTGCTTTTAATATGTTTAGCAGCTATATTGCAGGAATGCCTAGAGGCTGTGACTAGATTTAGTCCTGTTGTGCTAGATTCCGTGCAGAGATAGTAAGTGGAGCAGGTAGAGGCATAAAGTTAAGACTGCATAGCAGTTTCCATTAGGAAGACCTGCTTTCATTTCCCAGTCAGTCATTACACTTTAACTGTTGCAGTTGTGGTTGCTGTGCTGTGTGCCTGTCTCAGAACTTCACCCATTACAGATACAGCAAAAATTAATTGGCCTGTATTTGGCCAACAGCTGGTGCATCAGGAATACACTCCAGACTCTCCACTTCAGAGAGGAGTGCTGGCCTGGATGGTTCTTTTTCTGCCCGGTAGCACAGGACCAAATTTTCCCTAATTAACAGCCTCTGAGGATCCCACTATGCATATTCCAAACAAGGACACTTTTAGAGGCTGATGGTTTTCTCCCAGGATCCTCTGTGCTGACCAGACAGGCCACATACCATCTTCAGGACAGACATTGTGTCCCAAGTGTCAAGTGTTGAGCAGGACACTTTCCAGTCTTTCCTACTGACTCCAGAAAAGCAGGCAAATGGACTTGTCCATGTTCACATGTCTGAAGCAAGGAATGGAGGAGAGGAGGAGGAGGAAGAATCTCAAGCATGTCTAATGCAGAAAACAGAGAAGAGAGGTGGGAAGCAAAGGCAGACTGAGGATGGAGGGCCAGCTTAGGCAGTGGCGTGATGGAGGAGATGGGCCAGGCTGGTCTGTGGTTGCTGAAGGTGCTGCTTGCAGAGCCTGAACTTGAATACAGCACTCGGGGCCCAGCTTGGTGAGACTCAGGATCACATGCTGAGACTGAAAAACATGAGCCACGACCCAGTGACCCCAAAACAGGAGAGAGCAGGTCTCTTCTTTAACTCAGTGTCTGATAATGTCGCTAACAATGTCCTGAGAGATCTCTGACAACAGCTGAGAGTGCAATGAGACCAGGGGCTTCACGAATTGCACACACAATTACTATTTCTATGCTGTACCTGGCATGTTGGACAGTCTATCTTCAGGCACTTTTAGGGAACACACTGGGTCTTTGAGAGGGAGGGATGAAGCCCCTTAAACTGGAATCGAGGGGCTTTCTGCAGAGAAGGTGTGTGGAGAGGGAAAGATGCCCAGGGAGCATCTGAGCAGCGGAGATCTGAGCCTCAAGTGGAAGCCATGGAAACTGCATTTTGCTAGGCAGCAAGAGGCTGTGGAAGATCAGACAGAGGTTACACAATTGAAATTGGGAAAGCCCACGGAAGTCCAATGGGTGGACGTGCAACCTGGACCCTCATTCTAAGTCGGCTCACCCTGTGAGGATGCTGGATGTGGGAGCTCTGTCCCATTTGATGTACACACTAGACTACAGCAGCACAATCTTTGCTTTGCTATTCTTACAATCTTTTTTCTTTTCTGCAGTCCTTCAACATATCCTTCTCTGAATCTTTGCTTTACTATTTGCACATGAGTTTCTACCTCTACTGCAAGGTCTCATGAGACAAAGTAAACCAGAGTGGAGTAAGTTGTTGGTGCCTCGAGTACATTCCCCCCTCCTGGAGGTTTGGCCCTCCAGGGTCAGGGCCAACTCATATGATGCAGCCTTCTGTCATCAGATCTGCTCTGCTAATCTTCCTCAGGTCCTGTGGGAATACACCCTAGTCAGTGAAGCCCCTGCCTTGCTACAGCCCTTCCTGCCTGGCTTCCCACCTCTCTGGAAGCAGCCTTTCCTTGCTGCTCCTGGCATGGAACCAGAGACTCAATGTTTGAAGGGAGATGGGGGCTGCAGGTAATGCAAGTGTATGATCAGGTAAGCAGAACCTTAATCTTGGAGCCATTAGTAGGGACTTAGAGGGTGCAAGCTATTGCTGTGCAGAGGTCAGTATTGAGCTTGTGCTATTGTCTTCAGGCAGGACCTGCTGCTGTGGGCACGGGCTGCCATCCTCCCTCGTGGGAGCCACAGTTCACCCCCAGCTCGCTCGGTTACCCAGCAAGGTCACTGAAGAGAGCAGTTTCCTGTTGCTCTCAAATATCTTGCTAACCTCCCTGTAGGTGAGGTGTGGGTTGGTTACACAGAAAAGATTCATCAAGCAATTGATCAAATTGCATTTGCTCAGGAGCCAGAAAGCTGCTTGCACAGCCTGGATCTGGGCCCTTTTGAGTGCAGTCTTGAGATCCAGTAACACATGGCTATGCTTTCACTTTCTCCATGGTCTAAGGTGCCTTCACAGCAGGGAATGGACCCAAACTACATGCATGAAGATGACTCCAACCTGAAGGTTCCTTTACCACAGACATCTGGTGGATGAGACAGGAGAGCTGGGGCAAGGACAGACAGAACATGAACGCTGACCAGCAGATCTGGATCCATGCTCCTTGTTGTGTCAGAACTTGTCTCTGTGGTGGGATTCATCCAAATGCTTGTCACTGCCATGCTCCTTCCCAGCATGGAGTCTGGGCCCTAATCCTGGACTAGGGGCTGCAGCCAGTCAATGACCTGCAAAGCCGTGCATCTCTCACTCTCTCAGGGGTGGGAGGTGTCTGCATCAGACTAGTGACAGGGACCCCCTATGCCAGGCCTAAGTTTTATGATTCAGTATTTGAGCCTGGATGATTATCTTACCATTAACTTCTCCACACCCATTTCTCTGGCTTGGAGCAGGACTGTTCTTGCTGTGGAGGGATAATTCTTTGGGACCACAAGGATGTGCCACAGAGAAAGGCACAAAAGACATGAAAGAAAGAGGAGGCCCTGTGATATCATATCTGGGCCCTGGGGATTCAGATTGTGCCTGTTTAGTGGAGGAAGGCTGAGTACCCCACTTTCAGCACAGTGGGCCCACTTTGCCTCACTTACATGCTCCACAGAGGATCCGAGTGTCCAACTCCACGGCTGGGCTGTCACGTCCCACAGAAAACACACACTTCAAAGTGGTGTTCCAGAACTCCTCAGGGATAGAGCAGAAGGTGATGGTGGAGAAATCCATGTGTTTATACAGATATCAATGCCACCAGGGAGCCTGGGTAGCTAAGCAGCCAGAGGTACTGCATCCCTGGTCAAAGGGGGAATGCAGGCAGGAACACACAGGGGACTTGAGAAGAGGAATAGCCCTAGGTGAGAGCGAGAGGTCTGGCATGTCACTGTGCCACTGAAACTACAGTTGGAGTGAGTGTAGACATGACTTCAGCTCTAGCATTTCTCGACTTCCAAGCACTTTACACGGAAATCCTAATACTTTTCTGAAGCAGGGCTTCCGTTTGCCTATTGCAGGTCTGGTGAGCAGCTCTCTATAGACAGAGGACAACCCAAATGCCGAGCTGGGGGCAGAAAGTCCTCTATTTTAGCGTGGGGACCCCCCACAAGGAGCAGGCGATGTTTCCCCGGACACAGAGAGCACAGCGGAGCCGCGCAGTTCTCGCCGCAGCTCGGGAGCTTTCGACTCGCACGGGTGTCGCTTGCTCTGCAGATGGAGCGATGCGCACCAGGGCCGCTGGCCGGCACCGGGGGACGTGTCTGACACACGGAGTGCGGGGGGGCCGAGCGGTGTCGGGACCGCGGGGAGCAGCAAGAGGGGGCGTTTCAGGACACACCCCCTTCCCCCGCTCCACCCTGACCCGGTGCGTCTGCGGGAGGCCCCGCGGTCTTCCCGGCCCCGCGGCGCCCGAGCCCGCCGGTCTCACGCAGACCCCGCTCCGAGCTGACAAGGCTCCAGGGCCGGGAAAGGGGCAGCCCCGACCCTGCCCGGTGGTTGCTCCCTCCGCGCCCCGTTGGGCGGCGGGCGGTCTGCGGGCACGGCACAGCCCCGGCACGGGGCGGCTGGTGCCTGGCCAGGGCCGGTCCGTCGGGGCGCTGGAGCCCGCCCTTCGCCACCGTCCCCGGGCCACTCCCCGCGGGCTCGGCCGTCAGGAGCTGCCGACAAGGCCGTCTCGGGTCCGGCTGTGGGAGCCAGTGGTGCCGGGGCGCAGCAGAGTCGGCTCGCCCCGTCCGTGGGCCCGGCCCCCGGACCGGAGAGGGCTGTACCGAGCGGCGCGGCCCCGTCCCGTCCCCACAAAAGCACCCTTGTCCTGGCCCCGTAATTGCTAATCATCAATCACTATTAATAACAGCTGATGAGGCGGGAGGGGGAGGTGCCTTCCCAGGGGCCGGCCGCGCCGGGGGAGCGGGCCGCCTTGCCCCGCCGGAGCGGGCGCTGAAGGAGGAACTCGACCGTGATGTGCAGAAGATGGATGAGAGCAGAGGGC
>VXAD01012646.1:165664-227382 GCA_013399195.1 Dicrurus megarhynchus | reverse complement strand
ACCGCCTTGCCCAGTTTCTCCGAGCCCCCCGACGGCTTCTACCCGCCGCAGGAGCTGCCCCCGCCGCGCGCCACCCCCGACGCCGGCTGCCGGCGCAGCGCCGACGGCCTGGAGGCGGAGGAGCTGCCCCCGGGCCGCGACAAGGGGCCGGCCGAGCCGCCGCTGCACTTCCCGGACCCCTTCCCGGGCCTTGCAGGTAAGAGCGGCGCGGGCCCGTCCTGCCCGGCGGAGAGCAGCCGCCCCGCCTCACCCGGATCCCCGCAGTCCCGGGGAGACCTGCCCGGGTTCTCTCCGCCGTCCCAGCGGCACCTGGGGAAAGGCGGTTTTGCGGGCCGGAGCTCGCCAGGACGGGAGCCGCGCAGCGGAGGGGCTGGGGGCCGGCCGCGGCAGGCAGGACGGCGGGGTCGCCACGGGTCGAGGCGGCGGGACCTGCCCTCAGCTGCACTCGGGCCGAGCCGGGAGGACCGAACCGATTCCCCTCCGTCCCAGGCCTGGTCCGCAACGCCCGCAGCTTTCGCGGATGGGAGTCAAACTTCGCTTGCCTCGGCCGGGCCGCGGGGCAGGAGGGGCGGGAGAGCGGCCGGTCCTGGGGGACGCCACGGTGGGACTGGAGCGCCGCGGCCCGGAGCCCCGGCCGGACCAGCTGCACGGAGCTCTCCGAGGTCCTGGCACTCGGCCCGGGGCGAGTGAGGCGGAAAGTGGCGGGGCGTCCCACGGCTCGGTCCGCAGCCCTCCCCGCCCGCACCGATCTTGGTCCCGGTCCCCGTACCGGTCCCGTTTGGTGCGGCGCGGGGCTGCGCCTTGTCCCCAGCATGATGCCGCGTTCCGGGCGGGTGCCTCCCGGCGTCGCCGTGCTGCGACTACCGTCTTTCTAAAGTTTCCCCGGAGCCCGCCCCGCAGGGGCGACGGTGGAGCAGGTCCCGCTCCGAGGCGGCCGCCCGCAGCCCCGCTCTCCTCCGTCCTGGCCGCTGCGCCCGCCGGCTCGGCACCGGCTCAGCCCGACGGCGCGGACAGGCGGCAGCGCCCCTCCCGGGACCCTCGGTGCGGCCGGGAACGGCTCCCGTCGGGGGCCCCGCCTTTGTGCGCTGCGGCCGCTCCCCGAGTGTGCCAGCACCAGCCTCAGAGACTTGTTGCTCCGTATTTCTCAGCCAGGTCCAGCACTCACCTCTTCTCCCTCGGGTCCTGCAGCACGGGGAGTGAGGGGTCCCTGCGGCAAGACCCAGACGAGCCAGCTGCTGCTTCTCTGGCGTGGCCTCTCTTGAGCTGTCTCCCCTGGCTGCTCCTGAAATCCACCTTTGTCTCACAGGCTTCTTGGCATGGATGTGTGCTGAGAATCTCTGCTGCTTCTTGCAGTGCTTGGCTGTTTGTTCTCCATCCTCTCTTTAGTCTCTCCTAGGTAAGCCCAGATGTTTTCCTTGCCCTGCCTTGTTCGTCCCTCAGAAGAGCATTTCATTCCCTCAGGTACCCCTTAGACCTCGCACCCCAAGTAGGACAATGGGGGCATTCTGCCTCCCCCTTGCCTTTGTGGGTTATTGGGGTATTGGGTGCTCCTCCAGTGCTCACCGGCCTCTGTGCTGAATCAAAAGCCCAGTGCGATTTTTTTTTTTGTGAAAGTCTTCTCGAGAGCAGCTCTGCCCTGGCCAAAACCAGGTCTATACAACCGTATCTTTCCAGTCTGTGAGCAGATAAACTGCATTGTGCTTCATCTCCCTCTATGGCTCCTCCATAACTGAGCCCAATATGTTCCCTCCTCCCAGGGGACTCAGATGAACTGTCCCAGACCGTGGCCACTTCTGAGTCCAAGAAATTCTACCTCTAAGATTTTTCCTGTTGCAACTGGATCATATGATGGAAGGGAAGATGTCTTGCTTCTGCTGTTCATCCCCTGCTGCCTCTGGGCACTGGGCTTGCGCTGGAGCCATGAAGGATGCTTGTCCACCTGCACAGGCCCGTGTGGACCCAGTTCTGTGGGATTTGTCAGGCCAAATGAGCCCACCTTCTCCCTTACCTATTGTTTGCCCTGGCTGTACCAGACAAAACTGGAGATGGACGGTGGGGTTTGTTTTACAACCATCTTAAGAGGAAACTCAGGAAGGCTGCTGTGAGCTTTTTTCCAGTGTTAAGGAATAGAAGGATGATTCATGTCAAAAGGAGTCATCAAAAAATATCTGTAATGCATTTTGCACTCACATTCAGTCCGTGGCCCCAGCCAAAAGCAATTGTCCAGGGAGGAGCAAGAGAGCACAACCTGTGCAATGCTCAGTTCTAAAATGATGCTTTCCTCACATCCAACCATCTGCACATCAGGGACTTCCTGTACCAAGTGTTGTTTGTGTATATTTAGTAAACTTTGACCAGTTTGTTTTCTGTGGCCTTATCTAATCTCCCCTGGAGTCCACCAGAAAGGAGGGATAACCTTGACATCAGCCACATCAAGATGGCAAGATGTTCCACAGATTTTTTACCTGTAGAAGAAACTTGTGAAGAATAAATGCCTCTTTTTGATTGTTTTGCTGACATTAAGTGACTTACACTCTGGAGTGACTGCCTCTATCCCTAGGCTCTGTTAGTATCTCCATCATGCAGGTGTCTATGGACACAGGATCAGTTGCTTCCTGGATCAGCCAAAGGGATCAATGCGCTATTTTAGGGCTTCTCTCTGCATCCACTGGGTTTGAAACTTGCTTCCAGCTGTTGCCACCCTTCTTGAGCAGGGAGAGGCACGTAGGGAAACTGGTGGTGAGAAGCAGCAAAGCTTGAAGTCTGGTTTATTTCTACAGCTGCCACAAAGATATGACCCCTGGGGTAAGGGTACTTAACATCCCTACTTAACATCATCATCACCTCTTGTGAGAGCAGGTTTGTTCCTGAGCTGTGCAGATCTCCTTTGAGATTCAGGCAGTAGTCTGAGACTCTTTCTTGGTTTGATGTAGTGACTGCACATTCAGTCAGGGACAGGGTGAAGTTTCTGTGGTTCCTGTGTGTGCTTACCAACACAGGGCTCATCACAACACCCATTCCTGATCCAGGGCTTCCTGATCCTGCTTGAATAGCTTTGTCGCCTGTGACACCCAAGTCTCCTCACCATGCTTTCCACATCCATAATCATAGAATCACAGAATGGTTTGGCTTGGCAAGGACCTTTAAAGGCCACCTAGTCCAAACCCCTGCCGTGGGCTGGGACATCTTCAACTAGATCAGGTTGCTCAGAGCCCTGTCTGACCTGACTTTGAGTGTTGCTGGGGATGTGGTATCCACCACTTATCTGGGCAACTTGTGCCAGTGTTTCACCACACTCATTGTGAATATTTCTTTCTTATATCTAATCTAAACGGACCCTCTTTTAGTTTAAAACCATCACCCCTTGTCCTACCACAAGAGGCCCTGTTAAAAGTCTCTCTTTGTCTTTCTTAGAAGTCCTCCTTAAGTACTGAAAGGTTGCAATAAGGTTTCCCTGAAGCCTTCTTTTCTCCAGACTGAACAACTCCAACTCTCTCAGCCTGTCCTCATAGCAGAGGTGCTCCAGCCCTCAGAGCGTTTTTGTGACCCCCTTTGGACTCTCTTCAGTGTCTTTGACAAGATCAATGAACAGCTGTGACTTTGTGAAAAGCAGACCAGCGAGTCAGCCCTATTCTTCATCTACTACTTCTCGTTGATTTTTCAATCATGATGCTTTGCTTTGTGACAGCTTCACTTCATGTTTAAAGGCCTTGAAAGTCTCAGTATAGCCCCACCACACAGGTGGGATCCCTGCCTTCATTCCTTCCTTGCTGGGGACATAGTAGGTGACTAACAGACCAATATACCAATTTTCTTTGTGAAAACATCTGATTTAGATTCTGTTATCAAACAGTTCTGAGTTCCTTACTGCAAACCCAGCCCTTTTATAAGACACAAATGTGAGAGTGCTAGAGACCATTTAAAATTTGGAGTCTGGTTCAGAAGAGAGTACTCAGAGATAGCACCTGTTTTACAAACCATCATGTTGCTTAGCCTTCTTCCAGTCTCCTGGGGCACAGCCTGGGCTGACAGGAGCAAACTGCCCTACCAGCACTCTTTGCTGGTGTGGCTGCTGGGATGCCATCTGCCATCCCTGGGGAATTGCAGTGCCAGGGCAGGACCTAAAGAGCCCTTGGGGAAGACACTGAATTCCTCTTAAGAGCTCTCTTACCTTGTCAGGCCCCATGCTCCACCAGAGAGAGATGGTACACAGAAGTGAAAGCTCTTCTTTTCTTCAGCAAAGTGCTTGTATGAGGCTGTGCAATGGCAGCCAAAGTGCTCCTTGCCACCTGCTGCTAATCCTCAGCCCCACAAGCACAAATTCTCTGGATCTTTACCCTCTATGCACATGGGAAATCTCTTCCCCTGCCCCCTACCCTCAGGAAGAAAAAAATCACTCTGCAGCAGGATAGAGATGAAGATATTCTTTCCCACTGTAGGAAGCAGGAGGAGCAGGGAGATGATTCCAGATCTCCAAAGCCACCCACCTGCTCTCAGGAAGCCACAGGCTTGTTGCAGGACTAACAAGGGATGTGGGATCTCCACAGTCACCAGACTACCAGGAATGTCTTCTGGGTTCAAGTAGTCTCTTGCAGTTCTGTTTGTGTATTTAAACCCTGCACTGTCAGGCTTCTGAGAGCTGTTCTGCCTTTCCCACTGAGATGAGGTGAGGTGGCCAGAGATCCAGTAGCCCAGGTTGCATATGCCAGTACCTGGACACTGCTTAGAAGTTTGGAGAGCTGCTGCTTCTCCTTCTGCATGTTGGGTTATATAGAGTGGCAGTGCTTCAGAACAACTCCTTCCAGCACTGATTACTGCTCTTGGGTCAGACGAAGAATTTTTTGGTCTCTTCTAGTCTCAGCAAAGAAAAGCTTCTTCACCTGCTTGTGCATAGCTGTGGGCCCTCCCTTCATGACGCCTGTCTATGGCTAAGAGCATCTTCTCACTTTGTTTGAGCCCTCCTACTATTAAAGTGACTGTCTTGCAGACCTCTTTCCCCCCCTCTATCTCCATCATGTCTTCCCTTGCTCCCCGGCTGCTTAATCATTCAGGCAGCAGTTTGGGACACAAGAAGCTTGCAAGGAAGAGATTCATACCCCGGTACCCTATCAATATCCTCACAGGCAGCTGAACAGAGGTGTCTGCGGTGATCCAAGCGCTGCATTCTGTCTGGTGGCCTGGGATGAGGTGCTGTCTGTTGTGTGATGTTGACAGGCTCTGTCCTGCCCCTCTGCCCACTCCTGGGCATAGCTGAGCCCTGAGCATCGGCTGCCTCAGCACCTTGTTCCCTGGCCACACAGTCTGCTCTGGTGTGTCCTTGGATTAGGGAGGGAGAGCCAGAAGTGGTCCACCCCATGTCCTGTAGAATCCTGCAGAGAGGTTTGCTGGGCTGGAGCTGACTCTGGATGCTGTTTCCAGGACGGTTCTGCAGCTCTTGGCTGGCTATTTTCTGAACGGCATCGATGGTCTGGTGCACTGGGAAGGGACAGGGAGGGCTGAGCTGAGAGACAAGGTATGGGCGTTCTTTCCAATGTGAAGGTCCAGACAAGCCCTGGAAGTGTTGTGATGTTCTCCGCTAGACTGAGACCGTGATGCTGCTACGGCTGGGCCGTGGGATGGGGCAGGTGCTGAGAGGATCAGACCCCGGGGTGGCCGCCGGGTCTGTCGGTGCTGACCCTTGCAGCCGGGCAGGCTGCGGGGAGCAGGGCGCTGGGGTCCGCGAGTGGAGCGGCTGGCGCTGCCCGCAGCAGGATCGGTGCAGGGCTGCTGCTGCTGGGGCCGGAGCCTCTGCTGCGCCCGCTCCGGGGCTGCGGGACGCGGTAGTGACGGGGTCCGAGACTGCGGGAGGAGCTGCAGCCTCCCGCCGNCCGGCGGACACTGACGCTGTGTGCCCCGCAGACGGGAAGGCGTACAGCTCAGACGAGGAGAAGCTGGAAGTGAAGTCGGCGGCGACGCCGTGCAGCGAGCGGGAGGAGGAGAGCTCGGCGGGCGAGAGCGAGGAAGAGCCCTTCCTGGACGGGGCAGCTGCCGGCACCGCGCTGGGAGCCAAGGGCAAGGGCAAGGGCGGCCCCGCCGCCGAGCAGCCCCCGCCGGGCTCCGGGGCCGGGAAGAGCCGCCGGCGCCGCACGGCTTTCACCAGCGAGCAGCTGTTGGAGCTGGAGAAGGAGTTCCACTGCAAGAAGTACCTGAGCCTGACGGAGCGCTCGCAGATCGCACATGCCCTGAAGCTGAGCGAGGTGCAGGTGAAGATCTGGTTCCAGAACCGCCGCGCCAAGTGGAAACGCATCAAGGCTGGCAATGTCAGCAACCGCTCGGGAGAGCCCGTCCGCAACCCCAAGATCGTGGTGCCCATCCCGGTGCACGTCAATCGTTTCGCCGTGCGCAGCCAGCACCAGCAGATCGAGCAGGGCGCCCGGCCCTGAGCCCGGCGGAGCTCCCGGACCCTGGGGCGGGTGGCGGCGGTGGGGAGGGGGCCCGGGCGCCCGCTCCCACTCCTGTGTACATGTCCCTTATTTATTCCATGTAAACTCTGTACATACGGCAGCGTGTCCTTCTGTCCGTGCCATGGGGAGTGCGGCCNCGCCGGGCCGGGCTGAGCCGGGCCGGGCCGGGCCGGGCCCGCGCTGCCGCTGGCGCCCGCCCATGTATAGCTGTGATTTCAATAAATTATTTTCTATGGAGCAAGAGCATGTTCTTCCTCGCTGCAGGGACGGGGGTCCCGCGGCCCCGGCCTGGCGCGGGCAGAGAAGGGGAACAAGGCAGGGAGAGGGATGGGAACGGGGACGGGGGCACGGGCATGGGCAGGGACAGGGGCAGCGGGCGGCGGCCGCGGAGGTCGGGGAGGGCGAGCGGACGGGGAGAAGGGGAGGCTCCGGGGCTCACCCGCCCCTAGGCCGGTGCCGGTGCCGGTACCGGGGCCCGCGGAGCCAGGGGCTGTGCGAGGAGCAGCGATGGCCTTGCGGGCTCCTTTGCACCCGCTGCTGTGCCGGTGCCGACAGGGAGAAGAGGAGGGGCCGGGAAGCGCCCGGGAGCATCCCCAGGTCGGCCTTCCCGCCGGCGGAGCCGGGGCCGGGACTGGTTCGGGACCGCCGCCGCAGCTCATGCCGGGGTGGGGGAATGTGTGTGCTGCTGCAGACTCCCAGCACGGCTGCGGCCCCTGCCCTGGCCCGGGACAGCCGGTTCCCTGGTGCCGGGCCCTGGGACAGGAGCAACAACAAAAGGGGCTCCCACATCCAGGCCAGCCATTCTCTGCTCTTGAGAGCTATCACATGAGATGCTGCTTCCACAGCCAGCCATCTCAGATACTGAGCCCAACCCCAGAACACCATGAAGATCGAATTTTGCACAGGGCACAGCTGCAATCCCAGTCAGCAGCACAAGGGCTATGTGGCTCCCTGGGCGTCCAGCCTTGGGAACCTCTGCTTTGGTTTGACAAACAGCAGTGAGTCCATGGGGCAAGGGAGCTACTATGCCTGTGCTGTGGTAGCAACACCCATGGCAATGCCACCAGAGGTTCCTGGAGAGGGGGAAAGCTCTCTCCAAAGTTTTGCTGGGCCATGAATTGCTCAGAGGTTTGATAGGGAGTTTGGGTCACAAAGGGTCCAGCCAGCCGTTGTCACCTTCCCTGGGAGACACAGCTTGGGAGAGCAGGAAATATCCCTGACAGCCAGAGCTGACTCCACCTTCCCGGGAGCCCTCCCTGATGCCTTGGCAAGGGCTGGGCCATCTCTATGCTGCCTTGGGAGCAGTGCTCCCTCCCCATGTCCCTTCCCTCTTTGGCAGGTACATTCTGTTCACCTGGAGTGCGAGGTCCATGCTCAGCCTGTACAGCTGAGTCCTCCTGCAGTGCCCTGGAGCTTCAGAGCACTGGGGGGTGGCTGTCCCTGCCCCTTGGTTGCTGGCTCCAGTTGGCTTGTGTGGCCAGCAGACACAGACACAGCTCAGATCAGAGCAACCATTTGGACAAAGCTGTGCTTCTAGATGTCCTTGGTGGGTGCTTCTTTCCACAGAAATATTTGCTGCAGGTCCCGAGACAGTTCTGTGGGATCCTTTCAGGATTTGGTTTCTCAGCACAGCTGGCTTCCACTGCAGGACACCTGCCTCTGTCCCTGCACCACTGACCCGGAAAAAAGAGAGTATCCTCAGGAACTCCCTGGCCTGGTGTTGCTCACAGCATCCCCAGCACGGATTTGTCCTGTTCAGGTAGCAGCACCTGCTGGCATTCCTTCTGGATCAGGGGAGTAAATGTCCTTTGGCAGCAGCCCCCAGTGCCCTGCTCTAAGGAAAACTGTCAGCTCCCTTTTCAACAGGCTGGGGTAGAGCTGCCTGCACCTGCACCACTTCTCCCTCCTCAGATGGGTGTTGGCCTGGGGATCTGGGCTGTGCTACGTGGCTACAAAGGGGACACAGCTGTTTGCAGCGACTGCAATGGCTCTTGCACGTGAACTGTACTCACGTCTCTGTGTGGGAGGGCAGGGGGCAGGGTAAAGCCATTCTGGAGCTACAAGCAGGGCTCTGCCACTACGAATGTGCCCACATGAGGGGTCTGTGCCACTGCAGCCGATCACAGCACAGCAGTGCACATTAACCACAACACTCCAGAAAGTGTCCACGGATCTAGGGCTGGGGCAGTGATATTAAAAGGAGTCAAGTTTTATTTTAAGGTCCAAGAACTCCCTTATTCCCACTGGGCATTTCTAACTGACACTGGCTTGATATGTCCTGCCCCAGTGACAGCACTGGTTTATTGTGTCTTTAACCCACCTCCCCCACTGTACAGGCCACTGCCCACCCGAAATCCGTGTGCAGAGCACTCCCGCTCCACTGCATGCTCATCCATCGAATGCCACTGAGGTGGATACCACACCTACAGTTTTCAGCTGCATGGAAGATTTTGTTGTTGTTGTTGTTGTATTAGACCATTCCCAGAGCCCATATGCACTGCAGCCCTACAAACAACCACATTAAAATCCCCACAAATGCTGCAGAGGTGCAGCTCTGTGTACTGCTGCTGGAGGTGACAGACTCATGCTGTCACCAGCGCTGCTGGAGAGCTGCAGAGCAGCAGTGTTCTGGCACTGAGCAGAGCAGAGCTTCCTGTGAACCCTGAGCATTGTGACGGCTCTGGTGCCTCCTGCACAGCGGAGAGCAAAGCACTGCACAGCGAGCACGGTGCACAGCATGCCCATATTGTACAGTGAGGGCACTGCCCACTCTGCACAGCAAGGATGGCACACAGCACTGCCCATATTGTACAGNGTTTGCAGCGACTGCAATGGCTCTTGCACGTGAACTGTACTCACGTCTCTGTGTGGGAGGGCAGGGGGCAGGGTAAAGCCATTCTGGAGCTACAAGCAGGGCTCTGCCACTACGAATGTGCCCACATGAGGGGTCTGTGCCACTGCAGCCGATCACAGCACAGCAGTGCACATTAACCACAACACTCCAGAAAGTGTCCACGGATCTAGGGCTGGGGCAGTGATATTAAAAGGAGTCAAGTTTTATTTTAAGGTCCAAGAACTCCCTTATTCCCACTGGGCATTTCTAACTGACACTGGCTTGATATGTCCTGCCCCAGTGACAGCACTGGTTTATTGTGTCTTTAACCCACCTCCCCCACTGTACAGGCCACTGCCCACCCGAAATCCGTGTGCAGAGCACTCCCGCTCCACTGCATGCTCATCCATCGAATGCCACTGAGGTGGATACCACACCTACAGTTTTCAGCTGCATGGAAGATTTTGTTGTTGTTGTTGTTGTATTAGACCATTCCCAGAGCCCATATGCACTGCAGCCCTACAAACAACCACATTAAAATCCCCACAAATGCTGCAGAGGTGCAGCTCTGTGTACTGCTGCTGGAGGTGACAGACTCATGCTGTCACCAGCGCTGCTGGAGAGCTGCAGAGCAGCAGTGTTCTGGCACTGAGCAGAGCAGAGCTTCCTGTGAACCCTGAGCATTGTGACGGCTCTGGTGCCTCCTGCACAGCGGAGAGCAAAGCACTGCACAGCGAGCACGGTGCACAGCATGCCCATATTGTACAGTGAGGGCACTGCCCACTCTGCACAGCAAGGATGGCACACAGCACTGCCCATATTGTACAGTGAGGGCACTGCCCACTCTGCACAGCGAGGACGGTGCACGGCACTGCCCATATTGTACAGTGAGGGCACTGCCCACTCTGCACAGCAAGGATGGTGCATGGCACTGCCCACACTGCACGAAGCAGCTGTGGTCCGTCCTCAGACAGGAGAGCTGTGGGGGCCCCCCGTGAGCTGGAGCTCTGGGTGCTGTGTCAGACTGGGGTTGGTGGGAGGAGAGCCACAGTGAAAAACTGGGCAGTAAAGACAGACCCGGGGCAATTGGGCCATGAAGCTGGATGGGGCCTTGGGAGGTCTCTGCTCCAACACCTGCTCAAAGCCTGTCCCATTCAAGATGCTGAAGAACTTGCCCATCTGACTTCCAGTATCTCCAAGGGTGGGCAACCCCTCCTCTTTGGGCCCCTGTACCACTGTCCAACCACCTTCTTAGTATGTTTTTTTCCTTGCATCTGTTTGGAATTTCCCATCTACCAGCTTCTGGCTGTTATCCTGTGTCCTGGAGTAGGAACTGGTGGGGAAGGAATGCAAACACACACGCTGGTACGCATGTATGTGAACATGTACACACACACACGGGCACATATGTGTGCACACACACAGAGTAAAAGGCAGATACCAGACACAGATACAGACTGTGTACAGATACAGGTGCAGACACAGAGATAAATACATAGAGTGTGTATGTACATGGACACGTGTTTGTTTATATAAATATGTTTATACACATATATATACACATGCATTCATATGAACAAGACTTATTTGCCCTAAGGATGGCAATTTCAGCATTTACAAGGGAATTCTCCCTACCCAAACCTGTCCACTTGTTTACTTGTTACTTGTATGGTGGTTCTTAAAGAACTGGGAAAGGAGCGGGGATTGCATCCCACAGAGTGTTTATTCACTCAGCACAACAAAGCTGGTTCTCAGCATTCCCTGACAAGGGGCTTGTATGAAGATGTGATGGCCCACAATATAGTGCTGGTGTTATTCATTAGCCAGTGGCTCCAGGGGTAGCTCAGGTGCAGGAGAGAAACAATGGGCAGCAGAGAAACAATTTCCCAATGGCTGGCACCTGGGAAGGGTCATGAGCTCCCTCTGACAACTCCCCAGCTCTTTTGCAGCCTGTCCCCACCAGCCAGGCTGGAATTCCCCACAGGGCTTTGTGAGTCCCTGTGCTATGGGCATCTTAGCCGCCCGCAGGCTCGACAGTCGTGAGTGGGCACAGGGTGCAGGTGCTGTAGTGGAGTGGGTTGGGGCTGTACCTTAGTGAGCACAGGCCAAGGGAGCTCGGAGCTGTCACACCCGTGCCTTTTCTCCCAGAGGCAAGGCTGACTGGACACACGAAGGGACAGCCCTGTGGCAGGATCTCTGCTCTGGCCATCTCTCCTGAAGGCACCTCTGCATGTGCTCAGCATGTGATCCCAGCAGCCTCAGGGCTGGGCGGTGCTGCCCCATGCCCTGCTGCTGCCCACCTGCAGATCCCCAGGAGGCTGTGCCTGCTCAGCTGGAGCTCCAAGAAAGCCTGTGGGGCTTCAGCTGTAAGTTGTACCCTGTGGGGCTTTTTCTGGCTGTGCCCAGGCTCTCTGGGAAGTGCTGCAAACCTGTGGTAAGGCTGGTTTCCAGCCTGAGGCTGCATACCGTGGATTTACTCATGGCAGAGTCTGCATCCCTGGCTCCTGTCCCGTGGCACCCACCTCCCTCCCCCTTGCTCCAGCCTCAGCTCGATGGTGTGAGTGCTGCTGGCTGCCTGGGGCAGGGTCCTCATGGTGCTGCCACGGAGCTGTGGTCACTGCTGCTGCTTGGGGCCACGTAACACAGGGACAGTCCCACTGTGCTGCTGCCCTGGCACGGTCCTCTGGTGTACAGCAGAGCAGAAGGTTGGCCTGTGCCCTCCTTGGCATCAGCCTGAACACAGACACCTGACTCTTGCCCCCAAAAACAGACAGAGTGCCCCTAAACACAGACACACAGCTCCTGCCCCTGAGCACGGACACCCACCTCTTCCCCTGAACACGGACACAGAGCTTCTGCTTCAGCCTGTCCTGGCCTGGGGCCATGTGAAGCCACACTGGTCACCTTGGCACCCAGATGTGCTCCAGCAGTGGGACAATGCTGGGCTGGGGCAAGGCAGGACGGGGCACCAGTGGTGCTGCTGGTGGGGTCTGGCCCACTGCTGGGTGGAGGCTCCTTGGGATGGTGTCAGAGCCTGTGGGGATCTGGTGGCATTCCCTGCCCCAGCGTGCCAGCAAAGGGGCATCACTGAGATCCCCAGCACCTGTCTGCAATATGTGGGTGGCAGCAGGGCACAGGGCCTGTCTCCACAGGGCTGCGTGCCCACAGCAGTGCCACTGCCAGCAGGACCTGGCCAGGGCTCTGGGTGCCCTGAGGGGGCTGCACCCCCCACAAGCACTGCAAGGGCCGTGGGGAGCTGCTCGGGGCTGTGTGGCCCCAGACCCTGGATGTTGATGATCTTGGTGGGTTCCTTCCAGTTCAGGGTGTTGCATGGTTTTGATTCCAGAGCCGTCCCCGCACGGCTCCTGGTGGCACGGTCATCGCTCACAGCCCCAACTCCAGCCCCGATGCCACAGGCAGAGTGTGGGGGCAGGCGAGGGGTCTTCTGGGGTCAGAGCTGGGTCCAGGCAGGGCACCCGGGGGCTTGGGGCAGGGCTGGGATGGGAAGGGAGGCGCCGGGGCTGGGTAGGGCGGGATCCCGCGCGGGAGATGATGTATGGGCAGATGTATCAGATCGCACAAGATAAACAAGCAGTGAATTTCATCAGGGCCCATCATGGCTTTAATTTGGCTGCCTAATGAGTCAGATCCAGCCGCGCAGATAAAAGTTGTCAGAGCCGCAGCCCTAATGAATTTCTTGCCACTTGTAATCAAGGCAGCTTGTCTGAGGGGGATGATTAATGGGCCCCAGAGGAGCTGCCGTCCCTCGGCTTCCATTCCCGCTAATGCAGTCGCCAGGAAATTAACCAAACCCAGCACTGGGCTGGGGCCAGGGCCAGTGTGGGGGCACCCATGGGCACCACGAGGGGACGGGAATGAGGGGTGACATGGGCGCAGGGGCGGGACTGGAAGTGGGACCAGGACGAGGACGAGGATGAGGATGATGACATGGGCACACACAGCCGGAACACACCAGGGAGTGGAGGGGCTGGGGCCACTGTCTGCAGACCCCAGCGAGGCAGCCCTCTGCCGCGGGAGAGGCACAAGGAGGAGGCAGCAGGGGTTTGACAGGGATAGCTGAGGTACCTGTGGCAGGTGGGGCTGTCCTGGCACCTCCCTTCCTTGCAGCACTGCCACACGGGCTTGGGGCCCAAGGCCTGTGCCCAGTCCCAGTGCAGCAGAGCCTGGACCCCAGCACAGCACAGAGAGACACGGGAGCCCCGAACTGCAGTTTGTGGTGTGGCCAGGGGTGCAGCCAGCCTGGAACTGCCAGCACTGGGGCTCTGCTCTGCCCACAGCTATGAGGAGCATGCAAAGTCAGGGCTGGCAGAGCAGACACACGGCTCCCTTCACTGCTCAGGGGTCTGCCTGTGCCTTGGGACTCGATGACACCCCGTCTTCTGTAGCCACAGCAGACTCCTCGCTCGCCCTGGCAGCCCATGTCTCCCTGCCCATCTCTGCCTTGCCCCATCCCAGCTTCACACGCGCTGTCCTGTGCACAGGGACCAGCTGGCCCAGCACTCCTGCCCTGCCCCTCTCCAGCACACCCCTGTGCTGTGCCCATCTCCCATCCCACCAGAGCTGTGCATTCCTCTGGGGCCGTGTTCTGGCATTGTCCCTCAGTGCCCAGGATTGGCACATCTCCCCTCCACCCCTCAGCACTCTACCATGTCCCAGGGGCCCGGTTTGGCACAGGACTGCTGTTATCAGAGCCTGAGCCGGAGGACAAGAGGCTGAACGTTTGTCAGTGTGAGCTGCAGAGTCACCAGACCCAGCTGCAAACCAGGGCTGCATTGGAGGCCCCAAAGGCAGCACACTGAGACGCTGGCCTGGAGGGGGTTGCTTTATTGGCCTTTATCTTCTTGGCTGCAGATAACACACACAGGGCAACTCATGGAAAAGAAACCGTATATACAGAGTGTCCATATAAATATTTCCAATGTACATTTTATACACAAGTGACAGAGACATTCCATAGCAGTGTCCAAAGCCTTGGGGTTCCAGCATTCAGCTAGAGCCTTGACCCCAATCCAAAGAGAGATGCTCCTCTCCTCTCCTCTTGCTCAGCCGGAGACCAGCCCCACCTGGGCAGCAGCGGGAGCCAGCGGGAGGCTCTGATGGAGACACTGTGTATGGCTTGGAGCTTTAACCCGGAAGGACAGTGACTCTACAGACAGACAGACAGATAGAGCTGGGGATCCCGAGGCGACCATCCTCTTCTCCCTCCAGGTCACCAGGGAGGCTGGGGAGGCCTTTGTGCAGGGGCTGCGCTGGGGAGATGCCACCCTCACATCGGCGCACGGGGAGCGGTATCGGTGCGTGCATCCCTCCTGCACCGGCCAGAAGCAGAGGAGCATGGGGTGCAACGGAGAAATATGCACCTCCTGCTGCCCCCCACCTCACCACTGCACTGGGGGGTGTGGCGAGGCCAACATGGATGGAGAGCAGGAGAGAAGCGCCAAAACTGACCTGCCTGAGGGAGTGGGTGCAGCCATCAGCCTCCCTGGTACTGCTGTGCAGGGGGGAGCTACACACCTGAACTGCCCCCAGCCCCTGCTTTATCTACAGATGAGTGTGATGGGGGGGCAGGAGAAACTGCCCCCCCGTCCATGTACCGGTCACAAGAATGGGGTGCACTGGAGCCACCCCAGGGATTATGCGGGAGCCCCTCCACAAGCTGACAGCACCGGGTCTGCACAGCTGCACGGCGAGAGGTGGCTGGAATCAGCGCAGAGGAGCAGGATGCTGGCTCCCGGCTGGCTCCCAGCCTCCTCTTGGCTGGAACGGGGGTTCTGGTGGGGGTAAGCACCGTGGGGGCCCATCTGTGCTGCTCTCAGACCCACTCCTGCGGCCCTGGTCCCCGGCAGGGCTGGAGGGCAGCTGTGCGGCAACCAGAGGGCCCGTGCAGGGCTAGACCGTGCTGGGGCTGGCGCTGAACTCGACTGGCGCCGCGGCGCAGGCATTGTTGTTGGCATTGGCGTTGCGGCGGGGCAGGCTGGGGGTCAGTGTGGCAGCGCTGTCGCTGGGGCAGCCGTGCTGCAGCAGGATGTCGATGCACTCCTGGCTGCCAGCTCGCCGGGCGTAGGCCAGCGGGGTCAGGCCCCGAGCGTCCCGGCTCTTCACATCCACTCCGTACTGCACAGGAGAGAAGCGGAGGTCAGTGGTACCTGGGTACCGTGTGCCCACGGGCACGGGAGTGGCAAGGACCAGAGGGGCTCTGGGGTAAGCAGGAAAAGGGAGCTGGGAGGGTGGGCAGGGACAGGAAGCCAAGAGAGTGGGCAGGTCAGCACCAGTGGGCATGTGGGAGAACCCAGGGAAGCAGGATGGATAAAGGGTGCCTTGTGCCCTGGTAGCAGGGAGGTGGGGAAGCACCAGGACAGCACCAGAAGCCCTGCGACGGAGGCTGCAGGTTCTGTCTTACCCAGATGAGCAGCTGTGTGAAGACTACGTTGGCCATCGCGCAGGAGAGATGCAGCGCCGTGCGCCCGTCTCCATCTCCGTAGGTCTCATTCACTTCCTCCTTGGTGCCATGGGCCAGGAGTGTCACCACGAGGCGCAGGTCATCCTCCACCACGGCCCGCAGCAGCTGCTGCCCCAGCGGGATGTCAGACTGGGGCAGTGGGGCCAGAAAGAGCTTCTGCTCATACTTAGCCCGGATCCAGCGCTCCTTCTCCTCCCTGCCAGACAGGACATTGTCACTGTCACAGTTGAGACAACTTGCCTGGGCCCCATGCGCAAAAGGACATGAGTATCAGCACTGCCACGTGAACATACTTGTGTGAGCAGTGAACATCTGTCACACCCAGATATGTTCTGCATAGCCCCTGCCGTGCCTCTGTGCCCACGGCAGCCACTGGGGCTCTGTCACCCCACTCTGGACACCTGCCTGACCTCCTTACAGCCCCTGTGGACACTGTATGCTTACGTCCATGCCTGTACTGCAGCAGCGTCTTGCACCCAGACCCCACGTCTGTCCCTATGCACCTCCACGCTGGAGCCCCTTGCACCCCAATGCAGCACAGGGACCGTCCCCATCCCGTGCCTGTGCGGGGCCGTGGCCAGTGGCAGGAGAAGGTGAGCGCCGCACACGCCAGCCCAGTGCCACGGGAGGCACCTTATCGCTGCCGCCGTCTCGCCTGGTGCGAACAAAGGCGGTGTCCGCGTCCGTCCCGCCGGGGCCGCGGGGCCGGCGGATCGATGCGCGCCGTCCCGCCGCTATCTGCTGCCTTTCTATCCATCTGCATCTGGCGGGCGGCCATCAATGCCCCGCGCCGAGCATGCTCACTGCCGCCGCCCCCTGACCCGCGCTCAGCCGCTGATAAGCCACAGAATGGGCTCTCGTTGGGATGAGTGACAGGAGAGTGGCTCCGATAGGGACAGACAAGGGCCTGAAAGGGACAGACCCTGGAGACCCGCACGACGCTGCCAAGCCATCTCTGTTAACCCCTTCGGCTTTGCAGGCAGCCTCGGCTCTCACAGTCACCGCGTGGCTGTGGCCGCCGTGGAGCCCCACTGCCCCACCAGGATGGCAGGAGAGGGTGGCCAGTGCCTTGCAGGCAGGCAGGACCCCCAGACCTGGAGCATCTTGAGGAGTCCTGCCTGACTCAATGGCTGCTCCCAACCCCCTGCAGTGTCCCCCAGCCCTCCTGGTGTGGTTCCCAAGAAGCATCTTGGGGGTTCACCACCTCCCTTACCGACTGCTCTCAGGCGTGGGCTTGGGGTAGCCGTCCACCATTCCCTCCCAGACAGCGTTTGCAAGTGCGTTGCCGATGGCTGTCATGACCATAAGAAGCTCGCTAGGCCAGTCATCCAGGTCCAGGGAGCGCACACGGGACAGGTGGGTGCCCAGGTTGCGATGGATCCCGGAGCACTCGATGCACATGAGAGCGCCCAGGTTCAGACTGGCCCAGTCCGGATCTGAGGGCAGCAGGATCAGTGGGGGAGAGTTAATACCTGCCAAGACTCACCAGCCCATCTCCTGTGGTTCAGACTCGTATTTGCAGGCACCTGCCCACCAAACCCTTCCCAGTTGAGTGTCCCTGGGAGGGGTGGGCACGGAGAGGCCAGGACCTCAGGTTGGCCAGTGAGGGGTCATGGGCCAGTGTGGCAGGTGGGTCCGTACCCCAACCCCGAGGAGAAGGTCCACTGCAGGAGAGGACAGGACAGACACACAGACCAGGTCTCTTTGGGCTGAGAGAGGGGGTGGCTGGGGCCCCCTCCCCTCCTGGGTGAGCCCCCTGCCCAGTGGGGGAATCTCTTACTCGGTGCATCGCAGTCCACGCAGAAGCTGTTCCCACGTGCGGTGCGGACGGCCTGCATGGCCTGTGCGTCGCCCTGGCTGCCCAGCCGAGCCTGCAAAGAACCCCACGAGACCCCCTTCACCACAGGCCAGCCACCCTACCATGCATCCTGCACCCCTCCTAGTGTGCCACACCACACTCCATGAGGCTGGCCAGCATGGGGACTCTGGCAACAGGGTCTGGAGCGGCCAGGTGTGCGCCAGAGGAGCAGGGGACAGTGGGCCAGAGTGGGGAGAAAGGGCAGAGATGTCCAGGGAGGGGATGAACCATGCAGAATCCAGCCACATAGGATGCAGAGTACTCTGTGGGGCCAGAGCCAGGCGGGGAAGAGGGGACAAGAAACCTGGGGGGAACTGCATAGTCCCAGGGACGGGACTGAACTCTCCCTGGGAGCAGAGGGATCAAGACAGGCTTCAGTGTGGACAGACAGGCAAGTGTGGGACATGGAGGAATGTGACAAAGCAGATGCCAGAGGAGATAGAACAGAAGTTGGCCAAGGCCTCTTACCTTGTTTTTGCTGCTCTCACAGCCCTGCAGGCTGGCCAGGATCTGGCTCTCAATGGCCTGCACCCAGAGCTCCCGCTCCTCTGATGTTGAGGCTTCAAAGAGCCACGTCTGGCCCGTCAGTGACACGATAATGAACTCAAATGGCTCGTCTGGTTCTGGAAGAGAAAGGTGTGCCATGACACGGGGCTGGGAAGGAGGGGGTCTGCCATGGGACAGATCCCTGCAGGCCACTGCCATCCCCAAATGGCCGGGTTGAGGCAGCAGCAGAGCCCAGGAGGCTGGGACAGGCAAGTGCATGCAGAGAAGAATCAGAGCTCTGTGCCAGTCCTCCCTCCCTCTGCCCCACACAGCTCCACTGGCTTGTGCCCACTCTCCCTGCCCTGTGTCCCACCCTCAGAGAAAGCTGCCAACCTCTGGAGCAGTGAAATCGGCTCCTCCACCGAGCTGGTGCCTGCAGACAGCCCCAGCACCAGTGCTCAGTGCCCGCCCACGAGTGGCTGTGGAGCATGGGCCCTGCACACGGAGTGAGGCGGTGCAAGAAGGGCTGTGCAGTGGGCTCAGAGGCAGCTCTTCACCACGGCTTCAAAGGTGTTCTGCCCTGCTAACACCTGCCAGCCTGGCTCTGCCTCACACAGCCCCCCACGGGCACAGTTCATGGGGTGTCATGTCTCAGCCTCACACCCAGCACCAGCATTTACCTTTTATTGCCAACTTCAGTAGTTAGTGCAGTAAATGACTTAACTAAGCGGGGCCTGAATGGAATGACTAATAAACGTTATGTCACAGCACACGCTTCAGCTCATAGCAAAATGATTTGTAATTACCTAATTAGCGTTATGCAAATAACACCCTCATCTCCATAATGTGCCTTCCCAGCTCTCTATTAAAAGCAGGGAGTCAACTGCTCAGCTCCAGAGACAGCACGGCAGCCGAGGGGCCTCTGGTCCACATCAAGGCAGAGCTGCACTGGCCTCAAGCCTGGCAGGGTCTGTGCACACTGGGCATGATGTGGGGAGGTGAGCAGGGGAGTCTGGAGGGGTTTGAGGGAGGTGCCCTCCTCTCCCTGACTTCTCTGCAGCACAGAAGTCCCTCACTGCGGAGGGAAGCAGCAGAAAGGCAGGGACTGAGGAGCTGCTGCAGCCCCAGTGAATGGCTGCTGAGACCCCTGGCTGGGTCCCACCAAGGGCACGGCCACCCTCGGCTAATGCAGGGCCGCCTGGCCCATCTGAGCCAGGCTGTGTCCACGAACGTCCCCAGAGCATGGTGCAGCCTTGGGAAGTCTCCTTAGGAAAGCCAGGTCCGTTGGGCATGGTGGGAGAGCACAGCCCTTCCTCCCAGGCTCGTGGTCAGCACTTGCACTGACAAGTCCCAGGCTTGGAGAACACCAGTGCTTGTGAACTGCTGCGGGAACACAAGGCCAGGTCTCCACATCATCAGAGCCTGGGGAGGATGGAATGACTCCAGAATGAGGGCTCATCCTGGCTTGCCCTTCCCAGATAGGAAGGCAAGGCTCTTTTACTCATTTCACCCTAAATCAGCCTGGGACTCCTCTGGGGAAAGGTGTCTGCAACTGCCTCTCTCCTGCTGGAATGAGAGACTCTGAGCCCTCAGGAGGAAGACAGACTGCAGGGAGCGGGCAGTTAGCCACGCTGCTGGACTCTCCCCTCTCAGTGATGCACGGGTGTAACTGGGACATCCCACTTGTCCAGCACTTTGGCCTTCCCTCCAGCTCTCAGCCGCAGGAGGGACCCCACAGTCACCAAGTCCCAGCTCAAGAACAAGATTCTTGGAAAATACACAACTCCTAACTTGTGAATACTGGGAGAAGAAACAACCAGCCAACAGCCAGGCTAACAGGCATTGCCTCCTTGGCTTGCTGGCACCAGCCTCTGTGAGTGCTGCCAGACCCAGGCATGGGCAGGGAGCCTCCAGACTGCAGGGGAGCCAGGACCATGCCCCCACAGCCAGAGGACCGGTGGCTGCCTGGGGCCAAGCGCTGCCAGCCAGGAAGGAGTGAGCAGCAGCTCCCTGGGGCAGCAGCTCCCTGGGGCAGAGGCTGCCCAGGTGCTGGAGGGAGCATCTGCAGACAGTGCTCCTGGAGGACCCTGACACATCAGAACAGGCCCTGCTCTCCTCAAACCTCATCCTTCCGTGGTCTGAGCCACCTGTCGCTGCTGCCACTCTGTTGCAGAGCCCAAGCCAGCTGCGTTGACTCAGGAAGCACTGGATGCACTTAAACTCCTCCCTGCAGCCGAGCCCCTTCTGCACAGCAGGAAGCAGGACATGGTGGTCAGCAGGACACAGCGAGGATTCCTGCTGTAGGCTCACGTGGCTCCATCCTCCTTGTTCCTGTCTCCCGTTTGCCCAGCACCTCCCCACCAAACAGGCAGACAGGAATCCCAGCCCCAGCCCTGCTGTACCTGTATGCTTCCCAGGGAAGCAAACGCCTGCTCTGCCTGCCCAGGGCTCTGGCGTGGGGCTCACTGCTGCTCCTTGAGGCACCATGCTGGGGCAGGGGGCTCCATGTGGCTCCCAGCACTCTGCTCAGGACATTCACATTAGGGCAGGAGGCTCCCTCCTTCTGGGAGAGAAATTTCTGGGGCTCCAACCTGACTCGGCTGGACTTTCCCACTGTCACAGCTGAGGGACATTCCGCAGCTCTGGGGCCGCCCAGTCCCAGCCATGGGAGCAGTCCCAGTCCAACCAAAGCCCTGGCGCCGGCTCTGCAAGACGCAGGACCTCCGTTCCCTTCCTTCTTTGTGCCTCCTGGATTCCAGCTTCACGCCGAACAAAGGGCCTGTTGCTCCCGGAGCCCGGGAAGAGCTAACAAAGGACCACAGCTTTTCTGCTGCACTAAGGCAAACTCCCCACCTCATAGTGTAGGATGGCACTATGGGGCTGGATCTCTTTGGAGACCTCAGCATAGCAGGACTACAACAGGAAACCGTGACACTGTGGGATCACACCTCTGGATTCACACGTAAGGATCAGCAGAGCTGGGAAGGGAATCAAGGACTTGCAGCAGCATTGAATACTGTGCAGACCCACCTTCTGGGATGGTCTGGGACCAGTTCCTGCGCTCCCCAGGGCACCCATACAAGTTGGATCAGACTCGAGTCATCGTTTTAGGGAAAGTAGTGGGCATTCTCAGCTTCTTCTGGGGAGAGGTACAGCTTCCCAATGTGGCAGGGTCATTTCTGGCCGGATGAAAGGGTAGCGCCAAGCAGATGACATAAGCAGAACGGTTTAGACTGCCTCTGCTGAAGCAGAGTTGGCAGAACTCCCTCCCCTGCCCCACACCTGGGCACAGGCTCCTTCTCAGAGGCCAGAGAAGTCCCAGGGCTTGTCAGCTCCAACTTGACAGGGCTCAGACCTCAGAGAAAGCCTCTCCTACAGGAGCAGGGAGCCCTTCCCAGCTGCCTCCGAGTGAGTGGCTACCCGGGGGCCAGATGGCAGAGCCCGGCTCCCCAGCCCTGTGGCTGCCCCCAGCGCGCTGGTGGGAGCCCATTACACCAGCTCCATTAGAATTAGTGGGCAGTGGAAATGAGCGCGCTGCCTCTCTCTCTCTTGATGATTTTTTGATGATGTTTTAAAGACTGAGCTCCGTGAAGAGTTGCTGAGCAGAGTTTGGTGTGAGCCGGCTCTGCTAATGGGTGTTAACCCCACGACCCCCCTTCCAACACTGCCCAGGAACGAGGGCTCTGAACAGGAGCAGAATTAGGGAGGGCATGGCCAGGACAGCAGGGCCACATGGCACCCAGACCCCACCGGCAGCCAAGACGGCTCAGGCAGGGACTGCAGCGAGATGAGCAGCCCCAGGGCAGTCACCCTCCCCTGCCAACACTCCAGCCTTGGGGGCAAGCATCCTCAGGACAGCAGAGCAGCACCACGGGGCTGCCAAGAATGAGGGAATGGACATCCTGTGTGTCCGGCCGGGAGCCAGACCAAAGGGACAGCAGGAGGGTAAGGAAGTGCCCACCAAGATGCAAGAGAGCTTGCATCGGCCGCTCAAGGCAGTCCCGGCGGTGAGGTGCCCAGTGGAACGGTGTGTGCCAGGGACACCTGTGGGATGCCAGAGAGGAAAGGGAAGGGGAGCAGCAGTGACACGGAGTGTTGCTCTCACAGCTCGTGCCAAGTCCCCTCTCTATGCTCTGAGTGGGGGGGAAGCACAGCTCTGAGCAGAAGGGGTTGGGGGCTAAAAATGCCTCAGCTTCAATACAGGGCTGGGGCAGAGCTTGGTCCTGCTCTGCAAGGGGCTCTGGCTACACCCTGCATTGGTGCCCAGCCCAGAGACCCTCCCGTGGGGACCGTGACGTGGAGCCACAGCAGCAGTACGTCCCCCCTCCTTTTCCACGGACATCCTGCTTCTCCATGGAGTGCAGCAGGGCACCCCAGGCAGCCTGTTCCCCCGGGGAGCGGCAGTGGGACAGGCTGGCCCCATCCCTCACCCCTACCTGAGGTGCCCCCCACTCTCAGAGCACAAGCAGCACTATGGGGGGGCTGCTCCCCTGTCCCAGAAGCACCAGGATCCAAAGCAGCTCTGTGAGGACAGAGGATGGAGCAATGTCCCTCTGGTCCCCACCCAGTGTGGCAGGACCGTGCTCCCAGCACTTGGACATGGCACAGCAATTCCCTCTCTACACAGAGCACTAGACAGAGCTCCCCCACGCCAGCCCAAAGGCCCAGGGCAGCACTTTCTTCCCCCGTGGGAAGGGGGAGTTCAGCACAGGGGATGGCAGGAGCATCTCCATGCCAGCATACCAGGCTCAGAGAGCCCTCCACACCAGACAGCTTCCCGGTTGGCTCTTTCCTGAGCAGATGGGTGCAGGATAGTGTAGGACACCTTCCCTGCAGGTCCAGCAGAGAGGAGCAGGATTCCACTCAACATCAGCAAAACAGGAAGCAGAGCTGGCACTGAGCCCCAGTCTTGAAGTCTCCTCTGTCACCTCTGCTCTTCACCATCTCCCAGCCACATCCGGCCTCCCCCTGCATGCTGTCCTCCCACTCCCATCCCTTCTCCCGCTTTTTGCTGGCATAGTAGAAGTGCCTCCAGAGGCCCTGGAGAGTGGGTAGTCACATAGGAAGGAGGTGGGGGACACCTCCAGCATGTGGGGCACATGGCAGGAACCAGGGGCAGGTCCTGTCAGACAGGCAGGGAGACCCTGTCCCACAGCTCCGCTCTCTGGCTGCCAGGCCTGTGAGGAGGGTCCTGGAGCAGGGCAGCCGGCAGCCCCTGGCCTCGGGATGCTTGTTTGCAAGCTGTGACTGTACCACATCATTATGAGGTGTTTGGGATATCAACAAATTAGCAGGCGTCTGGGAAGAGAAGGATGCAGCACCATTCGTAAATGTCAGCTCGCTACCTCCTCATTTTGCAGATCATTAAACCCAATATTCCCAACCTGTATTAGTGCGACAGGGACAGGCCCCTCCGCGGGGACAGCCGCCAGGAGAGCGCAGCAGGAACAGCGCTGAGGAGACCCCCCAGGGCCCGCTGTCCCAGCGCCCCGACCCCGGCGTGCCCCAGGCTGAGCTGGCACGTCGCCCCGGGGGCGGCAGCAGCGGGGGCTCAGGCGTGGATGGGCACACTGAGCTGTACAACACAGCGCACACGGCGGGGCCCCAACGTGTGCTGCACGTGTGGGGAAGGACACGGCGTGTCAGGCGGAGCAGGTGCTCCCAAGGGACACCACGGGTACACAGGGGTGTGCAGGGGGTCATGTAAGGGTTGAAGAGTGTAATTTCTGTGTACGTGGCGGGGAGGATGCAATGTGGGGTGCAGCGTGTGCACAGCGGGGGCGGGCCTGGGAGGTGGCAGAAGGGCCAGTGGGGTGTGTGCAGGGATCAGGGCAGGGCTCACAGGAGGGAGGGCACAGGCTTCATGGTGTGAGCAGTGGCTTGTGGCAGGGTCAGGGGTGTGCACATGAGGGTCCCTCGGAGGGGTAACATGGAGCTGTATAAGTCCCTCAGGAACCACAGACTGAGAGGGTGGGAGCTGATGGAGACAGGGAACCGGCTGAACCACAGAGATGCCCAGCACAGACTGCCTCCCTCCCATCAGGACGGAGCAGGGAGCTCCAGGGTCTGTAATGAGCTGGAGTGACTTGTTAGCACTGAATTAAGAGGCTTGGTGGAAGGAAGCGCGCGGGTGACACAAGCTGTGTGGGGCAGGCGGGAGCTGAGCGATAGCAGCTGGAATCCCCAGCAATCTGGTGAGCACGACTCAGCCTCACACTCCTGGCTTGCCACGATCGGCCTCGACAGCCCCTGACAGTTGGCATTAATCACGCACATCGCCCCAACACAACTCTTTACTGGCCATCAATTTCCTGCGGGTTTTAAAACTAAAAAACAAAGACAAAACCGCGTCGTTTGGCCGCCACTGAGAAGCACATTAAGGGGCTGTCAGCTTCTCGCCATGCACCCTGCATCACTCTTTAAGCACATGAGAAGTTCATTATCCCCGGAGCTCTGGCAGCCATGGGGAGACTGGAGCAGGGAGCGTCGCAAAGGTGCCGTTGCCCTCAGCCGTGTCTGGTGGCTCTTTTGCCCTCCTGGCAACCTGGACAGGGGCCGAGGGTCCAGGCAAAGAGGAGTGTGGCTGCAGGGCGGCTGTGGCTGCTCTGTGGCCGGACGGGGCACTCCTGGCCACAGAGCTTTGCTGGGTTCTGATGAGAGCAGACTTTCCTGATGGTCTTTGCAGGCTGACACTGCAACTCCACCATGGGGATGAGCATCTTCGTCCCCTGACAGCCTGACACACGTTTGCCAGCCTGTGGGTGCTCCCTGACAGCCTGAGCTGCACTCCCCAGTTTGGTGACATCTCCGGCAGCCCAATCCCACGCCTGCCATAGTTTGCGGATGCTCCCTGGCAGCCTGACACTGAGCTCTCTTTAACATGAGCCCATGTAAAAAAGCAACAGCTCGTTTGATTTATGATACTTCAGAACAACTAAGATTCAATTGCTCTGCACGTCCCTGGCTCTGATTACCTCCTAAATGAGATAAACTGATGGCAATTTATCCCCAGACCTCACCAACTTTCCCAGGATGCTAACCTGAGCTGCTCGTGCCTCGCTCACGGGCGTGGGGCGGGTGCAGGCAGGTGCAGGCAGCCTGAGCACAGCCCAAACCTGCTCCCTCACATTCCCCCAGGGCCGCTCCTGCCCGCGGGGATGCTGTGACAGAAGCTGAGCCTGGCACCCTGCCTGGCCCCATGCAGCTCCTGCAGGGTAGGAAGTTTTGGTGGGGGGGTCCCTCCACAGTGCTTCCCACACCGGCACAGCCACACTGATGTGAGCTAAGGGAAAGCATGGCTCCTTACTGGGCTGTCCCCATGCTCCTGCCAGGACAGTGAACAGAGGGAGGAGCACCACGAGGGGACAGCAGCTCAGCCACAAGAGATGGCAGCTCTGCCACAGGGCCTGGCAGCCCCGCTCCTGGTGCAGCGGTTTCACGCTTTCACCATGTTGACTATGCAAAAGCAAAAAACTCAAACTACCCTGCTCTGAAAACAACTGCTGTAACTGTTCAAAAGCAGCTAAAAAAGATTCAAGGGGGAATCGGTCATACTTATGGACACCAGTCCATGACACAAACCATCGGCCATGCCCATGGTGTGGGGCAATGCTCAGCCCAGGGTTCACAGTTGGACCATTCAGACACTGGGCTGGGACCTCAAGCAGAGGCTCAGCACCTCCCTGTACTTGTTGCCAGTCTCTGCTTCTCATGCAGGACAGTGACCCATCACCTGAACACCAGTCCCAGAGTCACTTGCTCCTCTGTCTCTGCCTCTGCCCTGGCCTGCTGGTCCTGGTGATGAGCTGCCACAGTGTCCAGAGCCGCATCAGTTCTTGGAGCAGCCCCGGAGCTAGGAGCAGGAGAGAGACCAACCAAGTCACTCACAAAGGTACCACAGGCAGGAGCCGTGCAGCAGGCACGTGGCAGGGAGGGGATCATCTGCACGAAAAGGAGTGTGTGAGCCAGCTCCACAATTCACGCTGAGCACAGGGATGCACAGGGTCCTCTCCTGACCAGGATGTCCCCCTCACGCCAAAATGGGGCGTACAGCTCATTGCTGCTGAACTGGCTGCAACAGGACCAAGCTGGGAAGCTCTAAGTGCAGCAACAGTGGCCTCTCCCATGGACTCGGAGCATGGTTCTGCTGGCATGGATGCTGCCCACAGCACCAGGTCCTGTTGACACAGGGCAGGCTGGGAGCAGGACAGAACTGACCCAGCCTCTGGAACTCAAATTTTGCAATTGGATAATTTTTCTAATTTACTAGATTACTTAAAAAGATAAATGCAAGGTCAGTTTGTCAATACCTGACCAAAAGCCAGAAATCCACCATGCAGCAGCCCGTGGCACCACTGTGCCCCAGCACAGGTCTGGGAGCAGCTGGTTCTATCACCTCTGCTGAGCTGGCAGGTGCTGCACCCGTTCACCCACTGGAGAAGGACACAGGGGCTTGGAAAGTCTGGATTCACACTGGAGACACGGAGGATGGGCTGCCCGTGTGACACGGATGCCCCCTCTGCTGTGCCATGCTCTCCTCACCCCTCACGTGGTGCTCACACTGCTCCTTCCCCCACTGGAGCAGCCACCTGCTGCCATGCACTTGGGCACCAGCAGCACTGCAGGTCACAGAGCAGGGATTCCTCCTGCTCCTGGTACTGGTGCCAGAGGCGCTGGCAGGAGGATCACGGTGCACAAAGTCTGTGCAGTGACAGATGAAGTTTGGTAACTGACACTTTGCTGGCAAATGAAGTTCTGTGTTGATAAATGCCAAGGAATTCACATTGTAGGAAAAGTTACATTGCCCCAACACCTGATAGGGCTTTAAATAAACCATATCAACCTGAGACAGGACCTAGGTACCACTTCAAGTAAGACAGACCTCTGCCCAGCTGACCAGCATGGCCAAGGACCAGTGCAGGAAACAACAAAAATACTCTGATGCCCTCTGATGCTTGCCACACGGCTCCCCCCCCATCACTCCACCTTCCAGGGATGCTGCCAAACCAGGAAGGACAGAAAGAGTGAGCATGTGTCTGAAAAAACATCCCTATGAAATCATGGAAATACTGGGATTGCTCAAAGACTCCTGTCCTGGGCACACAAGCAGGAGGGTGACGGTCCTCCACTCTGCGCGTCTGGGAGCAGAGGGCTGGGAATTCTGCCAAGCACACATGTGTTGTTGAAAAGGAACTAATCAAATTTTAAGACTTCAAGCAGTGGTTAGTCCATATTACTGCTTCATAAAAGTGTTTCCACATTTCAATTACCTTTTCCACTACGAAATTGCATTACATTCTGTGTAACGTGAGGTCCCAGCATCTGCACCTCTCACACTCCGTCAGCTGCACTGAGCAGCCGCAGGACCAGACTTCCTCTGCAAGCACTGACACATCAGTCCTGCACTTTTCGGTATTCGTTGTGGTCAGCTGAGAGCCCTCACGTCCACATCATAAACCCAATCATCACACCGAGGTCAGCTTTGGGACCTCCTTTACAACTCTTCCTTAGCATTTTATTTACAGGATAGGACACAGGACTTCAGCACATGCTTTCTCAGTTTTACATGTGGGGGTGCAAAAGCATTCCCTCCTTCACTGTCCCACTATTCATACAAAGAATGAGCCTCTCCTTTTCCCAAGCACTGGGCTGAGAACTGCAAACCAATTTGGGAAGGGCAACAATGGCTCTGAGGAGACAACATACACACAGAGCTAAGAACAAAGTGCAACTACAGGCAACACTTCTTGCTATCCAGGAGACGCCAGTGGGTATGACAGCCTCAAATGATGCTCAGGGTTCCTCAATCAACCACCACAGAGGGGAAGCCTGTCTTAAACTCGGTGCATTTCAGATGCAGACAACTACAACAGCAGAAAAGGAACAACAGAGCTGCCCAACTCCACGCACCATCAATGCAATCATTCCAAGAACAAGAACTTGGGCTGTTCTGCTATGGGACACCTGGGTGGCTGGACTGCAGGCAGACACGTGATTTGGAGCAAGGTGCCAGGACAGCTGCAGCACCTTCAGGTACAGACCAGTATTTTCTGGTTTGTTTTGCAGCAACTGTTAGCTTCAAACACTTGTACTGAACCCTCCTCCCCTCTGAATTACATCTTTATTTTGGCTCACTACAGAAGCTTATTGAGTGCTGTGGGACAGGATGACCAAGAATAAAGTCAAGTCTCACTTTTTCCAGCGGCTAAGCACAGATGCAGGCTTTGGAGAACACGGCTGCCAGGCTCATCTCTACCTGGACAAATTTGGTGTCTTTTCCCAGCAGAATGCTCCCCCATGCTTTGCAGCCTCCCTGTCAAGCTTTGGGTCCCTCTTCAGCAACCACAGACACCAGAATTTCTCACCACAAAAACCATCACTACTCTGAGCGCTGGGAAAGCAACGCACACGCGTTCTGCTGGTGCCCTGAAGTAGACAAGCTTTTCCAAAAGACCCTCAGCTTGAGGCAGGTGCCCAGCACAGGTCTTCTAAATTATGAAAGCTTGGTCAATTTACAAGTCAACAGAAATGGGTCCTTGTGGTGGAAAGTGTCTGAGAGCACACCTAAACCATACGGTGTGCTCTCAGGTCTGCTACTGCAGTTAGCAATTTTAACTACCAGTGACTGTCTGTGCAGGCACAGGCATGATGGTGGTTCTGCACGGCACGTGGGACGCGGAGGAAAAGGCAGATGAGAGAGGCTGGTTGTTCTTTCCTGCCTCAGCACAAGCTGCTTGGACAATGAGTGCTCCGAGCCCCAGGGCACCACCGAGCCCTGTGTAAGAGGCACTCCAAGCCCCCGGCACCCACCGAGCACCGCAGGACCCCTGGGTGCCTGGCACTCTGAGCCAGCAGAGCTGCCCCCTGGGCAGACCTTTCCTACCTTCTGTTGCCGTGCTGGGGCCATCCAGCCGAGTTGTCCCTGTGCTCTTTTTCCTGCGATGCTTTTTCCTGTTGGCATGTGGTGACGGAGGCGGCTCCAGCTTCGGGCTGGCGGCACTGGAAATGTTTGGGCTGGAGCTGAGTGAGTCGGCAGTACCATTAGCTGGGGACAAAGACAAGGCAAGTCATATACAGTGGGACAGTGACGCTCTCCCCTTTCCAGGGACACCAAAGTGTTCTGGAGCCAGCCCCGGTACTTGCCTGGCTCGACCCACATGACCCCATGAGACAGGGCAGGACCTGCTCAGCTCCACGGGCCGCTCCAGCTCAGGGCTGGCAGCTCCTTGGGCAGTCAGGCTGGACCCACTCCGCAATGGGATCCATGCAGAACGATCACACAGGGACATCTACGCAGCCGGGACACACGCAGCAGCACCTCTGGAGCAGCCTGATGTCCCACCCCCAAACACATGTTCCTGGGGAAGCAGTTCCCTCACAGGGCAGCGTCCTCACAGGGCACAAGCATTTTGGGAAGGGACAGGCCCAGAGGGTGATCTTGGCCTCACTGGGGCAGATCCAGGCCCCAGGATCTGCAGAACCTCTGCAGAAGCACTTCCCTCCCAGCACCGCTCTGCCAGACGAGGTGACTGGGGTTGCCACACTCAGGAACCTGAGCATGATGGGCTCAATAGGCTTCCGATACGGAGCTGAAGAAGCTGCATCCCCAGCAGCAACGCACCAAATTTATCCTCAATCATACTGTTCCTTACAATTAATAGCAGAATTAGAAACAATCAGGGAGCTGCCTAATTACTGTCAATTAGAGTGCGCTAATCAAGCTCCGATCACACACACACACGCTGCCGCTGCACTCACCATTAAATGTCAAATTTCATTAGAGACCAGCAACAAAATCAAAAGCCTGACATTCAATTTCAGCAGCACACACAGCGCAGGCTTCCAATCAGCATAAAAATGCAGACTCCGGGGAAGGCAACGAGGCGCAGGAGCCCTTGCTGCACTGTTAACCCTCTCCTAAATCCACTCCTGCCTCTCCAGTGTCCACCCACCCCCGGGGCACAGATGGCAGCTCCACGCCCAGGACCTCTGCCCCGGGCAGCTTGCTGTCCTCTCTGCTACAGTCCAGCATCTCCCACAAGTCCTGACTTCCCATTACCATGTTCTGTGGCAACAGGAATTAAGAAAGAAATCACAGCATTGCACAAGGGCAGCAGCTCCAGCAGTGGGACAGCAGGGACCTGCCAAGCCTTTCTCCCACCCCAGCCCGTCCTCTGCTCCCCTGGTTCATCCTGGTTTGGTCGGACTGGCTCCCTGGGGCTTGGTCTGTCTCAACAAACACCAACAGGGGGATGGAGAGGGACACAGAGGGGCACAGGCCAGGAGCTGTCCCAGGCAGGGATCGAGGTGCAGCTGGTGTGCCCCTCACACAGCTGAGAGAGACTGCAGCATTGGAGCTCTCCCAACTCTGGTTTCTCCTGCACTGACACACACTACTAGGGTGTTTCTGATGCTATTTATCCATGGGGAAATAGCTCACCCTTGACAATTAAGAGAGATAAATCTAATAAAATCAGACTCCAGTTTTATAAATGTAAATTACTGATCCTGCTACAGGACTGTGCTTAGAGCAGGTGTGAAGCACCTTCAGCTCCCAGCCGCATGTCACAGGGGACCTGAACTTTCCTGTCAGTGGCTACATGTGGTGCCTCCATCCTCCCTCTGCTGCCCACCTGCTCACCAGGATGCTCCCTGGGCCAAATCCCACACCTCTGGCACCCTGCCCCACTCCAGGCTCAGCTCAGAAGGGTCACACACTCCTGTGGCCTGCCGTGAGCCCAGCAACTCCCGAGGGGTCATCACCCACGCCCCTGCTCTTACTGCCCAGCAACCAACACCAGAGCTGGGGACTTCCAGCGCCCCCGTGGGATGGGGACAGGATGGCAGTGGGGTGGGGGCAGCACATGGAACACACTCCCTCTGCTAGATCAGGCACTGCTCACTCTCTCTCCTTCCCCAGTAGGACAACTGAACCCCTCTGACCCATCCAAGGACTTCCAGAGCTCTGTCTCACCAAGGGAACCCTTCACAGGCACACCTGGGACCTCGTGGGCCCCTCTCCAAACCAGCCAGCCTTATGGGGGACCCTGGCACCCCACAGGTGGGCTGCAGAGCTCCTGCACAAGGGGCAGATACAGAATGTGCTGGAGCACGTTCACATGACTGTACGGCCCCGTCCCATTGCTCTTCCATGTACTCTCCAGGGCACAACCAGAGCAGACAACCCGTCCTCAGGAGCTGGGATGGCAGCCTACAGCCTTGGCACGTGCCCAAAATGAGCTCTGAGCAGAGGAATACTCCTCACCTGCCCTGCCATGCAGAACTGGAAACACAGCAGAGAGCCTGGGCTCTGGCAGAGCTGGGGTTCAGGTGTGGTGCAGGACAGCCTGGCTCAGCTCAGGGGTGGTTGTGCTGCTCAGCCCAGCATGCCCTGCCATGTGGAAAGCGCTGCCCACCCACCAAATGCCCCCTCCCTCATGGCACTGAGAATCCACTTCTGTCAGCTGTGGCTGTGGGGGACACAGAGCAGGGATGCAGCCCTGGGAACTGCCTGGGACCCCCACGGTGTGCTGCAGGCCCTCCAGAACAGCTGGCCCTGTGACAAGTCTGTGGAGCACTAACACAGGGCTTGGGGTCCAGCACAGTGCGGTGGGACCTGAGAGTGGATGAAGAGCCACCAGCACGCAGGACACACAGTGAGCTCTGAGCTGACATCTCACCCCTCCACATCACTGGGAGGAGCAGCAGCAGAGAATCACAGAATGGTCTGGGTTGGAAGGGACCAACGCTCATCCAGTTCCAGCCCCTGCCACCGGCAGGGACACGTCTGCTATCCCAGGGTGCTCCAAGCCCTGTCCTACCTGGCCTTGGACACTGCCAGGGATGGGGCAACCACAGCTTCTCTGGGCACCCTGTTGCCTCACCACCCTCTCAATAAAACACCTCTTCCTTATATCTAGCCTAAACCCACCCACTTTTGGATTAAAAACATTATTCCTTTTCCTGCTACAACAGACCCTGCAGATCAGCTCTCATTTGACAGCGTTCAGTTACTGTGCATAAAAGAGGCAGATCGGTCCAGGTGCTGTGAGGATAGACAGCTCCTCCATGGACAGGAACAGGACACAGAGCAGAGGGATGGAGAGCAGGACAAGGGGCAGAGCAACAGGGGGCAGAGGGATGGGGAGCATGGGCTGGGCTGGCTCGCTCTCCTGACACCCAGGCAAGGGCAGGGCAGAGCGAAACACAGCATGGCATCGCCAGCCCCCAGCTCCGCTGAGGGGCTGCTGGGAGGAAGGATGAGACCTGCCACGACAGCTCCTGGGGCAGGAGGGCACCGGGGCAAGGGGCTGCTCCCCAGAGGGATCGTGCCACGAAGCCGATCTGTGCCAGGGTACCGCACGTGCCCCTGCGGAGCTGCACGGGGGCACCAGAGCCGCTGCTGCGCCCACCGGGCACGGGGGCTGCCGCTGCCTGCGCCCAGGCTCCCGCGGGCCGGGCAAGGAGCCACCTGCGGCGGGGACCCTCTCCCGGCACGGGGACGAGCAGACACGCCCGTGTCCGGTCCCCACTCGCCATGTGCTTCCCCCGGCGCGGGCTGCCCCGCTGCCCCCGCGTCCGAGGCGAGGGGGCTGCCGGCACATCCCCGCTCAGCGCTGCGCCCTTCCGCTCCCCTCGCCCGCGCTGCCCCATCAGCAGTAACAGTCTGATTAATTCGCTTCCAGCAGGGAGCTGATGGGGCCAATGATGGAGCCGCTGCATCAGGCGCGCTGAAATTGATAGTTTTTCACAGTTACAAATGAGGAGCCTCCTCAGCTGCAAATGGCGCCCGCACAGTCGGACTCCGGTAATGATCATAAAGAGGCTCCTTTAAACTGCGAAAGCCCCTGGGAGCGGGCGGGGGGGCGGCTGCCGCGCTAATGAGAACTACAAGGGGCGAGCAGGCATGGAAATGGCTCCTCCACTCTTGATGTGCATTTAACTGCTTTTTTAGTGCGGCGGCAGAGCCAGGAACGAAGGAGTGATGAATGCAGCACAAAAGCATTTATTTTCCAATTCGGCAAAGTGGCTACGTTGGGAAATGTATGAATTATTTTAATTCACTCAACTGTCCTGAAACATCACTGAGAGCGAGTGAGCGTGGGGGGAGGGGGCGGGCCGTGCTCAGTGTGTGCTCCAGAGACAGGAATCACTCGTATTCCTTCAACTGCCCCGAAATCTCGGAGATGGGGGGGTGCCCACAAGGTACAGTGATGGGGGAAAGCAGTGGTACCCCAGCACGGTGAGCTCAGAGCAAGATCAGAGCAGAGGGCTTGGAGCCATCCTGCTGCAGAGCAGTGTCCCTCGGCTGGAGCTTCTCCGTGCCGTGCAGGACAGCTTCTTCCCTGGCTGGGACACTGCCAGCTGACCCTTACTTAAGGGGGACAGCCCTAACGAGGCCCAGAGGCTGTGTCTGACACTCACGAGCAAACTCTGGGCTCACAATCACAGGGGAGAGCTCAGAACTGCCCCACTGCCGAAATGAGCCGCCCTACCTGCCGCAGCTGAGGGGAGAAGGGCCAGAAGGGCTACTCACAGGGGTTGGGGCAGCTGCCGGGGATGGCCACGGCCTCGTTCCACTGGTCTGCACTGGAGACAGAGTAGGAGCGCTGGTGCATCCCGTCCGGCTTGGAGCTGAAGCCCACTAGGTTGATGCCACTGATGGAGCGCTCGGAGTGCAGGGAGGTGCTGCTGGTCGAGTGGGGAGCACCTGCAAGAGAGACGAACACAGCACGGACTGACTGCTGCCTGGAGGCACGGTGGGAGAAGGCAAAGCTGTCCCGTACCTGATGCCACATTCCCTGGGTGGCTCTACATGAGGACAGGCTCTCTCTGTCTCTCCTCTCCCAAGGCGTGCTGGTGCATCCCCCAAAGATGCTAAGAGAAGAGCCCAGCACTCCCCACTTCCCAGAGGGACCCCCAGCTTAGTGGGACCCCCAGCTTTCAGTGTCGCACCCTGGGAGGCACAGCTGGGGATTCTGGCATGCAGCTTCCCCACAGCTGGAGTTCAGAGTCACGATTTTCACTACAGCCTCTGGCACCTGGGCAAACCCAAACCCACCCCACAACCAGTATACCCACCCCTCATCTCTCAATTTCACTTTCTTGTGTGTCCCTGGCAGGAAATCCAGCCATGCTGGGGGCACTGGGAGAGCGTGAGATCACATGGAGGGTGTCAAAGGAACAAGCAGGGGAACAGATGTCTGTAAGGGAGGGATGGCAGGTGAAGTTCCTTTTCCCACTAGCTCAAAACTGCTGCGGCTGAGCCCAGGAACCTGAACCCCCAAGAGAGGAGTGTTTTTGGGACTAGAGGCTGTCACAGAGGACAAGATCACTCAGTGATGCAAAATGGGTCAAGTGTTTCTGGATTACAGGAAACCCAGAATGTCCAGAATAGCAAACAAAATGGTTCTGACAGGGAGCACACACCCTCCTGTTCAGTCTGCAGGCAATCTGCCATGCAGCAGGACACTGGCCCAAGGGATGCCACTGCACCTGCCCACCACCAGCCCTCTCTCATGCTCCCCTCAGGCCATTCGGCTCCAGCCACTGCAGAACAAGTGCTCTGGGAGCTCAGGGGTGAGAGAAGGGGCCCCATTCCTGCTCCAGAGCTACGTCTCCTCCTTCCCTGCCCGGAGGCGCAGACACTGAGCTGGGACTCCCACTGCAGCCCACCTGGCCATGGCCCAGGGCAGGGCCACAGAACAGCTCCCGATGCCGCACACCCACAGCTCCAGCCCTGCTGAACAGACCCCTCTGCAGGCGCGACGAAGCTGGGCTGCGAGGAACCGAGCCGTGGGTCCCACGGGACTGGTACAAGTGGGAGCCTTCCACAGAAGCAAATGGACACCTGTGGAAGCAGGTCCCCAGCGGGAACCAGGACAGCTCACCTGTGTCTTCTTGTGTGAAACCAGCCTCACCCGGCTCTCATGGATCCCAGCATGGCTGAGGTGGAAGGGAGCTCTGGCACCATCCTGTACAGCCCCAGCTCAAGCAGGGCCCCCCAGAGCCAGTGGCCCTGGACTGTTTCTGATGGGTTTGGAACATCTCTAAGGAGGGTGATGGCACAACTTCCCTGGGCAACCTATCCCTGTGCTGGGCCACACTCTACAAAGAGCAGAGCCCCACAAAATCCCATGTGAAGCCCCAGAGTTCATACATAAGCGTATGTTTCTGTCCCTGCTGTTTGCATGAAAACCCAAGGGATGCTATTCAGATGTGCCCAAGCACAGCCAGGGGCCAGGGCTGCTGAGTGCCTGACGGGACAGTTCAAGAGCCCAAACACCCCCTCCAAAGGCAAGTGCTGAACAGAGGGGTGATGTGGCCACCAGACCTGCACCAGGCATGCTGGCCACCCACTACTGCCACCACCCCCTCATGGCCAGCAGGGCAGGTACCTCTCACCCTCCTCTTCCCTATACTCATCCTGGACCAAAAATCCCCTTTCCCTGCAGTGTTGTGCAGGGATCACCTGCGAGCCTCGCCTGCCAGCAGTGCCCATGGAGGGCTTGACGGGACACAGTGCCCTCCACCCCAAGCTGCCAGGACCCTGCACCCCAAACTGCCAGGACCCTGGTACCCTGCACCCTGTGCTCCCAGAAGCCTGACCCCATGTTGCCCGGACCTTGCAGAGCCCCCACGTCGCCTGCCTCCAGCCTGGCTGCTGCATGTTCCCCCTCCCTCCCCTTGTTCAGCGCCACAGAAACACGTGTAAAACCATGACACTGACTTTGCCTCTAATTAGCCCTTAATTTACAAGACACACTCGGAAGGGTAATTAGCTGGCGCTCTGCTCCTGACTGCTGCATCCATCTCCTCTCTGCCTCCTCGTGGGAGGGAGCCTGCTGCTGGAGCAGGGACAACGCTGCTCTCCTGGGACCGGGATGAGCTTGGTCCTGGGAATGGTGCTGCTGGGCTGGGCTGGGCTGCGCTGGGCTGGGCTGCGCTGGGCTGGGCTGGGATGCTCAGAGCTCAGTGTCTGCCAGCCCCAAGCCCCCAGCCCTGGCTATGGCCACAGCCACGGAGCAGAGGAAGGTGAGGAAGGGAGAACAGAAACAAGAAGGCCTGAGAGAAGCTCCTCCTGCAGAGGGGAAAGTCCTGCAGGGTCCTAGGGAGCACAGATCTGCCCCCTGCACCCCCACCCAGCCACACCAGGAGCCCCAGCCCGCCAGGACATGCCTTTCATCACAGCTCTGAGGAGCAGCACAGGCTGCCACAAATGCCCAATGTTTCATTTTGAAAGAAGGAACAGCTTCCATCAGCCTCTGCAGCCTTTCCAAGCTCCCTGCACCTCACTCCAGCTGCCTGGAGTCACCCAGCTGTGGGGGAACCCCCTCGCAGCCCAGCCACTTGCTTGCTCACAGACCTCGTGCTGCACAACTCCGGTTTGTCCGAGGGAGCTGCTGGGTGGTCCCAGCAAGGCCAGAGCTCTCAGGAATTGCATTCCTTTGGAAGTGACACTGTGGCAGCTGCTGGATATGTTCCCTGTCAATTGGGCAAGTGACAGGTGACATGTAAATACATGTAATACCTGCCTCTGAGCCAACACCTGCAGGAACTGAACCCCCAAGCTGCTGACAGTTCCCCAAGTCCCTCTCCCAGTCACTGTTTCCTCAACCCCCCCCCAAAAGAGACTCACATAGCTCCGTGATGCCTTTTCAGTACAGCCCAACTGATGATGTGCACTGGATGGAAAATTACCTAAAACCAGAATGGCCTTTTCCCAGGCATGACATGTGGCAGCCCAGATGCTTCGGTGAAACACTTGGATCAGAGCAAACTGGGAATTCTTCATTAAGGTGGTGCTGCCCAGGGAACAGGATAAAGGTGAGTTAGCCAAAGGGGCACCATCGGCCAGGAAGGAGATAATTTCCAGAGCCACTTGAGGATCTTTTTAGCATCTCTTTAATATTTTCAAGAGCAATTTGGCAAAATAATACACAATGTCTGGTGAAATTTCCTGGCGACATTATGCTGGATGCTGCTACCAGGCCCTTACAGTGTGAAGGAAACCAGCTTTTGCACAGGGAATGGGCCATGCTGACTTTTAAAGAGGCACCAGCTGGAGAGCAGTTTTGGGATCCCCCTGGGTTTATGGCCAAGCACAGGACAGGTCTTTCCTCTGGAGTGCCAGGCCCTGCTCCTTCACAGGCAGAGGGATGCTGCTGCTGCAGCACAGTGCAGAGGGACTGTCAGTGTGGCTCAAGATGGTGATGGAGGTGCTCCAGGATGGGTGAGGACACCCTGGCATGGAGCAAACCCTGTTTTCTCTGGTAGTGCAGAGGCCAACAGCACAGTGCAGGTTAATGCTATTGACTGTCTGCCAAACGGGTGTCCCAAGGAGCCATCGTCACTCTGCCCCTCAACCACTTGGTGCCAACACATCATCATTTATTCCAAATAAAAACTAGGATTTTTGTGAGTCACCTTAGTGTACTGGCTCCCCAGTGCCTGGCTGAAGCCTGCAGCTGAACACGTCTCAAAGCCTCCCCAAAATCCATGGCTACTCAGGACCCTGAGCTGGACTGGAACACAGCTCCTGCTAGTGGGAAACTTCTCCACTCCCAGAAACCAACCGGTTCTTGAAGTGAGGTGAGAGCCAAGGAGCCTGGCAGAGCTGCCTGCCTGTGAAAACCCTGCTGGGGAGGACGTAACTCACCCCCCCGTCGATGGCCTGGCAGCTGCCGTGGCAGGAAGGCGGTCATCCTGGGATGACCCTGTGGCTGCTGTTCCCAGAGCCAGTCCAGAGTCAGGAGTCTCTCAGGCTGGGTTTCTAAACGAAGCACTGCATGCTGTTACCTGGACATTGTCGGGTCCTTCCTCCTGAACAATTCCCATGAGTCCAAAACACACGGGCTGGCTCCCACCAACCAGGAGCCCCAGGATGGAGAGGTGCCATTTGAAAGACATCAACCTGGGCGTTCTCCCTGGGAGCTGGCCACCATGCTGAGCACCCATCCCGTTCCCAGGCACGGTGGGGCCCGTTCTGGGGTGAGAGATGGACAGGTGTTCTCCCCAGCTCTGCCGACGGTGAACGTCTGTGCGCAATCACTGATGCGAACTGTGGGCGACCGAGGTTTCCCAGCCCAGCTCCGTAGCAGGGCCATCAGGACCTGCCAGCTTGCACACAGCAGGAGCCACTGCCTTGCACTGGGCCTCGCAGATGCTCTGACACAGGGAATCTCCCTCCTCTCTCAGCGCTGCCCTTGCAGAGCACGGTTCTGGACATCTGCACGTGCTAAGTAACTATGTGACACCCCAGCTCCTACCAAAGCTGACCCGTGTGGGTACGAACCATCAGGACAAAAAACTCTGCATGGTGCCAGTGTCTCTGGGACGATTGAGAGCCTGGGCTGGCAGTGGCAGCAGGATGGGGAGGGCTGGCCACGACACTTCCCATCCCCCAGCCAAAGCTCCAGGACACACAAGATGAGCCAGTGCTTCTCCAGCCAACACACCAGCTCACCTCTGCTCTAGAGGGTGACCGACCCCACGTGCAGTGTCACAGGACCCAACAGACCGGAGAAGCGTGGGAATGGGTACCTCAGGGATGCTGCCCTCAAAATCCTGCACCGAGAGAGCACCACCAGCCCAGGAACTGCAGGCAGCTGCAGCCACTCCATCTGTCTCCAGCCTGAGCTCTGCCTGCACCAAGTCCCCACACAGAGCAGAGCCCACGGTGCTGAGGCACCCCATGTCTACCCACCAAGCCAAGGAAGGCGAGCTCTGCAAGGAAGAGGCAGATTCATGGAAGAGCAATGGCAGACCTGGAGCCACGGAGTGGCCAAAGGAGCCCTTGGACTGCCCAAGCTTTGCTGCTCAGCACAAAGTCACATCACAGGTCTGCCCTACATCACTCCTGCCTGAACAATGATGGATCTGTCAGAAAATCTGATCCTGACTTGAATATCACCGGTGCCAGAGAGATCATGGTGACGCTGGGTAAGTGGCTCCAGTGGTTAATTGCCTTCGCTGCTGAAATCTGGGCCTTATTTCTGGCCTGAGTTGTCTTCCTTCTGCCACTGTCACTGGATCCTGGTACATTTTATCTGATAAAGACCTCTCTCACCAAATTTCTGTTCCTATACAGGTATTTACAGATGGTGTTGAAATTACCTCTTAACCTTTTCTCCAATAAGCTAAATATATTGAGCTCATCAAATCTTCCTATAAGGTGATTCTGAGAGCACTTCCTGGTTTTTACAGCCTTTCCTGTCCCTCATTTTTCCTCTCATCCTGTGGACACATGGATCCATTAATCTGAGCCCTGTGCAAGTCCTCTCCACCCCAAAACTGACTGTTGCCATCCATACATGAAAAAGACCTTGACCACATCTTCTACAATTCCTGAATTAAATAATTCAGCCTTGCTGATTCCAACATGTCCACATCTCCTACCTGCTGTTTAATTCGCTGCCTAATTACAGCTGGAATATGAAGAATTCATCATTCTGTGCTGAGATACATCATCTTGCTTCTTCCCAAGCACCAATACAAGTGTTCACTGAACACTTCACTTTTTTTCCTTATTAACCGTTCTATTATTCCCATACAGTAATGAAGGAATGCCAGGGTTAGGACTCATTATTTCCTAATAAACTTGAAAAAAACCCTTCCACTGTCTGTAACTCCACTGGTTCCTGTTCTGCATCCCCTCATGCAGCCATGGCAGTGCAGGCTCCCGTGCTAGCCAAGGTGGAAGGTGAGCTGGGAAATGAGCTCTCAGTACCAGATCCATCACTTTTATTTATATGTTATGTGGAAACCCCGTGGAACATGTAAAAGTTGAGGATTAGGGACTTGGTGAGATACATGAGCAGTGACTGATGTCATGACTCACAGGCTGAACAATTGTCACAAGGTGAAGCAGCTGCCCAAGCAGCCGCTCACCCAGCACTGGGCAAAGATGAGTCTTTGGCATGGAATGGTGGTGAAGGAGACCACACTGCACATCCACACCAGGCTGCAGAGACCAAGACAGAGAGAGCCCCAGGGAGGACACGGGAGCTGCCCTGTGCTCAGCACCTGGAGCAGGAACTGAGACGCAGGAGTTGAGTTTTTGCCAAGTAAAGCAGCTGTGAGAGCGATGAAAGAGAGGTTTTCCTCTGGCAGGAGGGAACAGAGGTGAAGTGACAGACTTGGGCACATGTCCCCAAAATGGGAAGCTCTCCCTGTCAGCTGGGATACCCCTGTCCCCACAGAGAAGGAGACAGGGGGTTCTCCCCAGCAGCTATGCTGTGCGGGTGCTCTTACTTCATCAGTGACTTTGTTCCTAAATTCCTCACCACCATCGTTTCTCAAATGTTATTTAAGTTCCACCCTACATCTGGCAGGCATGGAGTGTGATCCAGGGCAGCGTAAGGCCGCCAGGCTCCCCCGTGAGCCCGGAGCCCAGAGCAAATGATGACGCAACCCTTTGTGTGGCTGCAGCCACAGCGAGTCTGGGAACGCAAGGAGCTGGAATCCTTCCCATAAAGCCAGGAGGGTCACTTCGAAGGCTGCTCACAATTAATCACTCGTGGCGGATGTTGGGCCGGGAGCGCTGGCACGGCTCTGAACGGCAGCGGGGGCCTCCGCCGCGGCTCCAGCTGGCTGTGCCGGGCCACACCAGTGCCACCAGCTCCAACCGGCTGCAGCTTCCAACTCCTGCTCAGCGCTCACCCATTGCTTTATCGTGTTGCCGTTAATTTTATCACTTTTTATACACACACAGATACAGCTGCACAAACCACAGCAGCACCATGCAGCCAGCTCCCTCCGCCTGGCCCTGCCCCTTCTCACTATCAGGACAGAGAGTGAACAGTTCACGTCTCCTCTCCACCAAGACTGACATATTTTTAAGCAGTACAACCTTCCTTTTAACTTTCTGGTATGCAGTAAAATATTCTTTAAAAACTCCTAATTACGCTTCACTTTTTTTCCCTGTTTAAGTTCCTTCTCCCAAAAGATCTGGCATGTAATTGCTTCCAGCTTGGCGAAATTGGCTCAGATACATTTTTGTGTGCATGTGTCTGTGCATGTGTGTGTTTAATACTCCATTTCTGATCTGAATTTTATTCTGCCTGAACAGCAGCACAACACACTCAGGTTACTTTTATGAAAGGCACTACTGAATTGAGTTTGGTGATTGGCTGAAGTGGGGGTAACAGCGGCGTTCTCCTTGGGAGCTGCTCTGCTGTTTGGAACCAGAATTCAGAAAGTCCACAGGAGCTTTACTGCAACTTGATAAAGTCCTTCAGTGACTTTACTACATTAATGTAATTTACTCTCCAACATGTTACAAAGAATTACCTCAGAAAACCAAGGTGCTGGGAATGAGCGGCAGGAGCGGATGAAGGAAGCACGGTCTGTGCTCCAGATCACTCTCGTGGTCTGTTAGTGTGAACAGAGGTGTCCCTTACGGTCCCTGCAGAAACCTGGAATCACAAGCTGCAGAAAACGTGCAAGTGACGCTGTCTAAAGCACAACCCAGACCAGATGTGTGCAGCAGCCCCCCGAGATCCCTGTGGCGGCGGTGGGAGATGGACGCTGGCGACAGCAGCACCGACACAGATCCCCGCCTGCAGGCACAGGTGGAGCAGGAACCTGGGTCTGAGACAGAACCGCGGGAGGGAAGGAAGCAGAGCCAGAACTTTCTGGGCTTGCTGAGGAGTGTGGACCTGGACCAGCACTGCAGTGACTGATGAAGAACAGCCCCTGCTCCCAGCTCCCAAGTGCAACTGGGAAAGGGCCGTTTGGGGATGCTGGAATTGTTCCATTTTCCTACATAACTCCGGTTTCTAAAGCCATTCACTCATGCAAGGCTTTATCCACCCCTGCCTGCTTTGTCCACAGAGGCTGCTTGGTGTGCAGCAGCACAACCTCCTGGGGTGCACAAATTCAAGGGGATGGAGCTGCTCTGTTTGGAGAATAGGATGGCCCTGTCCCTTGCCTGCTAGTGTTGAGCTTTTCCACTTTCCTCTGGGACACCTCCCTGTCCAGCAGCAGAGTGCAGACCCCAGGCAAAGGCCTTGCGTGCTGATGGCAGAGGAAGGTCCAGACAGACTCACCACTGGAGCCGCTGCCTGCGGTCAGGGATGAGCTGGGGCTATGTGACAGCAAAGGGTAGGACTTTGTGGCCTGTAACAAGTCGCTCCCTGGCCCCTCTCCCTCCTGCAGCACAAGCCTGGGTTGTATGGATGAGAAAGTTTGGTTTGCTGGAGAAGGCTCTCAGTCCACCTGAGAACACCAGCCACCCCTCCAGCCCAGCCCCTGGCAGCACCAGCAAGTTATTTACACTGAGATTTTCACAGGTGGCCACTAATTACACCCTTGTAGCTCATCCAGGTGCCCCATGCAAGGCACCCTGAGCCAGATGCTCCAGGATGCTGAGAGCTACAGCCACAGCCCCCAGGCCTGGCTATCTGCCCCATGCCCACTTGGGTGCCCTGTGCCTACCTGGCTGCCCTGTGCCCACCTGGCTGCCCTGGACACCTTGGCCAGCCCTGGGCAGGGCTCTGATCACCATGGCACTCTGCTGCCTTGTGCTTCTTCCTCCCTGCTTCTCTCCTCCTCCCTTTCTCCAAGGCCTTTTCCCTGCTCTGTCCTGCACTGCATGGCTCCTTAGTGATCTGGTAAGGAGTAAGTATATCAGCTCCCAGTAATTATCTCTAATTAGGGTTAGTGATTATACTGTTGGGTTGGAGAAAATCAGTCTCTGTTTTTCCACTGGGGAGGACAGGGAGAGCTGGGGTGTGAAGGGAGGAAGCACCAGCAGCTCCCTTTGTGCTCCGATTCCTTCCATGAACCTCTCCCTGCCTGCACGTCTCTGGAGCTGCCTGTTCCACGAGCAGGAGCCATGTGGGAGCTGTGTCTGTGAGGTGGCTGTCAGGACATGGCCTCGCTCTGTCACCGGTCTGGACAAGGCAGGGACAGCCCACCCTGGGGGTAGAGCAGAGTCAGGGCTGGTGGCACGGTGGGCACAGCACGGCCAGACACCCTCACACCCTGCTGGGCACTTCCACAGGACAGGGCTGCAGGGGCTCATGGCCTGTGTGGAGGCACAATGCAGTGCTGGAGCTGCAGAGGCTCCCCGAAACAGCAGCATGGAGCAGAGCCCTGAGGACATCCCACATCTCCTCTGGGCACAGGGTTCACCCAGCAATGGGGCAGAGACTGCTTCCACTAGCCCAGGCTGCTCCAAGCCCCATCCCACCTGGCCTTGGACACTGCCAGGATAGGGCAGCCACAACTTAGGAGTGTCAGCAACTGAAAGGGCCTCAGAGCCAAGTATTTCTTTGGGATCCAACCCACACACCGCTGCGAAACCCCCAGAACTACCATTCAAGTGACTTACACCAACCCTTGCCCAAACCAGCCTCTAACAATGTGCTCCTCCTGTTCCGAGTGCCTGGGGCAGACTGAGCTCTGAATGACAGGAATGGTGAAAAGGGCTAAGAAAAAGCCAAATTATGGAGAGAGAAAAAGCAATTCTTGGGCTCCAAACTGGGGGCACAGAGTTAGCAGGTGCTTTCGACACTTTCGGCTTCACCTTCTCTTTGCCTCAGTGTTCCTTCTTTAGAAAGAAGTAGCAGCTGAGATAATCAGGTTACAATGCCTGGAAATATGAAATTCATCCTCACTCTAGCATATACTAGCAAATAAAACCTTGAGCTGATCCAGCAGAATCTCGGCCCTGCAGCTTTGTGTCCAGCACTAGAAGCAGGCACCAAGGATGGCTGGTCCTGTCCCGCCTTGTGCCATCCCACCCGGCTGCCGCCACACTCCTCCCCTGCCCACGGAGTCCTGGCAACTTCTAGCTTCCATGCAATGCAAAACTTTAAACCAACAGCTCGAGCCTCACATTTGGATTCATCCTCCACCTTCAGACATGCAGATAAACATTCGTAAGAGGTTACTGTATGACTGTAATGGTGAATGTATAATATTTATAATATAAATATGAATTTGCAGTATTTTATACATGATTCATGATGCAAAATATTAATTACAGATAAATTTTAGTAAATCTCTCATCTCAGCTTCATCTTCAGACTACAAACAACCCTTTAACACATTATTGGGAAGGGCAGAAGTCCCACATGGAGGAATAGACAGACCCTCACCCTCTTCCTTTCAGCTCGGCACCCCCATGTCCAAGTCACAGAATCCCAGACTGGTTTGGGTCGGAAGCGACCTCGAAGATCATCCACTCCCAGCCCCTGCCCTGGCCCTTGGCTGAACAGCAGTGACTAACGTTGGACTTTTATAGTCAGACTCAACAGAAAGCCGAGTGAGTGAGCCGAAATCACAGCTGGAGGGAGGGAGGGCGCGACCCACGGCTGGCACCGGCCCAGCTGCGCAGGGGCACTGCCCCCGCCCCGGTGCCAAGCATTCCTGCAGGCCGAGGAGGAGGCACTGCGGGCCCTGCTCTGGCTTTCATTCTGCTGCCCAGCTCACAGGGACCACGATACAGAGCACAGCGGACAGATCCTGCCTCCGAGCGGAACACACTGAAATGACACGTGGCAGCCATGGATTTAAGAGCAGGAGCCACACACTGTGCGTGGAACAGAGCAGCCATGGGACTATGGCAAATCCCAGGGACAACAAAATCCATCCAGCTCTCCTGCAAAGTGTGGAGCAGAGGTGTAAGCTGGGATGCTCCCGGACACAGGCCAGGCAGGGTGATCTGAGCTGCTGGGCGGGGGGAAGCAAAAGCAACTTTGTTTCAGAAGTGAGAGCTGACCTTTCCCTCCCGAGTCCCCAAATTTCCCTTCTTTCCTAGGAGATTAATGACCCTGCTCTGACCTGAAGAATCTGTTGTGCAGCCACAACCAGGAGAAAGGCAGGAGATGATCCACCAGCCTCCTGTTTGCCATGACCTGCACCACCCTGCTCTCACTGCTCTTCTTCCCTCAATGTCATTGTCCCCCACGGCGAGCAGCGGTGTGCCAGGGAAACAGGTTTTCCCTTTTCTTTGTTAATTCTTCCCTCATTACATTTGAAATTCCACAATCAGTGTGCACTGTAATTGTCGAATTTGATGCTAATGATTAATGAATTAAACATGGATCCATCAATTAGTCCTCGGAGAATAATTCTGCATAAAGCAGCGGATAATGTAATTACAGTAACAAAGATAATGAGATGTTAACATCGACGGAGCCCGACGTGACATGATCACAGCAGGCTCAGCAACCCCGGCCTGGGGGAGCCAATCCCTCACTCTGCAGAGGCAGAGCATCGGGGGGCACGGGCCTGGCGGGGGGGGCCCTGCCACCGCGGTGCTCCCCCAGCACCAGCACCGGCACCGCGCTCTCCACCCGCCTGCCTCGTGCAAATGCTCCCGGCCATCCGCTCCAGAAGCCACAACAGAGCCGTCAGGCGTCGGCATGAACCCAGCGAAGATCCCGAGCTGCCTGGAGACCCAGCACCATCCCCTGCCATCCCAACGTTTGGAGCGGCTGAGGCCAGCACAGGCTCCCTCCCACCACCCCACCCGGCACAGCGGCCCCGGGACAGGCGCGCTGCCACACTCCGTGCACCGAGGGCTCCCTGGCCTGTGCTGTGGAGCCAGGAGTCGGTGCCAGCACACAGAACTCGGCCCAGGGACAGCGGGACCCTCGTCACCTCAGAGCAAACAGGAGCATCAACCAAGCCCTGCACGCCAAGCAGTGCCTCCCACCACCGCACACTCTGGAAAACGCTCTCCCTGGAGGAGATGCAGGGATGATGCTGCAGGAGGAGGAGGAGGAAGAGGACTCACAGTGGCACTGGCCCCAACACACGTGTCAGACCACACAGACTGTTCCTCGGACTGAAGGGAACTGACCAGCGGCAGCCCCCACCTAAAACCCTCCCGAGCTCGGGCTCACACCTCTGTGCCGAGTCCGACTGGCCCGTCCTGCTCAGCCTCGCCTGCGCTGGGGACGCGGCTGCCGTCTGCTCAGCAGTGCTGCCCATGGGACACCCATGGTCCTCAGCAAGCTGGAGAATCCCCCATGAGTCCCCCAGAGTGGAGCAGAACTTTCCCCTTTAGCCTGCTCCCTTCACTATGTGCTCTGGCTCCCCCACGTTTGTTTCCTTCAGTCCCATCTCTGTCTGCTGCTGGAAACACCTTCAATCGCTGCCTGCAACCACAACCATCTCTGCATTGCTGCAGCCTCTGCCTTCACTTCTCTCCACTTCCCACTCCAAGGCAGGCTTCCTAGCGTTCAGCTCTCCTCAGCATCCTCTGACACCACTGAGCTGCGATGCAGTGCCAGCTCGTGTGCTCCGTGCACGGCTGTGCTACGTGCCACGTACGAACCTGCACGGGTGTCACGGCTCCAGCACCTCCCTGCCCATCTCCCCTTTGCTAACACTTTGCAGCAAGAACCCAGGGCTCAGCTGGGCTGAGGCGAGGCTCTTGTGCTGACACTGTCTCTGTTGTGCCACCATCTGTCCTCCCACTGAAGTCCCTTTTCATCCCATCTGCACTTTGATACGAGCTGCCCTCGTTCCTTGAGCCAGAAACATGCGATGCAGCACAGCACAAGGGTAGGTGAGCCTGGTGAACCATAGCAAGGATGCACCTGGGGGACTGTGAGGCAGAGGGCAAGAGAAGCAACATTCCAGCGGGAAGAGGAGCAGCAGGGATTTGAAGGAGACACCTGACCCAGCAGTGCCACACCTCTAGTGAACACCTGCCTTCAGGCCATAGCACCTGTGAGCTCTGGCTCATCCCTTTCTTGCCCTCTCCAGCCCAACCACTGTAGTTCCATCCCCCCATGGGCAGGGACACCATCCACCAGACCAGGTTGCTCCAACCAGTGTCTTGTCCGAACTGGCCTTGGACACTTCTAGCGATGGGGCAGCCACAGCTTCTCTGGGCATCCTGTGCCAGGGCCTCCCCACCCTCACAGGGAAGAACTTCCTAATATCCAATATAAACCTCCCCTCCTTCAGTATAACATTATTCCCCCTTGTCCTGTCACTCCAGGCCCTTGTCCAAAGTCCCTCTCCAGCTTCAGGCACTGGAAGGGCTCAAAGGTCTTCCCCAGAGCCTTCTCTTCTCCAGGTTAACACCTCCAGCTCTCTCAGCCTATCTCCACAGGAGAGGGGCTCCAGCCCTCGGAGCATCTCCATGGCCTCCTCTGGACAATAGGAACTCATCCAACCTATAATAAACCCAAGTTTAACTACAGTAAAGTTGCCTTCTTGAATGGTTTAAATACTGGGGCACAATCATGACTGAGCTCAGAGCCCTCACTGGTTTCACAAACACAAGTCCCTACCTCATTCCTACCGTACTCAGCTTGAAGCTGTCTATACCTGCTTTGGAGTTATTTCGAATCCTGACCAGAGCACGGCATCCATGTATTTAATCCACATACAGGGCAAGGTGAGACTTTTTTTTCTTCTTCTCCCCTCTATGCCCCTTTCCTCACCCCAGGTAAGGACTGTGCGTGCGGTGGACATCAGCCAGCACACTCACTTACCTTTGCAGAGCTCAGGTCACAGAGGAACCACAGACACTTGCTCTGAACTCTAATCACCGGCCACCTGGTTTTGCCCAGAGACTCCTGGGGCAGGACAGCAAATTCCCCATGTCTCCACACTTCGTGTCTTCTGAAGATTAACTTGCGACTGCCAAAGAAGTACAAACTTTGAAGTGCTTCCTCTCCAGTCCCCAAAACACGTGTCAGATGAGAGATACCCAGTTGATCCAGTAACAGTCTTACCCACAGTCCCAAAGGTGGCAAAACTGTGGGGTGACTGCTAATTTGAAGCCAGGCAGATTCTCCATCAACCCCAAATCCAGCCCTGGGCACTGCTCAGGGATAAGAGCACATCACCTCATAGGGTTTGTGACCCATCAGTGCACTTGGTGACTGCATCCACTGCTATTGGGCTTGGAGGCATCAGAGCGAGGTGAAAAACTTCCTCAGAAAAGCCTTTACTGATTGTGTACCAGGAGAAAAACCTTTCTGACACTGCTGACACAGCCTGAGCCGAGACAAGACACACAACATGTGCTTAAAGCTGCTGTCCTAGTGCTGAGCCCTGCATGGGCACACCCACAGCACTGCTCTGCTCAAGGGCCCGAGGGCAGACAGCCAACAGGGGATCCCAAATCCACAGACCCTACATGGGAACGACCATGGTACCATAGGGTCCCACCCCCTGCACACACACGTACAGCAACACCCACAAGCTGGACTAGAGCACCTCTCGTGAAAAGAAAACTGGTCTCATTCTAAAGGTTTCAGGCAGCGCTAAGTCCAGCTGCTCTCCAGATAAACTTTTCCAACATTCATTTCCCCCCTGCTAGGAAACTGCATCTCCTCTCCTGTGCAAACTGCTCCAAGTCCAGCCCCCACGCACTGCGTCTGCTGCAGCTCTGTGGCTCGCACTGAAGGCTCTCGTGCCGTACTCGCTCCTTGGCACTGGTTTTCCAGCAGCAGTCATCAGTAATCCAGGCACACCCCAACCCGCTCCTGCGAGCCCAGCAGCGCTGAGAGGTCTGCTGGAAGCAGGATATGGGGTTACGTGGGCAGTTGGTTTGACATCAGCATAAGCTCCTCTGTGGTTTGAATCCTTCCCCAGCTCTGACACCTCTGCTAGGTCAGAGCTCAGACAAGGCACCTCTGACAAGCAGGCAGAGAAGTGTCCCCGTCCAGAACCAGGAACTGTCCCCACGCTGGGGCACACTGAGCATGTGTGGTGGTGGTGGTGGTGGTGGTGAAAGAGTGTCAGTGTACAGTGGAGAGCCATGGCAAGGAACAGGCAGAGCTCGCAGCCCAGAACAGACGGTTTATCCACAGACAACTTCTGACTTGACAAGAACAGCGGTTTGGGTTTGGGAGGGCTTGTTATGTCCTCCTTGGCACCATGTGAGCAGAGATGTTACTGTGCCTCATTTCCCATGTGTGTGTGTGATGCCAAGGACTGCACACTCACCTCAGCTGCATCCTACCTCCCCTCAGCCCCGGGATGCTCTGAAGCCACCGGACAGAGCTGAGGCAGAGCAGAAATGAACAAGATGGGGATGTGTCACCCAAGCTCACCCTCAGTGGCAGCACTGGATTTGGAAGGATTTCTGTGATCAGCAGCACCACCAGCACTCCCTCAGCATCCCAAACAGTGTTTTCCATAACCTGTGCACCAGACTGTGCCAACAGCTAGCTGGGAAGAAGGCAGGTGGAAACTGCCCACCCTGGCCAAGGGCACCAGCCCCAAGGACACAGTGAAGGCCCTGGGAAATGCGGGCAGGAAGGCCCCAAGTTCAACAGTTTCCCCAGGCAGGGTGAGAACCTCCCATGGCAGCAGCAGAAAGGAGGCAGGAACTGTGTGAGATGAGAGGAGGAGTGTGACAGGAACTCTGTGAGAGGCCGGGGGCAGCCAGCCTCCCAGCCGCACCTCACCACACTCTGGGGCAACTGCCCCTCTTCAATGTGCACCCAGAGTGATGATCCCAAACTAGATCTTCACCATTTCTCCAGGGGAAAGTGAGGAGGAAATAGGGTCCCAAAACCAGAAAGAAACAGAAGACAACTTGTCAGGGACCAAGAGCCACCCTAGTTGGGATTTCCTCCGGTTTTCCACCATGCGTAGCAGCTCACCAGCCTCAACACTTTCCTCGGGGTGAAGAAATTCCTCAGGGGTTCACACTGCCAGCTAAACCCTTTGACATTCTTCTATCCTGGACACCAACCAGCACAAAATCCTACGAGTAGCTTACCTGGGACCTGCACAGAAATGCTAATGCCCACCGAAGGGACTCCCCGAGGGTGGTGAAAGCAGGACACGTCAGAAGGGATTCTGTTCTCAGCTCGGCAAAGCCCAGGGCTGCTGACGCGCTGCAGGAGGGACGGCTGCTGGCTCTGTGCCACCCACACCAGCTCTTACCTGTGCCTGCTGCCAGCTGTGAGCTGCTCCGCTCCTTGGCCAGCCCGTTGGCTTTGGGGCTGGCGCTGGGCGCTGCTGCCGTCGTGGCCCTGGGGAGCCGCTTGCCCGGGACCTTCACCGTAGTTCTCAGCAGATCAATCTCCTTCCCGTGGACGTTCTGCATGTAGTCCTGGAGCGGAGAGGCACAAGGGTGGAGGATCAGCCCTGCCCCAGCCACACACGCTCAGCTCCCCCATGCTGAGGATCAGCACTAAGCCCTGTCGGATGCCAGGACAAGCCCCTTTGGGAAAGCATGGCTGGGGATCAGAGATCAGATGGAGCCAAAGGGCACGCAGGTGGCCAGCAGTTCTTCCTCCCTATCATCCCTTGTTTAATCTCAGCACTCAACTGCAACAACTAATAATATAATATAACATAATAAATATCATATCACATCAGTATAAGCAATGGGACACCTAGAAATTCCCTCTCAGGTCACAGCTGGGATAAGAGAAACCCAAACCAACAGAACTCAGGTGACTCCCTTGCTCATTCACCTGCAGAGCTTCCTATCATTCAAAACTCGGTGCTTCCACCATTTCCTCTGGTACACAATTTATTATACAACCAAAACCCCATGTGCAGACTGTAACTATCACTCTGCCCTGTCTCCCAAGAGCATCTCAGCTTTCAGTCAGAATGAGGGTGCAGACTTCCAATCTCTCCTGAGCATTGTGTCCCTTGCTATGCCTCCCATCCCTCCCTGCTCCATGGGGCACCATGGTTCTTCCCCAGCCCTCTCTGTTGAGGCCAACTCCTCCTCAGGCTTGTGCCCTCAGAAGGGGAAGACCCAACCAATGTTACAGAGGGGAACTGCTGGTCAGATCCTGAGGGAGCAGGGACCAACACTGGAGCTCAAGGCTCTGGGAGAACAGGGAGGTGGGGACACCATCCCTGGGCTCCTGTGCTGCCATCAGGAGAGGAGCCACAGCTGTCCAGGGCAAGCTTGTGGCTGCTGCGGGGGGGCTTGGGTTTACTCCAGTTCACAAGGAGGTCACCAAAATGATTAGCTCAGAGATGGTCCCTGTCTGCTTCCACATCCAAGAAGATAAAGACATGAACAAGCTCAGCTCAGGAGCAACAATCCTCCCATCCTGGACCCAAAAGCAGGTGACAGGGCCTGCACAGGCCATGCTCTGTGCTCTCAGGTGACTATTTGCAAGGGTCATAGTCTCCCAACGGCACCTTCATGCCCTGGTCTGAACTCCTCTCTTTCCATTGACCCCCATGCAGGCATCCTGCCCTCACAGCACACCCCCCCATGCTCCCAGGGGCCAGGAAGCCTGGCCTCAGCCCTTGGCACTCACCATCCAGTACCCTGGGTGACTCTGAGGCCACCAGCCTAAGCAAACACCACACCAAGCTGCTCCCAGCTGGGTGCAGACCTGGTGACAGCCTTGGGCAGGGACCCTCAGAGGGGCTGGAGGATTTTCCCTCACTCAGCACAACTGCCGCGGTCGCCGGCTGCCTGCCGGAGCGAGCGGTCACTGGCGCTCGGCTTTTATTACCCACCATAAAACAGCAATTTCTTCCCAAGCCTCCTCGCTAATTACCCAGCCAGTTCTCTCATTTCATTTTATTACTGGAATTAACAACGAGTTCAAAGCGTGGAAAGCTATTAAGATGTGTGATTAAGCCACATTCAATTAGTTTCTACAAACAATTTAATTGATGTTGCAGATAGAATTAACAGAAGGTGATTGTGTGAATGGCTCCACTGGCTGCAAAATGGGAGCTGCTTCCCTGGCTCTGTGCAGCGCGGCCGGCGAGCCTGGGCTCAGCCACGCACCTTCCCGGCAGCAGAATTCTCTCCAAGGCTTTGGGGAAGTGATGGGAAACTGCACCAGGCTCTTGACACAATTTGTTCTTCTCCTGTCGCTGAACACACTCACAGAAAGGTAAAAATACAGATGCAGCAAGGAAAGCCCTGCTCAACGCAGGGATCAGGCCCCCAGCACTCCTGCCTCCAGTTCCAGGCATCCCGCTCGTCTCCGAAACCACCAACGACTCCGGTGCAGAGGCAGAGGCGGCACCTCAGGGCAGGAACCCACCAACTGCCCCGGCTCCCGAGCAGGAGTCCGGGCTGGTGGTCAAAGCAGATTTGCTTCCATCAGGAAAGCAATTCCAGGGCCAGGCCAGCCCACCAGCACGCACCTTGCCAGCCTGTGTCTGCAAATCCGGAGTTTACGCCTGACTCCTGTTGAGGAAACTTTCAAGTTGGGCTGGACGTGCCATGATCCAGACCCAGAAATAGGCTTGAGTGATGAACTCCCAAAAACAGATGAAGAGCTCCACCAGGAAGCTTTGGTTGGTGAAATCAGCACTGCCAGAGACAGGCCCTGACCTCCATCCAATGGGGCACGGACACATCCTGGCCAGATGCGTACTGGAGGAGAAAGAAATTAGGGCTGCTGATCTCTGGGGTCCTGACACCCATCCCAGGAGGGACAGGGAGAGAATGTAACAGAGGTGGAAAAGAAGACAAGCCAGGAACTGCCCTGACTCATGCCAAGGAACAGCCACTGGGACAGAAAAAGAGCACAAAAACACCCTGGGGCATTCAACATCCTGATGGACAGGGAAGACTCTCTTTCTGCAAGGCTCAGCCTGCCCCCAGGGACCCCTTCGCTGCACCCAGAATTCTGCCATCCCCCAGACACAGGGCAGCACATGCAGGGAAGAAGCTGGGCCTTCCCATGGCAAGAACTGGATGCTGCACGTCCCCCTGGCTGACGCTCTGCGGTTTGTTCCAGCCCACAGCTCCCCTCACCAGCCAGCCTGGGCTCTGCTGCCTCACTGAAGTGACAGCAGAGTACGTGCCCATCCTCGGGAGCACAGGTTTGTTCCAACCCTAACGTGCTCTGCTTGTGTCATCCTGTGAAAGGACATGGGAGCTTTGCCTTGCCCACAGGGCCCAAATCCACCACAGCACCTCCTGATTCATTCTGGAAGATACAACAGGACATCCTCCTCTGGACTACCTCTTCCTCCTGCTTGTCCCTGCACCTACCCCTTCCAGGCAGGTCGTACACCAGGCACCAGAGGGAAGGGGAGGCAGAGAGGCTTTGCTGATCCCAGCAGCTTGCTGCCAAAACTGCAGTACACAATGGGGCACGGTGGTGGGTGGCAGGGTCCGTTCCCCAGTTCTTAGGCAGGCGATGCCCCAGGGGAGCACGCAGAACCCCAGCCTTGCAGCAGACAGGCTGGGCAGCCCCATGCCCCGTGCCCACGTGTAATCCACCCTCGCCGTAGGTAAACACATCGGGCGATACAGCTCCTATCTCAGGTGCAAGGTTCAGAGCTCCCCGTGGAAACTGGGCAGGAGAGGCCCAACTCGTACCACTCTCAGCAACGGGCTGTGGATCACCAGTGGCACCAGCTGGAAGCAAACCAGATTTTTTCTCAGGGCAACGCAGTAATGAAATGAAACACTGACGTGCAGGAAGGAAAGCAAGTGGCATCAATCACCCCCTGAGGAAGGAATGGTGAAAAAAGGAGAGAAACCTGGTGTGTGGCAGCAGCAGCATCTGAGAGTGGCTAAACAACAGCCCAGAAATTGCTTTGCCTCTACAGCTGATGGTAACAACAGTCCATGGTGGAAATATGATAAACCCATACGCACAGGTGAGCATACACGCAGAGATGGCAGCAGCAGCCACTCCCTCCTGGTTTGGGGCTCCGAAAAAACTGGGGTTACAAAGTTAGAGAACTGCAGACCACAGCATAGTACGGGGATTGAGAACTATAAGAAAAAGCTCCAACAAATTAGAGAAAGGAAATGCAATGGTTGGGTCTCCAGTTCAAAGACAGGAGGGTCCAGGGGCTCCGGAGCTGGATAACTCAGCACAGTAAACCCTGGAGTGAGGAGAAAGACTCTGAGGCTCGGGGCACTCCAATACCACACATCTGAGGAGATCGAGGATGGACTGAGGGTCTGGGAACATTCAGAAGAGCTGCAGCACCTTGTTCTTCTCCTTGCAGTCCCCTCAACCACCCTGTGCCCCCCAGCCACCGCCCGTCCGTCCGTCCCGTGGCAGTACGTCCCTGGCAGAGGTGCTGGGCCTGTGTCACAGGTGTGTCTGTCCGTGGCTGCTGCCGCAGCAGCAAACTGTGCTCAAGAGGGAATAGGGAAGAAGCCATTAGCCCCACAGTGGGGAGGTGACAGAGATGGATGGGGCAGCAGCTGCGTGCCTGAGCCAAGCGGCGAGAAGGATCAGAGCTGCACCGACGGCAGCTCAGCACGGCAGGCTCCACACAGGCACCTCGTCTCCATTACCCAACACCTAGCAGCCAGGAAAATTATTCCACACCCAAACAGCACCATCAGATATGGCTGCAAAGAGGTCTCTGCCTGCTCTTCATCTGACTGCAGCGTAGGCCCCACTTTAATGGACTGATCAGGCAAACAGGAGAGAACTGCAGTTCCCCAGTGTAATCCTGCGCAGAGCGTGTTTCCACCAGCCTAGCACTGAACAAACAGCCTGCAGGAGAGAGAGTCTCCTCCAGACCCTGGTAAAAACCAGGTCTGCTGAAAATGCTGCCTTGGAGGTGGCCAACACTGAACTCCTGCACAGGGCAGAGCCCAGAACTTCCATCTGCTATCAAACTCTTCCCCAGCCCCTCTCTGCCATGATGGCTGCTGCAGGAGCGCCTGCAGCTGCAGCCACAGCATGAAGGACACTGCTCTGCCCCACCCTGCTCCTCCACTCAGCCCAGTACTCACGTGCAGGCTGGGGTGGTAGGTGAGGACCCCGTTGTCACACAGCGTCACGTACTTCTTCTTCCACTCCTTATTGAGGGACTTGCCGCTGCGTTTGAGGAGAATGCCCTAAAAGAGAGGAGTCAAGAGTCTCAGATGGTGTTTGGTCCAGGCACCGCACGCTCCGCTCCGGCACTGCCCCTTGGAGACCGGTCTTTGAGAAGAAACGATGAGCAGACTCAAGAAAACATCTTCTAGGTCAGCTTTCCCACAGCATTTCCCTGGGCTGCACCCTTTCCTCACCAACCCCTCAGTCCCCACAGACGGCCCCCTCCCCTTCAGGGATAAGGATCTCCATGTGTCAGTGCCAATGTCCAGGTCCTCTGAGGGACCCATCACATCCCCTGGTGTCCCAAACTGCTCCCTCTGAAGTGCCGAAGGGCAGTGCCCACACAGGGTAGGAGCCAACCTCACTACCACAGACACAGACTGCTCCCAGACCTTCTCCCACCGCCCAAAGCACAGAGGGATAGTCAAGGCAGGGAAAACTGGGGACAGGCAGGGGCCGACTGAGAAACAACACTCCAAATACAGGTCTCCCAAGGGATGCACATTTTCTTGCCTGCTTGTGATCCTGAGAGCTGTCAAACAGAGTAGGGACACATCGCAGGAGGGAGTGCAGGTCCTGGGCAGTTGAGTTAGGGTCATCCCCTTTTCTCATCAGGATTTTACATGAGACCCACCCTGCTGTCTCTGGCATAACACACTCCCAGGGCCAGGAAATGGTTGCACTCGCATGTGCTGAACTCCCTCTTCCCACCAGGGTAACCCAGAACAAACTCCACTGATCTGAACCAAGGCTCAGAGCACAGACCTTCCTCATCCTCTCCCCATCCATTTCTGCCTCCTCAGGAAATCTACCTCCAGCAGCAATTCATCATGTACCAGGTAAGGACAGAAGTGGAGAGGGAGAAGGAAGCTGGGGCAAGACACCAGGTGCAAGGGCTCTGGAGCAGGGAGAGGACATCAAGCATTCTGTCGGCACAGAGGGAAGGACAGCGTGGGGGGACAAAAGTAGGAATGAATAACAGAGTCTGGGAAAAAGCTGGATCTACCAACTGTCGGGCCTGGGCCCTCCGAAAGTGCTGTCTGGACAGACACCCAGACTGCCTGTTCCTAACGTGGCAAAAATCTGGGCCCCAGGCCAGCCCCTCCTCAAAAACCTGGGTAGAAAGTCTCAGCCCTGCCAGCCTCAGCATATTTGGGGGCCTCATCCCAGTGCCTGGAGACTGAGCTGCTGCTCCCGCATGGTGCAAAGGCCCAGCACAAAGTGGTGGGGTTTGGCACATGCAGGGGGACAAGGCTGCCAGACGTGACCGTGAAATCAGCAATAAATGGTGCAGAACAGGCAGAAGTGCCCCGTGACCACTGCAGCTCGGTGCTCAGGCAGCAAACAGCGGGAAAAGGATTTGCCTCCTGCACGTGCAGGGACGAGACAGCGAAACAGAGTGGCTGGGGCAAAGCTGTGTGTGGGCAGGATCAGATCCCTTGTCAGGATCGGATCCCTTGCCAGGATCTGATACCTTGCCCTCAAGAGCTCAAAGGAAATGAGCTGAAGAACTCGCTCAGTAGTAGTCAGAAGGTGCTGATGGGAACATGGCATGGGATGTGGCAGCTGACCGACAGTTCCTGCTCTGCCAAGTCCTGCCAGGGGGCAAGCAACAACCCATGGAATCATGGCTGGATGCTCACACCAAGCAAATCTATGGAAAAGCTGTGGCAAAGAGTGATGGGCAAAGAACGAGAGCAGAGCAGAGCAGCCAATGTCAGCTGGTGCAAACAGGACATTAGAGAAGCCTGGTTCTACCTTGGGTAAAACACAGTATCTGATGGCAGGAGTGACTGTGCTGACAAGTGTTTTTAGCTTTCCGTCAGGTCTTTAACTGAGCAGCAACACCCTTGAACACCAGCTGTACAAAGTCCATAGAAACAGTAATGGATGGAATAAGAACTAGTCAAGTGCAAGGTCTCAAAACATATCCATGCCTGAGAACAAGTGTGGTTATAAATGGCAAACCTGTGTCCAACAGAAGGACTTAGAGAGATCCAGCCAACCTGCATTTGACTCAGACTAGTTCATCAATGTCTTGCTCAAATGAACTCCAAGGAAACATAAAACCAGAAAACCCGAAAGTAATGTGGCAACTGCGTGGTGTAAACCAGTGCAGTGACTGCTCCTTAACCTCAACTGCCTCCTCACTGGGCAAACTGAGCTGCTGAGGACAGCAGGCACAGCCCTGCTCAGGGGCCAGGTGGCAGGACCCTGCAGTGGGCTGTCAGGGCTGGTCCTGCATGGGGACTGGGCGGGAGCAGCCCATGTGTGAGCTCTTGGGCTGGATGTGCCATCACTGAGCAGCTCCCAAGCTCCCAGTGCTCTGTGGGAAAGGTGCCTCAGTCTGGCAGCGCTTGTGGGGTCAGGCAGGGCAGACAGAGTTAACTCCCATCTGTGATACCGTCACAGCAAAGTAGAGCTGGAGGGGTGCTGGGAGGTCACCTCGCCCCTCCCTCCCTGGACAGGCTCAACCTCTTCACAAAACCTGCACTGATGGACACTGCTCCTCCCCACTGGAGATGGGATCCTGATGTCCCTGCACCTCCCAGATGAGGTGGCAGCCACGCCACCTAGGGCAGGACATCCGCTGGGTCCTGTGTGCCGTCCTCCCACATGCAGCTCGCAGTACCCGCGTTTCCTCAGCACCCTGGTTCTGGACCTACCCAAAACCGTCCTCTCTCACACCACAGCTGGGCCACACATTTCCCACACCGTGTATGAAAATGATTGTTCCTCCTCCCATACAAAGCCAGTTTAACATCCACCAGCTCACCCAGGCAACTGGTGAATTCTCTGTAATTCAGAACACCTGTTTGGTATCTTTCAAACAAATCTGCTCCAGACCAGGCTGAGGTTACAGATCTAACTCAAAGTTACTGTGTGGAATTCTCTGGCTGCTGAGTGTGACAAATTCCTTCTGGACACGGCAATCTCTTCTGAGCATGAAGATTCCTCCTGGGCATGTAATGATCCCTTCTGGGCATGATGATCCCTCTTCTGGCCTTAAACCCGGCTCAGTTCCACAGCCTGACCTGCCCACACATCCTGCAGAACAGCTCCTCTCCTCGATGTGTCTTCAACCTGATGCACCTTGATGCTACGAAACACCTGCTCCAGCACTCCCAGCCTGCCCCAAACACATGCTGCCTGCAGAGAACAGTTTGGCTGCAGTTGGGTCAGCCTCGAACCTGCAACTTGGCAAACTGAAACACAACCAAACTCCGAGCCGGAAAGGAGGACCCAGAACTACAGCCCCTTTTTGCAGGCCAGAAGGAAAGGGAGTCCAAAAGTGGGAACGAGGCACGGCTGAGGCCGTGGTCCACCCACGCTCCTGTGCACGCTCCCCACGAGCCCCCCAGCCAGGCTCCTTGCGGCTCCGAGACCCCTGTGCCGGCGCACGCGGGTGCTCCTCAGCCTCCCTCTGCACCAGGTGGGAAGACTTACAGGAAATAACTCTTCCACAAGTTTCTTCCCGTGTCGCACACAAAGGGAAAGAGGTGACAGAGACGAACGGCAGAAGAGCCCGACCCTCTTCCTCTCCCCAGTCTTTATCCCCTTCCCGGCATTCCGTGGGCCGTGCCCGGCTCTGTGCCGCGCTGGGCTGTGCTGGTGCACAGTTAAAGCAGCAGCAGCAATATGCAGCGTAATGAAGCAGGGAGCGGCGATGGCCCCCAGAGGACTCGTTTACTCCACAAATCTCCCTTCCACTCACTTTTTGCTAAGAATTTTAACACCAAACTTAATTGTGAAGTCGCGTATTGATTGGAAAATGCAAATGGCAATTTAAATGTAATCTAAGCTCCCAGCATGATCCCAGCTCCCAAGGAGGAGGAGTCACCCGCCTTGGGCCCTGCTGGAGTGCACGGCCCGAGCAGAGCCAGGCCAGGGGCCAGGGGACCCCCGGGCTGCCAGCATGCTCCATGCGGCCTTCCCAGAAAGATCTGGTAGATGTGCAATTAGGAGCTCGTTCCTGGTAACAAACAGCTGAGGAAGCTTCGTCTCCCAGCCTAATTAACCCGATTCTTGGAGACAATTGTCCAGCTATGAGGGAACTCTTCCAGCCTTGCAGGACCATCACCGAAAGGACACTGTGGGACCCTGAGTCCCTGGCACAGAGCAGCCCTGGCAGAGGCACCAGCTGCTTGGAGGGTGCATAGGTGCTCTCCCAGGTGTGGGGGGCCCCAACACCCACAGCCTCACCTATCCCCTTGGGGAGCTCCATCTTTTCCAGACGTGCATGAGGGAGACAGATCAGGTCACCCACAGGTGCTGTGCTGGATAACGTGGAGACAGGCAACAACCAAGCACCCTGTCGTAGCAACACGCATCGCTCCTCAGCCAAGTCTCCTCAAATGTTTCTCCTTTCCGCAGCACCCAGCCCAGCCTCCTGCTTCCTGGCTCCACGCAAACCCCAGGCCTGCCATGCTGAGGAGGGCTGCCAGCACTTCCCAGTGCTTGTTGTGTCCTCAGAGAGACCAGGTAAGGACCGTGGGTCACAGTGACTGCAGCCCTGGGTGTCATGGGGGAGCCTGCTGCCCCACAGCACTCGCTGCCTTCAGCCGTCGGCTGGCAACGTAAGCACAGACCAGCCTTGTTTTTCCAAGCAGAGGAACCCAAATGCTCCCGAGGTGAGCTGCCAGCAGCCCCAGCACCGACCACGCCAGCCCAGCGGTGCCCATGCCAAGGGAAGCGAACAGTGCAATGCTGGCCACAAACCCAGGCAGGAGATCCTGCACGTTTGCCACGCACAGCCCCAAACTCACCAGCTTCTCTGCTCTTACGGCTGGGCAGGACCACTGGGCGGTCTAACTAAAGGCCCCACTCTCCCACTGCCCTGCAGAGACAGCAAGCAATGAGACCTCCACCATCTTCCAGAAGGGGCAGGTCCATGCCAGAGACCAGAGCGACTGTCCCGAGTCTTTGTGATACAGAGCTACAACTCCTGGGAGCTCCTCTCCCCATTGCTGGTACCAAGCCATCACTCCTTGTGGCGTAGGGCCACGGCAGGAATGTGCCAAACTGCAGCGCTAACCTCACTCTGTACCCCCTGACAACCCCTTCTCCACAAGCCACATGCAGCTATCTGCTGGCATAAGCTAGTGTCCAGCCGTCCAACACCACTTCCCCCCATGTATGCTCCTGTAAAAACACTGCCAGGATCTCTGTGAAATCACCTCTTGCAGCTCTGGCTACAGGAGGTGCCAGTCCTGAACCCAGCATGGATCTGAGTCTCCCATGGAAACTCTGCTCCAGGCTCTCCTTGTGAGCTCCTGCTGCCATGAACTGGTCCCTCCACTTAGTCCTGAACCAGGCAGCAGTTTGGCAACTCCTCCTCCTTGCAAAGCCCGGAAAGGACGTACAAGTTGTGTCTGCAGACCTGGGCCTCCGTTAGTCCCAGTTCTCCCCATTTCACACAGGAACAGCACTGCCCTGCCTACAGCACGGAATGACTTAATCCCACTAAACCAACACAGCCTCTGGCAGATCAGGCAAGGCCGGGCCCTGTCAGCAGCATGGAGACACAGGAGCAGGTAAAGCAATCATCCTGCCCTGCTGCGTGGAGGGAGATCCTGGAAAAAGGAACCCAAAGGTCCAGGCACGAAAGGCTGTCAGGGAGGGAAGGGGGGAAGGGAGGGGGGCCAGGGGTCCTCCCAGGACCAGCCCTCCAGCAGGCAGCAGCAGGTTCTGGGGAACCGAGTCAGGTCTCACTGAGGGCTCCAGCTGCTCTACTCTCAGCCTCCTCTACCTCACCACAGAACAGCCAGCCGCCGCTTCCCCTGCTGCCCGGGTTGGGCTGACCCCAAAGCAGAGCATACGGGCACTGCCGCTGCAAACCAGCGACCCACCGCAATCAGCAACCCGCCTCAGGCCAGGGAGCCCGCACACCAACCACGACCCACCGCAATCAGCAGCCCATGCACGCCAACAGGCCCCGTGCTGCACAGAGCAGGGCACGGCCCAGCACCCAGCTGGGCTGCCTCTTCCTGCTGGGGCTGTGCCAAACGCGGGCACCTCAGGAGCAGAGCCCCCATGTGTGAGATCCCACAGCCCCCACCCTGGCATTGCTTCTCCTGTCACTGCTCCCTCCGGCCCCAGAGCCGATCCTCCCAACGCTGCCTTCCCAGCACCACCCTCCTCTCAGCACACCCCCTGCCCGGGGCACCAACAGCCCTGCGCAAACCTGCCGCAGGATTACTCCATGGGCGGGGAAGGGCAGGAGCTCTGGCAGCTCCAGCAGTGAGCAGGGTCACTCTCTCTCTTCTGACCCACCACTCCACTCCTCAGCTAGCCTGGCCTCACTGAGTCCTTCCCCGTGGAATCTCAGCATGGAATGGTACCAGGCAGCCAGAACCTGGTGGGGACGTAGACTCTACTCTCCTGCCTCACATCCCAGCACTCCTGCAGTGCAGAGACACAACTGGCTCTGTGCAACTCAGGCCTGGCAGCGCTGGGGGGCACGTGCGGCACAGAGAGGCCAGCAGGGACTGTCGGGGGAAAACGGATCCACAACGGGGGCACGACATGCAAGGCAGGAGCACAACCAGGCACTGCCACGCAGCGCATGGATCAGTCTTTCCTGTAATGTACGGAAATCCTGGTGGAAACACCATCCAGCCAATCCACACCGCTTGGACATCACCCGTCGCTGCTTGCCAGTGACGGATGCGAGGGCAGGCAACGCTCTGGGTTGGTTCCAGGCAGTTCAAGCTTCCCTGGAAGCCAGGAGCAGAACGCACTGCTGCTGGAGGAAGCAGTGCCTCCCTTAGATTCCCAACAGCTCACAGTGTGGGCACTGTGCTCACAGCTTTTTGCATTAGCCCATGAGGAGGGGAACCCCCTTCCTGTCCTGCCAGGAGCAGGAGTGGAAAGGAACATGAGGAGAGGAGAGGAGAGGAGA
>VXAD01012646.1:132248-165548 GCA_013399195.1 Dicrurus megarhynchus | reverse complement strand
GGGCATGGGGCATGGATGCCATCTGCTGGAACCGCTCTGCAGCCGCCGCCACCTCAGCCCCGCAGCAGCGCCCTGCCACAGCCCCCAGCAGCCCCCCAGCAGCCCCCCACCTACACACGGCACAGGCTTCACACCAGCACCCCCAGCTCCAAGCTCGCTGCTGGAGCCGGCAGCCCCCGGGACAGAGGGGCACCAGCCAGCCCCAGCGGGCCCGCGCCACGCGCTGAGCAGAGGCGCCCCAGCCCACACTCCCTGGACCCTGCTCTCGCAGCGGGGCGAAGGGGGAGCATCGAACCTGCTTCATGGGAATGGCCCGCCCGCTGCCAATACTGTCCGCTTTACACTCCGGCACCTTCTTGTCGCGCTCCGGGTCCGCGCCCTTCCGAGACTGGAAGAGAAGAGACACAGGTGCGTTAGAGCTGGGCACGGGAGACCAAAACGCACGGTCCCCTGTCCCCAGCGGGCTCCGGACCAGACCACACCACTCTGCTCTCCCCCAGGCCAGCTCTCCCAGCGCACAGAGCAGCCGGGCCCACACCCGGCCCCTCTAGGGACACTCGGGACACTCCAGCCCAGCCCCCCAGCAAGCTCTCCTCTCCCCCCACTGCAAGCAGAGCTGTCCTCCTCCTGGCAGAGCGGGGCTACGTGGCCCCCCCCTCCCGTGGGGCACACAGGACATGGCGACAGACAGAAATGGCATGGGATGCAGGTGGAGCATGGATGGAAGCAGGAGAGGCTCAGGCAGTGAAGGAACTCACACCTCTACTAATCCAACAGATTTATTCTGGTAACACACTTGCACCATACAAAGTAGCACAGGTCACCGGGCAGAGATACCAGCCCCTTACAAAAGAGCATGGACAATAAATATCTACCACACGTCTAGAGCGGCGAGAGCGGGACCCACCAGCGCCCGAGGGCCGCGGGGAGAGCAAACTCTGATAAATACAATATGAAATTTACAGTCTGTTGAGCAGAACTCATTCAAAGTGCTTAGGACAGAGGGAAATACCAAGTCATACATGGCATGGAGCACAACCAATACATTCAGAATCACAACAATGGCAGGAGGCAGCGGCAGCATCTCTCTGGAGCGTCCTACACACCCCCTCAGTCCAGGAGGGCCCCGTGTGCTTTGGATCAGAAAGGGATACGAGCCCTGCGCGCCTGGGACACCAATTCACCAGCTTTTGGGCCCAGAACCAAACAAAGAGATCGAAAGAGAAGAAAACTAAAGAGACACAGATGGCTGCTCGGCTGCGAGGAGAAGAGGAGAAGGAGCAGGAGTCCATGCAGGCTGCAGAGGTGCAGGAGGGAAGAAGGAGCGGAGCGCTAGCGGCAGGCGCTGCAGCGGCTCCCGCAGGCAGCAGCAAAGCGTCTTTTGGCCCATCCAGCTCCATGCGCGGCTGTCGCCCGGTCCCGGTGGGTCTGCAGGTCTTCCCGTCCCAGGAGGGTCGTCCGCCTGGCATCCCCGAGAAAGGGCGGTGCCTAGACAGCATCCAGCAGGCCCAGAAATGTCCCAGCTTAAAGTGCAGGCGCAGGCCGTCTCAGCGCTTCCTAGACTTTACATTGGGGGGATTTAAAAGGCTCCTGCGTGTCTCCGAGGGGGGGACCCATGCTGGCTGGAGGGCGGGCGAGCCTCTAATCTTAGATCAATCCCAGTGCCCATCCCTTATCCGGCCCTGGAGAGGCAATGAAAAGTGAGAGAATTTGTACAGAGGTGCCGTGTGTAACCACCTGGATCTTCTAATTTGGAAGGAGTTGGAAAGGCCTTTTTGTTGATGAAAAGTTGGAAACAGTGGCACATATCTGCAAATATCGAAAGAATAAAGAGTTTGGCAAGTTATACTCAGAACACGGACATGAGTCTGTCAGTGATGGGCGCCAGCAGACAGCACGGACAGGCCACGGAGTGGGCGCCAGCGGCAGCAGCAGTCGGGGCTGGGGCTGGGGGCCAGGAGTGGGTGAGCGCCTCAAGGCGCGGGTGGGCGCAGAGTTTGTCACCACCTGGAGCTCTGGGGCACGCAGACCCCCCTGGGGGGGTGCGATCCAGTGGGGAGAGGGAGGGGAGCAGGAGAGGAGCCAGAGCAGGAGAGACGAGGAGGAGAGGAGAAGAAGAAGAGAGGAGGAGGAAGAGAAGGAGAAGGAGGGGAACGGGGAGGACAAGGAGGAAAGGAGAAGGAGGAGAGGAGAAGAGGAGCAAAGGAGTCAGGCATAGCTCGGGACTGGGGCTGCAGCAGCTCCCAGAGCTGGGCCGAGCACTGCACCTCGGAGAGGCCTGTGCCCACCTGGGGACCCCACAAGGACGAGGGCTGCTGGCTACACCTGCGCTGCCTGCCTGGGAAAAGCTAGCGGCAGAAAACAGCCTTCCCTTTCCTTCCCTTCCCACCCTTCCTGGTCCTGTCCCACTGCGGGAGGTGTCGGGAGCTGCTGCTGCTGCCACAACCAGATGGGTGAAGACGTCAACGTGAGCCATGGATGTGCACCAGCACACGAGCAAGCAGGTGAGGTGAGCCCCAGCCCCGCGGCGAGCGAGCGCGCGCCGGCCGAGCACAGGTGAGCCCACGGCACAGAGCAAGCGTGAGCCCAGGATGAGTGAGCACGTGGGAGTCCTACACGCATGATGACGTCCACAGCGAACAAGCGTAAGCCCCGCAGCAAGCCGCCCTCCTCCTCCCCCAAGCGCGTGCCCACCCCGAGTGAGCGAGCATGGGGCTCCAGAGAGCGTGAACATGAGCCGGCGGCGAGTCCAGAGGCATCGGCGCGCAGCGAGCAGGATGGGCGGTAGCACAGCGTGAGCGCCCGCGCCGGGCGCGGCAGCAAGCACGAGCGACACAACGGCGGGGCGGGGGCGAGCATCCGCCAGCGCTGCGTGCAGGGTGGGCACGGCCACGGCAACGAGAGAGCTACAGGGCATTCGAGAGGGGCTGGGCACACGGAGGGGAAGGCAGTGAGGGAACAACCATGCGCTGGGAGCGGGGACCTGCTGCGAGGGGCGGTGTGTGCTGGCAGGAGCGGGTGGGGAGCACAGGCTACCCGCCCACAGCACACAGACAGGGTGAGCGTGGGCCTGGGGCGTGCACAGAGAGCTGGGGGTGCATGAGATGCAACCGGGGGGAATGCACAGAGTATTTGGGAGGTCAGCGCAGAAGCTTCCAGCATGTCAGAAGCCAAGGGAGATGGGCACATTCCCAGCACAAGGAGTGGGGAATCTGGGATGCCAATGGTGCAGTGAGAGGAATGGGGCATAGGACACTGACTTTGTGTGGTCTGGGCTCAGAGCAATAGTGGCTGGTCACAAGGGTGACACGGTGCAACAGGTACAAGGGCTTTGTGGTGGCCGGTTCCACAAAGAGCAGACACGGTGTGCTGAGCAATGGTGGCTGGAAAGCACATTGAGATGGGGAGAGGAGCAAGGCCGGAGCCTGCACACGTACACAGGGAACAGAGGCTACACCTACACTAGACGTGGGACTGGGACATGTGTGTGCTCACACTCATGGCTGTGCTCAGAGCAAGGGCGAGTGTGAGGGCAGGACTGTGCACACTGTGTGGACGGTGTGTGCATGGTGTGAGAGCGTGCAGAGGGGCAGGCTGCAAGGCAACCAGCACAGCTGAGAGCTGCAAATGTACCCTGCTCCACCTGGGGCCCACAGCTTCGCTGCCTCCCCTCTGTCTTCCCTCCCTCCACACCCATAGCAGCTCCCACGTGCGCTGCTCAAGTCACGCAGACGCAGGATTCAGGAATGGGAGTGGGGCCCCATGCCAGGTGCTGAGCTCTGCACAGCACCACTGGGCACAGCATCACTGGCACCAAACGGGAGGCCCAGTGACCAGGGGCTCCGTGCCACGCTCGGGGCATGCGGCCCCAAGGAGAAGATGAGCAGAGTCACTGGTGCTGTGCACGCACAGCTGCACTCCCCGTTACGAGCAGGAGCTCACACGCACTACACACCCACACGAGTGCACCCTTGCACACTCCTACGTGTGCGAGGAACGTCCTGCTCCCAGATGCTCCCCCATGCACGCACACTCTGCCTGAAGCAGCCCGCAGCACCGCGGTCCCTGCACACACAGAAGGTCCCTCCCACACGCACACACTCCTGCATCCCCGGCCCTCTTGCCAGCACAGCACGGGTTGCCGTGCAGGAGAGCCCGTGGGGTCAGGCTGCCGTGACCCACTCCCTTCCCCTCTCCTCTGCTGAAAACCCACCCCGAAGCTCCTGGGCTCCCTGTGCCACTTACCGTGAAGATGTTGGAGCGCCGCTTGGACTGCTTGCGGATGGGGGTGGGCGTGTTGGAGGCAGCGATGGTCTCGATCCGCAGCTCCCGCTGGCTGATGCTTGGGGTGGAGGGCACAGAGGAGGAGTAGTCACTGAAGGCTCCTCCACCGTTGGTGGCCTGGAGAAGGAGACGAATGGTCAGAGAGGTCAGAGACAGGCTACCTGGGGGCACGACTGCAGGAACACCACCTGCCCCACGTGGCCTCATGCCAGGGCAGGGAGTGCTGCACAGGACTGGGATAGGGTGACATCCAAAAAATCATGGAATTGTTTCCGTTGGAAGGGACCTTAAAAGACCATTTAGTTCCAGCCCCCTGCCATGGGCAGGGTCAACTTCCACTAGACCAGATTGCTCCAAACCCCATTCAACCTGGCCTTGAACACTTCCAGGGATGGAGAGCTCACAACCTCTCAGAGGGACATCCAATGCCACGCACTGCTCCTGCTCAACAGAGGGGCTTGGGAAGCCTTTCCTCTCTTTCTGCTCTACTTTTTTCACCAGTAAAATGTTCAGGTTATGAGATCAAAAAGAAGGGCAGCAAAATGGCCAGAGAAACCCAGCTGAAACCCTTCCAAACACAGGTGTGGAACAAGGCCTGGGGCAGCGGGGTCCCACGTAGCTGTGCCCAGCAGAGGGGCACAGCCAGGGCACCTCCGCCTGCTCCCAGAACACAGGACCAGGGTCACTCTCCTTGGGCAGTCATTCCCTTCCTCTGAGCCCATCAGACATGAGGCTGCGAGGCAGTCCAGAGCCTGCCCAGCTCCAAGTCCCACTCACCCATCCCTGTCTCATGAGGACAGCCGTGATGCCAGTGGGGATGCGTGTCCCCAGGCCAGCCTTCACCTTTCCCGTGTCCTGAAGCACAGAGCGCCACACCTCAAGCTCAAGCTCTATGTAAAACCCATCTCTGCTGCTAGTTTGGAGGTCTATCTGAGCAGACCCTGAGGCTGGCATGCGCCTCCTGTGCCTGCAGACCACCGTAGCCATGGCTGTGGTGGCCTGTGCCTGGGAACACAAGGGGCTTCACCAGCACCTCACTGGACTTCACGGCAAGAGGAAGATCCAACCGTGCAGCCCCGTCACCAACACATCTCTTCCAGACAAGGCTGCTCACTCCCACCCTGGCCATGCAATGTGGGCAGCCACTGGACAGGGGCTTGGGGACATGCCAGAAACAACACCTGCATGGAAGCATTTCAGATCTGCAGCCCAGCACATCTCACTGTGACACGGCACGTAGCAGCCCGAGCTCGCTGGCAGTTCTGGAACAGGATTTCAGAAACACATGGAGGAGCTGCCCCAGAAGGGCAGGTGAGCTCCAGCATCCCAGAAGGGGCAGCCCGCCTCCTCCCAGCTCCACGCTCGTAGAGTGGTGGCATCAGCGGCCCAGTGCCTTCCTCCATCCCACCTACACTCTGAGCAGGAGTGGAGCCCACGCAGGGTGATGATCTGCTGGAGGGGCTCTGCGAGAGACCCCCCCCTCCCCCCATCCTCAGTGGGATCAGAACCTTATTCTGAGACAAGCAGTTCAGGAATGCTGGAAGTGTGAAAGGGGCAGCACAGGCAGAGCAGTGACCATGACTCACACCCCAGTCTCAGAGAGAGGTGCAACCTTCACCCAAGTCATGGATCCCCTCATCCTTGACAAGAGAAATGGGAGAAGACACACAATGGGAACTTAAGAGAGGAAAGAGCCACCCAAGCAGCACTTCAGCTTCCTCCTCACGGAGGCAGAGCAAGGACAGGAATTCCAAGCTGTGAGCAGGTGGCTCAGACCATCCCAGCCTGTCTGGAAACAGGAATGCTTCTGGAGTCCTGAAACACAGAACAAGAGGGAACCTGGTCTGGCTGTGCTTTTCCACACGTAGAAGAGGCTGGGAACTCTGTCCAGAGAAGGGAATGTCGCCAGGGAGCTCCTCTGCAAGCTGAGGAACCCTGCTCTGGACAAGAAGGTTCTGCTGCTGAGTCCCAGGGAAGGAGGGACCACCAGGGACACAAAGGGGTGAAGCAACGTGTCACCTGCCAGTGATTTCTGAGCCTTCAACAGAGAGAGCTCCTGTAAATCCCGGGTCCAACACCCACACAGGACTTCCACAGGTGCTGTGATGAAGGAAGAGCTGCAGGGGAAGAGAGCCAGGGCCACTGAGTGCACATATGGGCAGTCTATGTTTAACTGATTCGTCATGTGTGAACTAGGTCAAAGAAAGTGAAATATTCCAGGTATTAGGAAGAGAAGGAGGATGCCGCAGCACAGACAACCTGCCACATGGAGCAGTGAGCTGGGCACAGCTGCCCAGCTCCCCATACCCCTCTAAGATCAGCTCCTGGCCATGCTTGGCATGTCTCAGTGACCCTGGCAGCACATTCATGAGGCTGTGAATGTGGGGAGGAGCCAGTTCAGAGGAGGCTGCAGAGTCTGAGCTCCTGCCAGAGCAGCTGGAACAAACCCTGGGTGGATGCAGGTGATGGACACTAAAGCTTCAAGGAAGGAATTTTGCTACACCCTGGTTTATATTTTACTTACTCCCTGCAGTCTTGCGTGTCATTTCTGTCTGGCCAGAATAACCTTCCTTAGCCTGTAAGTCTGCCTGGTGTTGGAGACAAGGTTACTGTCCTTGAGAGACAAAGGACTCTGGCCTTTGAGACTCCCATGTTCCACAGACAGCCAAACCTCAGGAAGGGCTCTGAGGCTGGAGGATGGCTCACACCAGGCTATGAAGGCAAGCTCCCATGAGTTTGGGGGCAGAGGAGAAAGTCCCTCAAAGACAGAGAGTGGCTCAGACAGGCAATCTGAGCCACCACCACTTGGCTGGAGCAGGGAACTCCAGAACTTCCGTGGGATCCAGGGACACAAGACAAATCCCAGGGATGTGGCAGAACCCTGACAAGATGACAGGTCTGGGCTGGTACTGTGTGTCTGCTATTGGCAGGTACTTTGCTGGTGGACCTGAACAACCATCTGTGGTCACCAATGGAATCTGAGAACACAGTGGGAACTGTAAACTTGGTAAAACACTCGTGGGACAAATCCCCCCCATTAGTGTGTAACTGGTGGAAGAGCATCAACAGTGCCAGGGGTGCCTGGGAAGGGCAGAACGCAGTGGGAGCTCAGGGGCAGCAATTCCTGCTGTAACAAGGCCTGAGACAGAACAAGCAGTTTGGGAAGGGCTCTGAGTGGAAGAGCTCACACAAACAGCAAACACCAACCCGGTGTCTGCGGGAAGAGGGGAGAAGCCAGAGGAACATATGGACCATGGAATGTGGGCACCACGAGACGAGCAGACAACGGGACACGGGCTTCCACGAGGGAACGCCGACGCCTGCCGCAGCAGCTGCTGAACTCTGACTGAACGTGCCGCAGCAGGCCAGCGAGCACTGATACCAGCTCAGGTGAGCTGCCCTTGGGGCTTCATTTCACTTGCAAACTTTGATTTTCCAGCTCTTTCCTCTGATCTCTCACTGAAGTCTGGATGAAGGCCCTCCCAGTGCCCCCAAGAGCCCGTGCAGGAAGGCAGACCGAGGCCATCGAGGAAAGCCATGACACCGGGCAGCCCAGAGCACGGCGGGGATGGCAGCAGCCCCCAAGGGCCAGGGGGACACCCAGCTCCCTCCACCAGCCTGCCAGGTACCTGCATGGGGCACCTGTGGTACCTCCTGCCAGCTGCTGGGAACCAGTTTCCTGGCAGAAAGACAGACTGCCATCCCACAGCAAACACAGCAGTGACTCACCCACAGCCTGGGGAACTCCCAAAGGCATCCCAGAGGCCCTGAAGAAAGACTGAGAATGGGGCAGCAAAAGTGAGGAAATCAGGTAGAACAACTCTGCAGGTGTTGCAAGCACCCACTGGCCCGAGAAACTCCCATCCCCTCCCTGCAGGCAAGGGCCAGGACCTGCCAGGAGGGAGCAAGGTGGGAGTCAGGGCCAAGTGAGGAGTGGGATTCCCAAACCCATCCAGCCTGCTCACCCAGCAATAGGTGTGGGCAAGATACAGAGAGGAGAGCCCAAGGCAGCAGGCAAGAGCTTTCCCTGGAGCTGCTGGGCTCTGGGGAATACAAGGTGCCTGCTCCAGGGGGTGCAGACCCACACCCCTCAGGCTGCTGGGAAGGCCAAAGGGACAGATCTTGTCCCCAGGGGAGTGCAGGACTCCAGGGCAGGCCCTGGCTCCTGCCATAGCACAGAACCAGGCTGAAGCTGAACACAGTACCCAGGGTCAGGGACCCGCCAAGCACATCTAGTGACTCGTGAGAGCTCGTGGAAAACCCTGACCAGGGCTGACCTGCTCCTAGAGCTCCCTTCCCCTCCCCACGGATGGAGCAACATCCTCCAGGCTCCAGGCACTGCTACAGAATAAGAGAAAAAACCCCAAAGTCCCAAAGGCAGAAATGAAACCAGGGCCTTCGGCTGGTTCCCAAGAGGGTCATCCACTGTGCAAGGAGACCAGGATACATCCCCAGCAGCCCTGTTCCAGGAGAAGGGACTCCTCCAGACAGACGGGTAACAAAATCACCAGGGTCCTCTGGAGTCCCTCCTCTCCCAGAACCACACTGGACTGGTCTGACTGACAGACCAGACAAGCAGTGGCCATTTCCAAAAAAGTTAGTTTGGCTCAGCCAGTAGTGTCAAGCTACTTCCAGAAGAGTTGTGCCCAGAACAAGAAAAGGGGCAGGGCTGGCTGCCAGGTCCTACCTACCATAAGAAGCCCTTTGTGGGGGACCCCTCGCTCCCATTCCAAGAAAAGTGCCTTCTCCACTGGCAGCTCCAGAGGACAGAGCTGTCCCTGCAGACCAGGTCCAGAGCAGCACTGCCAATCCCTGTTCCAGGGGCTCCTCCTGCCCCCAAATGCCAGTCCCATTGATGCAGGGACTCCTCCTGCCCTCCCAGGCAGTACTGGAAGGGAAGGGGATCCTTCTGTCCCAAGTGCGTGTCTCACCTGCGGCACAAGGAAAACGAAAGCTCCTAATTGTGTTTTTTGTCTGGCTTCTCTCCACCTCATCTCCATGTTAAGTCCTGTGTTCCTAAACTCTTCCTTGAGAGCTTTTTTCCTGTTTTCCCTGTGCCAGTTACTGCTCTTTGACTTGCAAAAGCAAATGAGAAACCCTGGTGAGAGCCCCAGGCCCTCAGGTATGACAGAGCTCAGCTCTGCTCCACAAACACCTTGCCACTCTCCCATTGAGGAGCCTGTCCACCCCCTTCCAGAGCTGCCCCACCACGTATCGCTGTGCCAGGAGCAGGGGACACCAGGGCACTGCTCCCCAGTACCCACCTGGGCATTGTGCCCTCCCACGTGGGCAGCCTGAGCACACACCTGAGCGTGTGGGCTGCCCTGCCCAGTTCCCTGTCAGAACCATCGGTTACGGGTGAATTTGCTTCCCAAAGCCAGTTGGATTTTCCCTGAGGACAGTGGGGAGCAGCTCCAGAACCTCACTTCCGAGCCAGAACAGGGAAACACTTGACGGCATTTTAGGATCACTCACCATTGCTTCACTATTTTAGAAGTAATGGGGGAGAGACGTGCAAACACCAAGGCAAAGATCTCTGCACGGGTCACCGGCACCAAGAGGGTTTGTGGAGGGGCCACACAAGACCCCGGGAACACAAATTGACTTTGATCACCCTTGTGGGGCCCAGGTTTGCTGAGGGCAAGAGGGACACAGCATTGGACAGGCACAAAGCAGGTCTGGGGAGGGGGCACAGGCCATCAAGCTGTAATCCCTGTGAGCTGCACTGCTTCCCTTCACAGCTCTGCTTCCCACCACAGCTCCCTACATCCCTCCAGCCAAGCCAGGAGCACAGCAAGGTACAGAGAGCAAAGGTCTGTCCCCGAGCAGGCAGCCAGAATTCACCTCTACACAGGCGTTGTCTGCAAGCCGTGCTGAGAGGTGCTCTGTGGGAAAGAAAGGAGAGGAAAGCAGGGACGGCTCTGAGCAAACACCTCGCAAAGCTCATGACATGCAGTTAGAAAATGCTTCCAAAATTTGCTGCCCTGTAGCTAATCCTAAATCCACCCCTTTGGTTCCAGTGCTGCCTTTCCTTAAGGAGCTCTTTCACATCACAGCTGTGTATTTTAGGTCAGGTTTGGCCTCTCTGCACTCATTCCTCAGCTAAATCAGTCAAGTGCTTACTTTCCTCCTGTGTCAGGGTCTCTTCCCTCCCACAAATTTTTGCTACTCCTGCAGGTTCCCTGCACAGTCACATGAGCAACTGGATTCAGACTGGGGGACCCGGGGGTCTGGAAACCCCATCCCTTGCACAGGGAAAACATTTTCAGCCTCACTGTAAACACACTGCCTGCCCAGCACAGCCAGTGCCAATGGCACGTATTTATTGGGACTCTTCTCATACTTTGGACATGGAAGAAAACACCAAACAAGTGTCCAGCTCCCTTGAGAAATGCTGACCTTGGCCATCAGCCTCTTGCTTCCCTTCCAGCACAGGTGGCCTCTCCTTCCCAGCCAGGCTCATACCGTACACAATTTGCTAATACAACCCTCAAATTACCAGAGACATTCAAATCTGTATTTCCCTGGGACTTTGCTCTCCACCCTGGATGTCTTCCACTGAACTTGTCCCCAGCTTTCTGGACACAAGCATACTCTGACAGAACCTGGCTTTGCAACCTTCCCCAGCAGCCCATCCACCTGCACACAGACTTCACCTGAACCTGCTGGTGTCCATGTGACCTGGAGCACCAGGAAGCTGGCACAGGTCTCTGCAAAAACCTGCACCCACCTACCTGCAATCCAGCTTTAGAAGCCTCGACAACCAGGTATAAACTTCACGGGGATATTTGAAAATTCCCCATGTAATGGTCCAACTGGTGGCTGCAGATATGGCTCAGGTCTGTGCAGGGACAGGCTCCCGTGGTGGGGGACCAGGAGTCCTCCCAGCGCTGGGAGGTTCTGATACACCCAGAGTTTCAAAGGCAATCCCCTCATGGAAAACCCATCAGCTACACGTGCTGTCCCTCAGCCACGGGCAGATTTCCTGCAGTCTGGGTCACAGATCCTGTGAGTCTGTATGCCAGTTACTCCAGAGATGGAATCTGTTGGCTTGAGTGCCCTGGGGAGCAATGGAGCCCAGGATCTCTCCTTTGTTCCTCACCAGTCGCCCAGCCAGCATTTCTGTGGGCACTGGGAATGCAGCAAAGCCTGAATATGGTGAGGTGGCTGCCCGAAGGATCTCCTTCCCCAGCCCCTCACCATGGAGCCTGTCCTGCTTTCTGATCTGTCTCTCCTGCCTCAGCTCTGCTCCAGGATCACGGAACAAACACCTACGGCATCACCATCCTCCCCGCACCAAGCCCTTGGCAACCCTCACCAACAGCACAGAGCCCTTCCTCTGGCAGAAGGGAGGGAACCTCCTTCCCTGTTCTGCTCCTTCAGCTCACCACTGAGCTCATCTCTCCACAGGTGCATCCCCTGAGAAGCCCCTCAGAAGCCCTCAGATGTATGTGCACGTAGACCATCAGCTTCCCGAGGCTGGAGGAGGCAGGACCAGGAGCAGCTGTGCCCGCCCAGCTGGGGCAGCCAGAGCTCGACCCTCTCACAGCCCCCCCTGTGCTGCCCAGGAGCTCCCCACCCACTGCTCACGGCTCTGCTGTGAGTCTGCCAAAGCACAACACAGTCTGGGGACCGTGAGCCAGACCCAAAGGTATAGACATGAAACTTGACCTCAGGGCAAGTATCAAACTGCCACAGGACCATAAAACCATGGAGTGCTTTGGGTTGGAAGGGACCTTCAAGTACATCTCATTCCACCCCCTGCCATGGGCAGGGACACCTTCCACTGTCCCAGGGTGCTCCAAGCCCTGTTGCTCCAACCTGGCCTTGGACACTGCCAGGGACGGGGCAGCCACAGCTGCTCTGGGCTATGGAAGAAGCACCAGGGTGACATCACTCTGCTCTTCCAAGGAGCCAGCCCAGGGCAGTGGTACGAGCCCTGAACTGTTGGCTACTGAGCTGAGGGTGTGGAGAGCACAAGAGGTCCCTGGCTTTCCCCATTCCCGTTCCCCACCTGGTTGATGTGGACAGAAGGAATGGAGGCTGCGGAGACAGATGAGTGGCTGGGTGAGTTGGGCAGGGACTTGCAGGGGCCGATGGATAGCTGGTGCTTCTTCCGGAGAGCCACCACCTTCTGAGCCACTGCAAAAGGGAGAAAGGGACAGGGTCAGAGTCCAGAAAGCAGCTTCCTCCACCCACAGATTTCTGGAGGGCTTCAGGGAGACCCAGGACCTTCCCCTAACTGATGCCAACACCTGGGGCTCAAACTGTGCCCGCCCCATCCACAGGGAGGATTCAGCAGAACACCCACACGGCCCAGCCACAGGGCAGGCTGCCTGCACTGCTCAGGCTGAATCCCCAGAGGCCACTGGCCCTCTTGGGCATCACACAGAACAGCGACTTCCCATGGACACCATGGAGACACTACAGGCCTGGGCTGCTGCAGGAGAGTCCCTGGGCAGTCAGTCACTTCTCAGTCACCCCTCATGGCAGCTCCAGGAGCCAGGTACTGGACTGAACTGCCTGGGCAGTGCCACCTCCATCAGTCTGGGCCCTTGTGACCCTCACAAGCTCTAGGTGTTCAGAAAATTAACCCAAGGAACTACTCTCCCAGTTCCTGTGAACTCACTGCCTGATGCCAACAGCCCGTGATAGCATTTCAACCTTCCCAATCTCCTGCTTCTTCTGGAAATAAACACCTTGACCAAAAGCATGACAGCAAATGAGCCAGGCTGCTGGGAATTCAGAAGAACACATTGTCTTTCCTGGGTTTCTCTTGCACACTGGCCAGGTACCCCCACAATCACAGAGGGAAGAATCTTCCAGATGAATGCAACTGTAGGCACTGGGAACATACCATGCCCACCCCAGCATGCCTCATGCCATGCACCTGTGCATTAATGGAGCTGCCATGTTCCTTTTCCAGCAGAAAAGATGTTGCACCACAGCTGTGGTGTGATTGAACCTGTCTGGAAAGGTCAGATGCCAACAGCAACTGCAGAGTCCCGGCACCTTCATGGCCACAGCGCCACGTCCTGCTCAGACACAGCCAAAGGTCCATGGGGCCACCGCTGGGTTCTCACAAAGCCGGGAGCCTGTCCAGACTCCCAAGCTAAACATTAGTTCCAGAAACACCAAGGAACCCCTCCTGCACACACCAAACAGACCATATTAACCTGCTGCTTTCCTCTCTCCCCAGCTCCTTCCTCCCCTCCAACCAGCTGCATCCAATGTTCTTTTTGGGAACATCTCCCGTCCCAATGCTGGCTGTGAGCTCAGGCCCCCGGGGGCCAGGAAATATCCAGAAAAAACCCTCAACTGCTGCTGTCGTGGGCAGGGATCCTGACAGAGGCTCTGCCCATCAGTTATCCCATACCACTACTGCTAATAAGGAATTAGCCATGAGGCCAGCAAGACCACAGTGGAGGGATAACATCTCCCCAGTCCTGAAATGAGGCACCTTGGGGTGACCTTCACCTTCCTGCATGCCAGGCCCAGGTTCTTCTACTTCCTGAACATGTCAGACTTCTCTGGGACAATTTCTGCCATCCCTGACACCAGTCTTTGGGATTGTTTGTTTATTCTGGTTTCTCTGGTTGCCACACACAGCTCTGCTGTACACCCAGTGAGGTGTGCGCTGCCCGCAGTGCCCGAGCAGCCCCACTGCCCAATGTCACTGGGAGCACCGGCACCTGAGCATCACTCAGCATTTCAAAGCAAACCCAGCACTCCAAGTCTGGACAGAGCAAGAGCATGCAAAGGTCCCCAGGGACCCAGCAAGGATTCTGCAGAGAACCCCCCAGGGTGTCCCCTTACAGACCCACAAGGCCCTGTGCACCCTTGTGCACAAGCTCTTGGCCTCTCTGTTGACAAGGTCCAGCCAAACCCTCCCTCACATCCATCCCCCACTGTCCCAGAAGACATGGCAATCAATGCTGCCCATCACTCTGATGGCCAGGAACAGTATCACAGCTGAGCAGGAGGGACACCTGCTGTCCCACTCAGGCTGCAGAAACCCAAACAAACCCCTGGGCAGGGGATCCAGAGCTTCCCACAAAGCTCATGCTGGAGCCTGGGCCTGCAGCCCCGTGTCTGAGGGGGAGGATGGAGAGCAGCAATGCCACCAGCACCTCAGCTATGGGTCCTGGGCCATGGAACTGCTGTCTGTCTTCTCCTGCCCTCTCCAGTGCTCAGGGCAGAGGAAAGGCAGGACCGTGCACTTGGGATCTGCAGCAGAGGTGAAGCTCAAGAAGTCATCCACAGCACGGGCAGCACAGCTGCTGTCCCTCCTGCGCCCTCCAGGACCGGCACTGGGTCATTCCTCCTCTTCCTCAGGAACATCACTGAGGTGACCGTAGCCAAGGGGCTCTTGACAACCTGTTCCCTGACCTTTGCTTGGTACAGAAGCATCCTTAAAGTGAAACCCAAGAACTGAGGCCCCCCCCCACACTGATGGCTCCTTGCAAACTGTCCTGGCATCTGCTGAACCCCAGATATCTGTGCACAGGAATTGCAAGGGCAATCCTGAGAAGAAAGTTCTTTAACCAAACCTCTCTGGAGCCAAGAGGGCAGAAGGCACGTTCCATACCCCACCTCAGTGGAGCTCTGCCGTGAGGGGACCACGCCAGCCACCCCTCAGGGCAGGTGCACCTCAGGGAGCCCTGAAGCTGACCAGACACGGCAGGACACAGCCCGGCCTAGGGCACTGTCCCTGCTTGTGCCAGGGCCACTTCCTGGCAATACCTGGCAATACCAAAATCCCATCCTCTCACCGCAGCAGTCACTGTGACATCTGTGGACTTGGAAGGATGGAGGAGCGCAATTCCCACAGAGTGAGCAGCGCCTCCAGGGGGAGTTCTGCCAGGACACAAGAAACCAGCAAGCAGGAAGTGACCCCGTTCTCCTGCCACGTGTCCTTCGGCAGCCTGGCTGCCCAGCCACAGCCTGGGCACAGAAGCCTCAATACCGTCAGGTACACACTGCAACGTGCTCAGTGCAGACGCGGCACAGCTCAACCACACACAGCTCCAGGCTACAGACCAGACACCCAGCTCTGAGGAAGAGGGTCTCTGCTGCTCCTGTCTGTGGTGGCACAACAGCCAGGGACACACAGTTCTTGGAGAATCCCTGTGCAGTTGGTGAAGATGGAGATCCCAGTTTCTCCATCTTGGAGCATCCCCGACATTGACCTGCTCCCCTAAAGGTCAGCGGCCACTGGTTGTGACCCAGGACAGCGGCAGGGAAGGGCTCTCTGGGAACAGAGGTGCAGCACACGCTCCACACAGCACAGGCAAACAAGCAACCTCGGCACTGAAAGCAGCTCCTCCTGCTCCTGCTGTGGGAAGTGGACATCCATCCCAGCCTGCCCGGGATAGGCCTGCCGGGATCTGGGGTGGTGACTTGTGTGGAAGAAGTCATATAAAGACAGGGTCTGATGGAAACCGGATTACCATGTGAGGCAAAGTCCTCACAAGTGTCTGTGACTGTCAGGACTCCGCAAGATCCCAAACCAGCTGCACCAGGATTCACCAGATGCCAAACCAGCTGCATCATGACCTACCAGTGCTCACTAGGAAGAATCGCTTACCCGCTCCAGAAACACCTCATCCCATCAGCTTCAAGCCATTCCCCCTTGTCCTGTCACTACAGGGAACACACAATTCCCTTTAGGGCAAGGTCACAGTTTATTTAAGCAGACTGCAAAACTCCCAGGAGATGGTGCAGGTTCCCTGTGCCCCTCAGCATCACCGTGCTGCAGACCCCTCTCCAAGCCTAAGCAGGAATGCTCTCCCACACTGTTCCCATGAGGAACAGCTGCCCCATCCAGCTGTTCAGGTGCTGCTTTCCTACTCCAGCACCCCCAAGCCCTGCTGTGACTCCTCCTCTCCTCCACGCCAAGGCCACCAAGCCCCTCTCTGCAGCCCCCCGAGTCCTCACAGGCTCACAGACTGCTGTGCTGCCCTGTGGGGGTGCAACTGTCCCCCGCAGCCTCTCTGTTCTCTGGAACAAGCACCCACCCACAGGGCAGCCCCTGCAGAGTGGCAGAAGGTGCTGCCCAGCCCCGTTCCGTGGCCCCTCGCGCGCACCCACGCACCACACACGGGGTCCTTACACCCCCTGCACGCAGAGCGCGTCCTGCTCCCCGCACCGGATCCGTGTGTGCAAGGAGCGGCACAAACCCCTCCGTGAGACCTCACTGCTGCCCCGTCCTGCCCGGACACCCTGACACGGCTGCAGTTACCGTCCTGGAAGACCCTCTCCACATTCAGGCCGTAGGTAGCACAGGTCTCGTAGTAAGTGCAGCGCTTCAAATCGGTGGAGAGCTTCCGTGCCCGGGAGTCGTCGATGACGCGGGGGTTGGTGGCGCTGATTGCATCTGCAGACCAAGGGGACAGGGGGTTGAAAGGCAAGGACCCTGCCCCACCTATCCACAGGTCCCACGACACTTCTGGCCTCCCTCCCTCTCTTCACACGGAGGAACCACTTCCACAGTACTGCTCCGTAAATGCCTGCGATCACAAAGTCCCACATTTGTAGAAAAATGGATGAATCTCTGTAAATGAACCTGACTCAATTTCCCAAACCACCCAGCCACCAACATTTCAGTAGAGAGAGGCAGAAGACCTCTGGGAGGTGTGGGGACCAGGGCCAGGCAGCCCTAGCTGCCAAATAAAATGGATTTGTCAGTCTCCACCATTTTAGGGCTCATGGCCAAGCCCTACATGTTAAAGAATCCAAGGGAGAAATCCTCCTGGTTTAACGAGAAAGTCAACTCTGCTGGGATGTCCCCACAGCCAAGGCACTGCTGGACAGCTCTAAAACACAGGCTCAATTTGTATCCCAGATGGCCACCAAGTGCTTGCTTGTTTTGGAAAAACTTCCTTTCAAAAAGGAATCCAACTCCTTGAAGACAAGCCAGGGACAAGTGGGGGCTGCAAACCAACCCTCTCAGGAGGGGTTGGAGAACTGGGACCTGCACTGTGAGGAAGCCCTCCTCGGGCTTTCCAGACGGTTATGTGGCTGTACCAAGGCTAGGACTTCACCTGGTTCTGTGTCTGGGACAACAATGGCCACTGACCCCATTACTTGGCCCGCTCCTGCAGCTCCACAGTGCCTGCTGCTACCCCATTCCTGAGCCAAGATCACTCAGTCCTAAAATTTATTCCACGATCTTTAAATATCCGAAGTTTAACACCTTTGTTCTGCTTTTAATACAGGGTCTGGAGCAGACCCCTGTGACTCCCTCTCGCTGCTCCTGCCTGTCTTCCTGGCCTCAGAGCTCCTTCCTGGCCAGGAACAGGTCACGCAGTGCTCAGGAACTGTCCTGCCAGGACAATTTTTCCAAACAGCCATGTCCTGCTCCTGCTCTCTACTGTCACACAGAGAACTCTTCAGCCCCAGGCTCCCTCCTGCCTGTGCTGGCAGAGCTGGGGGAGGCAGCACCAGGGTATCATGCCATTTCCAAGAGGAAAGTGACTCCATGGAATGAGGCAGCTCTCTCTGGGGAAGCTGAGATGGTCTGAGCAGGAACTCCCACCTTAGGGCCCTGGGCCAGGGCCTCAGCATCGTCCCTCAACCCCGTGTAGGGCTCAGAGAGCAGGATCCCCCGATGTGCTCACGGGGCTGGCACCCCGCGCTCCCGGGCCAGCGGGACGCGGCACCAGCGCTCCCACCTGAGGCTGGGGGTGTGGGGGAAGCCCAGGCGCCGCTCTCACCCTGTGTGCCCACCAGCACCATCGGCACCTCCGCTGTGTTCCGGTAGCTGCAGAGCCGCAGGTAGTAGTTGTAGACGGTCTGGAAGCTGATCTCATCCTCCAGGCTGAAGACAAACACCACTGCATCGACCCAGGCAGCGAACTGAAGAGACGCGGCAGGATTACAGCGCGGACGGGCAGCCGGGGACCCGGGCCCGGAGCAGCCAGCAAGGGCAGCCACACACCGGGCTCAGCCAGCACACACCTCCCCCCAGGCCCAACAGGACGGGTGGGGAGGGACCACAGCAAGGACAGGTCTCCTACCTGGAGCTCAGGGGGGCCCCCTTCATCTCGAATCAGCAGCAAGTAGCTCTGACCGTCCACCACAATCTCCTTCTTAAACCGGCCACCTTGGGGGAGCAAAGCTGCCGGTCAGGAAGGGAGGTGCGAGCAGGGGACACCCCAAACGAGGGCCAGGAGAGCTGCAGAGCCCCACGGCAGTGGTGGAGGAGGTGCAGGGACTGGGATCACCTTCAGCACCACGGAGAGGAGTGAGGACCCAGCCCATCCCCAGGCACCCTGGGAACCAGACCTTACCCTCCGGAGACTCCTCCTGCACGTAGGTGCCGGTCAGGTAGCGGTGCACCAGGGCCGACTTGCCACTGGACAGGTTCCCCACGATGCCCTGGAACAGACACACGTGTCACCTGTGCCCCCAGCACATGTCCCTGTACACGAGGCCACCCCCATGAGGTGACACCACCAGTGCCCGAGCACACGCTGATGAGAGGCAGAGTGTCCCTCAGAGGACACGGGGATGGTGTGGCCCAGCCCAGTGCTCGGTGGGAGGCCAGGGGACACTGACTGGGCTCAGGTGGGCAGAGAGCAGCCGAGACTGGGGCGCAGCCACCTGGACAGAGCGCAGTGAGTACTCTCGTCCTCACCTGAACGGGCACAGCCCTGCCAGAGCCACATCAGCTCTTCCACAGCCCTTCTGTTCCTCAGGGAACACCTGCCATCCCAAGTTAACTCAGAAGGAGAAAAACCTCTTCTCCCAGCCCACACATCCCCAGCTTTGGGGTGCTGCAGCTCTGGACAGCAGCTGCCAGTAGAAGGGGAGCAGAGACCAGCTACATGTTGGGTACAGGCCCAGCACGTGCTCATGCCTGAGGCTCCGGCACCACGGCAGCACTACGTGCATCTCCCAGCACGATGGTGGTACCCACATGGGAACACCCAGCACCAATGTTCAACCAAACTGAAGGACAAAGCTACTGAGCACTGAATTTAATTGGGCAGAAGCACATCTGACTGCAGCACCCTCAGATTTGCTATGAAATGCAGGTGGGTGTCCTGGGATGGGTCAGTCAGAGAGCCCAGTTCTGCCCATTGTCGGTGTCTTCCTGACTGTTTATCTCTGCTTAACTGTGGGAGCAGGTCTGTACTGAAAGGTCTGGAACACAAGTCTGATGAGGATCAGCTGAGGGAGCTGGGAAAGGGGCTCAGCCTGGATAAAAGGAGGCTCAGGGGGAACCTTGTGGCTCTGCACAACNAAGAGGAAACATCCTCAAATTGCATCAGGGGAGGTTTAGGTTAGGTATCAGGTAAATTTTTCCACAAAAAGGGAAGGGGTCACCTTCAGCTGAAGGTGAACCCAGTCACCATCCCTGTAAGTGTTCAAAAAATGTGGATGTGGCACTTGAATCGGATACAGTTTAGTGGTGAACACAGCGGTGGTGCTGGTTGATGGCTGGACTCGACGATCTTAGAGGGCTTTTCCAGCCTGAATGGTTCTGTGATTCTCTACAGCTGCACTCACATGGCCACACCAGTGCTGAAGACGTGGGGTGAGGAGTGGCTATGAACACTAAAGCTGCCTCTGCCGCCACGGAAGTTTACAGCCAAACTTTTCCAGGCACTGGGATGAGCTTGGCAGGTGAGTCACCACCAGGCAGGTTCTCCAGCTCTCAGCCAGGCGCTCAAACACTCCTGGCTGCTCTGGGTCCTGCCTAGGGTCCTGCCCTGGGCCATCCACACGCTCCCAGTGAGAAGCAGAGAGGCACCAGCCCCATGGCCGCCGGCATTCTGGCGGCACAGACCACGCTACCGAGCGCAGGACGCCGCCCTGTTTGCCAACTCCTCTTGGGGCAGAGGAGCCAGCGCGCGGCAGGACCAGGGAGCTCCCAGGGGCACACCCGGGCTGCTCACAGCGCTGCCACATCTGTCACCTGCCACAGCAACTACAGATCCCGGCAGCGCCTTCAGACAGCTGACAACACAGAGAGCGCGGGCTGGGCTGCAACCCATGGAAGGGGCTCTACGGTCTCCAGAACCTTCTCTTCTCCAGGCTGAACACCCCCAGCCTGGCTCCAGAGGGGCTCCAGCCCTCAGAGCAGCTCCATGGCCTCCTCTGGACTCACTCCAGCTCAATGTCTTTGTTTTGTTGGGGGCCCCTGACATGGACACAGCACTGCAGGTGGGAGTACTTAAAGCAGGTCTCACAGAAGAAACTCTGGAGAGCCCAGCTCCGGACAGGCAGCTCAGGGGTTCAGTGCCAGCTTGGCCATGGCTCCTGTGCCAGTGGAGTGGTTCCCGAGGCTGCCCAGCAGCGAGGGTGCCATACCACGCCAAAGATAAACACTCCAATGGCATTTAGCTGGGACAGAGGCTGCAGTTACACTTTGTCTGCACATAGTACAAACCCTGACCTGCACCTTGTCAAAATCCTGCTGCTCTGCCATGTCCTCGAGCTCACCTGGAGCTTCAAACCAGCCACAGAACTGACAATCCTGAGGAGCACAGCCCCTGAGAGACAGCAAACTGGAGCCAAACAAGGTGTGTAAGCACTGTGGGAACCTCGGCTCCATGATTTTTGGGAGAATGTGGGAACACAGTCAGCACTGTGCTGGCACTGCCCAGTGCCAGGTGCAGGGGACAAGTCCTGCCAGGAGGCACCGTCAGTGCCCCTCTGCAAAAACTGCTCAGTCATAGCCTCCTCCTGGCCTGCAGCACTGCGAGGGAGCTTTGGGAGAAAACTGAGGGAGGGAAAGCTGCTGAACATATCTTCAATACATGAAATTATTGAAAAACCTTGGAGAAAGTATCCTGAATGCTTGGGAACACAAGCAAGGAGAGCAGCGAGACCCTCAACTCCTGCAGGAGAGACAGAGGACACAGAGCTTCTTGAAAATGGGAAGGGAGTGAAGCCTGGCAATGTTTCTTGCTGGGTCAGTGTTGGGCCATTCACAACAAGAAAGACCTTGAGGGGCTGGAGCATGTCCAGGGAAGAGAACGGATCTGGGGAAGGGGCTGGAGCACCAGGAGCGGCTGAGGGAGCTGGGAAAGGGGCTCAGCCTGGAGAAAAGGAGGCTCGGGGGGACCTTGTGGCTCTGCACAACTCCCTGACAGGAGGGGGCAGCCGGGGGGGTCGGGCTCTGCTGCCAGGGAACAGGGACAGGAGGAGAGGGAACGGCCTCAGGCTGGGCCAGGGGAGGCTCAGGTTGGATTTTGGGGACATTCCTTCCCCAGAAGGGCTGCCCAGCCCTGGCACAGCTGCCCAGGGCAGGGGTGGAGTCCCTATCCCTGGGGGAATTTAAAAGCTCTGTGGCACCCGGGGACACAGTCAGCGATGGCCTTGGCAGTGCTGGGGGAGCAGCTGGACTCAATGATCTCCAAAGGCTTTTCCAACCCAAATGGTTCTGTCATTCTAAACTAGGACTCCAAAAGGCCTCCAGGCTTTTAGAAGAGCTGCTTTGGCTGGATGAAACCCTGGAGCAACAGAGATCCCCAGAGGTCATGCAAAACCTGGGGAAAGGGCTGTGCTACTTGAGGAAGAACTAAAAGCTTTGGGATGGTTTAGCTGGCAGCACAGCTTTGCAGCCTTGCAGAGCCTCAACATCAGGCAGCAACACCCAAACAGCAGTGAGAACGTTTTTAAAAATGCATTTCACAGGTAAACTAACAAATGAATATTCAAAGTTTGGTTTGATTCTCACTTAACTGCAGGTAAGAGACACTGTTGCAGGATGGTGCTGGAATGTTTTGCAAGAATTTTGTTCTTTTGTTTCTTGGACTAATACTGAGAAAAGTTAATCTTGCAAAAGCTGAAGGGAGAAAGAGCTGAAGGGCACACGCCAGGAGCCTGCAAAGGGAGCTGAGGGCTGGCACGGAGAGCGCAGGAAGAGCAGAAGGAGGAATCGATCACTGAAGCACCTGCAGCATCCTGCCCACCCCGACACCACCTCCTGGCCACCCCGGAGCCCACAACACTGACCCTGTCCCACTTGGAGGGGCTGTGCCAGGGGCAAGGGGGTCGGGGGCAGCCCCCTGACCACAGAGACCACACCCCACAGGGAGCTGGTGGAGCCTGGCAATGGTGTGTCCTGGGGAAACCCACCCTGTGCTGACAGACCTGGGGAGCCTCATCTCCTCAGTTTGGCAGAACAGAGGTGCTGCCATCCTGCAGCACCCCTCCAGGGCAGGGACACCTCGGCAGGGACAGGGGAAGCGCCAGTGCAGAGCTGAGATCAGTGAAGCTCTGACAGAGCAGTGATACCTCCCGTGCCAGGACGGCCGCTCTGGGGGTGACCACCAGGGACACGTACCCAAATCACCACCTGGGATCCACACCTGCTTCTGCTGCACCAGCTTGAGCAGCAGCACCCAGACAGGCATCACAGCTCTGCCAGGGCCAGCAGGGAGGCTGAGCCGCTCGAATGGTGCCTTTTCACCTTCACATCCAAGTGCTGTCCCGGATCAACAACCTCTGGCTCACCCCTACCAGCGTGAGCTGCCAAGAAACCCCAGTACTTCCCTGGCATGGCAGCAGCTCCAGCTCCTCCCTCCCTTCTGAAGCTGAAGCCTCTGTGTGTTTCCACCAGGCCATGTGAAAATGCAGGATTTTCCTGAGGGTTTGGGGAACCAGGGGTATCCCAGGCACAAGCCACGAGTACTCACCACCTTCAGCTCAGGCACCGAGCGACTCAGGGTCCATTCCTGGCTGTTCACAAACGAATCTGCGGACAGAGGGGAGAAACCATCAGGTCACCCTCAAGATCCCAGCAAGGATCCTGCTATGCTCTCCCTGCTCCCTCCAGGCAGATTTATGGTTCTTCCCTCCCTTCTACCTCATCCAGAGACACAGAGCTGCACAAGGACCCAGAGACACAGAGCTGCACGAGGACCCAACACGCAGCCAGAGCCGCAGGTGGGGAGGAGCAGCCGAGCCAAGGGCAGCAAAGAGGCCGGGCACTGCTGGCTGGAACCCTCCCTTCCGCCCTGCAGGAGCACAAAAACCCCTTCAGCACCCCCTGCCCTGAGGCACGGAGGACAAGGGAAGCCCTAGGGATCAGACACCCTTTTGGGGAGCACTGGGGCTGCACGAGACCCGGAACTGAGGGCCCATGCCAGCGCCCCGAGCCCTGCCCTCAGCATTGCCGCAGGCTGTGCAGCGGTGGAGCTGACGGCAGGATATCAGCCACGCTCCTGACTGAACACAAACACAATTAATTATGGCATATTATGGAATTGGCAGCATGCTGCAATAGGCTTACAGAGGCTGTGGCAATCTGGCATGGCTTGAGGAAACACCCCCATCCTGCCACAGAGCATCTGGAGGAGCAGGAGCCTGGAGGACACCTTGTATACCAGAAGCAGCCAGCAGCCCCTCCTGACAAATCTGAGTCCCTCACTCGCCTTGGTGAGGTCAGACCTTCCATCCAACACCAGCTCCAGGGCAGGACCCATAGGAGCAGCACCTCCTGCAAGTTTATCACATGCAAACAGAAAGGATTTTTGGAGACCAGAAACCTGTGGGAGCTCTGCATCTTCAGGAGCCTGTAACAAACCTGCCAAATCTGTGGCCACAGACTATCGCAGGAATGGGACTCTCAGATGGGCTCAGAAGGGAAGCAGCAAATCCACCAGGCCCAAAAGTGGGCAGCAATCAAACACAGTGACCTGGGCAGTGTCACCCAAGGCCACAGGGAGGGTGGCTCCAGATCTGCCCCAGCAGCCCCAACCCCACAACCGTGACTCCTAGCGCCTGCTCCAGCAGTCCCCAAACCACCCTCACAGCCAGGAATTCCTTCCCACTATCCCATCCATCCCTGCCCTCTGGCAGTGGGAAGCCATTCCCTGTGTCCTGTCCCTCCAGGCCTTGTCCCCAGTCCCTCTCCAGCTCTCCTGGAGCCCCTTTAGGCCCTGCAAGGGGCTCTGAGCTCTCCCTGGAGCCTTCTCTTCTCCAGGTGAACATTCCCAGCTCTCCCAGCCTAGCTCCAGAGCTGGGGGGCTGCAGCCCTCAGAGCATCTGTCTTGTGTTGGGGCAGCACTGGGCTCCACAGCCCTGCCAGAGCCCTCCAGCGCCTGCCCTCGCTCCAACTCATGTTCGGCCCTCGTAACTCCTTAGGGGAGGATGGACACACAACAGCAGCAGCCCTTCCTCCATCTGCAGACCGAAGCTTCATCTCACCTCTCTCACCTCACTGGGCAGCCCAAAGCCATGGGGAAGAGCTCAGTCCTGCTCCCACAGCCAGAGGGCTGCCTAAGCTGCTCAGAGAGCACGAGGCGACAAACCGTGACCCGGCACTGTGCCCTTGTCCCAGTTTTGTGCAGCCACCAGCACCCACAGGCCACGACACATTCATCCGTCATGTTCAAGAAAGGTGAGAACATGGTGCTCCTACCTGGAGTTTATCTTCCATGGCTGATTTAGGAATACTCCTTTTCCAGGAGCTGCAGACAAATAATCCCCAAGCCTGCTGCAGGAACACCAGGTTATTTATAGCCATCCTGAGGAATCGTTTCTCCGAGGTGTCTTTCACCTGCCCTTTCCATTTTTAGGCAGAGGTAATTTTAATATTAAAACAATTCATCAGTCAGGAGGAAAATGATACATTCTTGAGCCCTTTCCAAACGGTAACAGCACACCTGTATTACCAACTGCATCACTGGGTCCAAAAAAAGCTGTCACCTCTACTTGGGACTTCTGCCCCGCTCAGCCTCTCTGGCAGGTAATGTGACAGATAAAGCACCATCCAGGCCTGCTCTGTCCCCAGCATTCCCTGATGGGAGCAGGCAGCGCACACTCGTGCTGTTTCACTACACACAGCAGGTTTTTGGCGGGTTCTGAGTGGAGCACAAGGCACACACACCCGGTGATCGGCCCTGGGAAGGAGGAGAGGCAGGGAGAGCCCTGGAGAGGGCAGGCTGCGCTCTCTCTGGATCTGCTCAAGGATGACCAGGACAAGCTGCGCCAACAGCTGCCAGCTGCCTCCTGCACCAACTGTCCCAACAGATCCCTGCTTGGTTTTTAACCCAAGTTCAAGAGTTTGTTTGCAACACTTCGATTTTTGACTTGCTGAGAAGGCCCCTGAGTAAACCTCAATGCAAATAAATGCTGACCCACAAGGCCAACAGAACTGTGCTCAGCTACATGACACACCCAGCTCCTCACTCCCACTGAACACCAGGCACAACCTGCACGTCTGTCCACCTGCTCCAGCGTCTGCCAGGCCTGAATGTCAGCCCAGGCCACCAACTGGTCCTGGTTACCCACCCGGCAAATGCGGCATCGACAGCCCAGGGGTCTCAGTGCAGCCCAGCACACTGCCTGCCCCCACAGTCTCCACTCAGCACTATGCCGGGCTGCAGCTGCAATCTCCATTCCTTCACAATCACCTGGAAGTTACTGAGATGCACATCTTGGAGGAGGCCCCTTCTGGAGCCAAGGTCACAGGTGTCAGGAGCAGACCCTGGGCCAGACCTGCACACACCAACCCTTCATCTGAGTACCACCTCGGTGAACAGACACACCCCTTGTTCAGGACACCCCACCATGACTGAACACCTGGCTGGAGCACCACTCGTGCACTGCTCCCACCTCTCTCCTGCCTCATCAGCCGAGCAGGAGGCAGTTTCCTCCTGCACAGATTGATTAATCATGAAGAGGGCAGTGCCTGGGCAGCAAAGAGGCCATTCATGTCCACACTCCGGAGCAGGCACGTGCCCTCTGTCTGCATCCTGAGGCATGTGGGGAAGCTTCCCACCCACCACCTGGACAAGGTACTCTAGGCCATCAAGACCTGACAGGACAAAAGGAGATGGCCTCAAGTTGCACCAGGGAGGTTTAGGTTTGATACCAGGAATATTTCTTCCCTGAATCAGCTGTCCGGCCGTGGCACAGGCTGCCCAGGGCAGTGGTGGAGTCACCATTCCTGGAGGGATTTAAAAGCCCTGTGGATGTGGCACCTAGGGACATGGATTGATGGTGGCCTTGACACTGCTGGGGGAATGGTTGGACTTGATGGTCTGAGAGGACTTTTCCAGCCCCAGTGATTCTGTGATTCTGTGACTATCAGCCAGTCTGGGAAGGCCTGAGGGTTTGGAACACAATCCACTTCCACACGTCAGGCTGGGGTCCATGCCACAACTGCATGACTTACAGTCTGTCACTGTAAGTGTCCCCCGGTCCTTTTTACACCCCCTGCTCTGCCCCAGGACATGCCAATCACCCTTCTCTCATCACACAAGGGACACACACAACACGTACACACCACTCCAACAGCTGGGGGACCCACATCTGTGCAGATGAGCCATCCACAGACCCAAAGATACTTCTCACATCACCTGGGCCCCGTGCCCTGCAGCTGCCTGCACCCATGCTCACAGGGATGGCTCTGTCACCCAGGTCTCAGACACCCCCAGCACGGAGCCTCCTCCCACCCCCCCCCGATTTCTTGCACTTGCTTCCCTCCTCCACCATCAGCTCCCACAGCAGTGTGTGTAGGCGGGCACAGATCACACCCACAGAGCTGCCAAAGGGCACCTCACGAGCAGTTTCTCAACCCAAAACAACCACAAACCAAGCAGCTGGCTGCTGAAAACCAGTGACATGACCCCGATGTCAGCTCTGTCCATACGAGTGTTCATACTTGGTTGTCAAAATGCAGAACATGGCAAGTCCCTGCACTCATGGCTACGAACCCCGTCAGCGTGACACTGTACACGCCGTGTGTCGCTGCAGCTATCACACACCAGGGCAGCAGGGAAGGTCCAAGTCTGCAGCAGCAGACTGATTTGGAGCCCCCCTCAAACAGCACCGTTCCCTCTGGGGCTGTCAGACCATCCCAACTTCCCTGCGGGCCCCCAGACCCTCCCCACCCACCGTGCTGAGCCGGGGGGGTGCAGGGGTGCCCAGCCCGCAGGCACCACTCCCCACTGAACAGGCACAAGATCCCCATCGTCTCCTGGGTGAAGCTGTAACCATGTGGAAGCACACAGCGAGCCACCGGCACCCCGACGGGGCTGAGGCACTGCCCGCCATCCCGGCAGGCAGGTGAGTGCCCGGAGCCCCTTCCCCACAGCACCTGGGCCCGGTGCCGGCTCGCTCAGCAGGGACTGCCTCCAGCCGGAGACACCTGCAGGGACTGACCTCCCACTGAGCACTGGGCTTCATGTAGCATCAGGGAGTCACGATCCACTGCATCAGCTTCACTGCTGGACTGGCTGCGCAATTCCAGATGAAAATACACACCTGGTCACTCTTCCTGCATCTTCTCTTTGTTATTTAATCACACAGAGGGGACCAGGCTGTCCGTGCTGTGGTTAAACACTTTCCCCAGGTGTACCTGACCTCCAAAGCAGAAGCAGTGGGCCCAGGGAAACAAGAGCTTCCGCACAGCCCAACAGTATCCTTGGCTCCGCGACACAACCACACAAGAGGAGATCAGTCCAGACTGGCCTGGGAAAAGGAGATTCAGGCCAATTCTGTTACTCCCCAGAAGCTTCTGTTGATGGAGGTTTCCTGGCCTAGGCAGCTCTACTGCAGAAGGTGGAAATTTGGGAGGTGAGGTGGGCAGAGCCCCTGCCCTGCAGAGGAGCAGACAGGGACGTAAAGGAGGCACTCTATAACTGATGTCCCTTGGTCAGTTGGTCATCCTGGCCACCTTCAGGACCTACAGACCAGACCCCAGCTGTGGCACAGCAGTGTCAGGCACCGAGGAGGCAGGATCAGCACCCTCCATCACAGAGCTCGGACACCGCGGCTCCCTGTGCCCTGAAGACAGCTTGGAGGGGGGTCAGCCACAGACCCACAGCTCCCAGCACCCTCATGCTGCAGGGAAGCTGGGAGGAGAAAGAGGCTGGCCGGCCAAATTCAACTCCTCACCCCAGATGCTCCCTCCACGGGATGATGCGCAGCAGGTTCATCTACCCTGTGTTCCAGAAGCGCCAGTGCCAGACACATCTGGTCTCCCCACACAGCAACTAATAATTAACCAACTCATTATCCAAGCCATGGTGGAACTCCCTTGGACACGGCAACCCTGGACACTAAACCCAGCCTTGAAACCAGGTCAGAGGCTGTGCAAACACAGCAGAGGCCACACAAACCGAGGCCACTCGTGGCCACCACTGTGGCCACACAAACGGACCCACCTGAGCCCACACACAGATCAAAGGCAGGCAGAGGCAGCATGCCTGGGCACAGCTACCCTTCCTGGGCACAGCCACTCCTCCTAGGCCAGGCTGGTAAAGTCTCTGCCCTAGCAATGCTGGCAGGAGGGGGATTTCTCCAGGTCAAGGACCAGCACAGGCATAGCAGCGTTCCAGTCAGCACTGAGCCAGCATGGGAACCCACTGCAGGACATGATCTTGGAAGGATTATCTCAGCAGAGCTTTAAAGACTCTGCAGCAACAAAAGGAAACAATTCTGTGTCTCTCTGGGAAAGGGCACGCTTAGGAACTGCCAGCATTGCTTTGTCACCACGCCACAGGCGGCAGCAGCTGGTGTCACTGTGCTGTGAGGTCAGTGCAGACTCCGGAAGATCCAGGCATTTCAACCTCTCGGCACCTGCTGCTCTCCAGCCCCCATCCAAACACTGTCAAAGACCCAGACCAAACCCTGCTGTGATGGTGGGACAGGGTCTGCCGGAAGGGAAAACCCAGCAGAGTGACACGGAGAGACAGCACATCACAGCACTCCGTGGGGATCTACCTCGCCAGCACAAACCTGTTCCCAATGTGCCTGACTTCGGCTCCAGCTGTGCAACCCCACGAGCGCTGGCAGGTGAACACTGAAGGCACAGGGTTCCCTTTCCCTAAGGCTGCCAGTGACTGCAGTCAGACACCTCTGCACCCAGTGCACACCCTCTGACCTCGTCCTAAGAACTGAGCCTTACAGAGTATTGTCCCAACAGCTCCCTCCCTGTCACCTTCCAGAACTCTCAAGCTTTTCCAAAGTGTGGACACCAGACTGGCCTCAGCATCCAAGGCATCTCTAACCCCACCATGACACCTCTGCCTCTCACCAACACTCCCAGCTCAACCAAGGCAAGTACCAACACGAGGTGATATTTATCATGACCTACCCAACTCTCTATGCAAACTTCACCCAATCCATGAGAAAACAGCCCCTGTCTTCTCCCAGACGTCTTCCCTCACATGCCCTGCACATCAGTACTCCACACATGAGAGTAAAGGGAGGTACCTTAAAGAACCTCAAAAAGCAGGGCATCTCTCTGGGAGAGGGGACATGGCTGTGATCACAGAATCATGGAATATCCTGAGCTGGAAGAGACCCACAAGGATCTTTAAGTCCCACCCCTGGCGCTGCAAAGACACTCCAACAATCCCACCCTGTGCCTGACAGCATTGTCCAAATGCTCCTGAGCTCTGGCAGCCTTTGGGCCATGACCATTCCCTGGGGAGCCTGCTCAGTGCCCAACCACCCTCTGGGGGAAGAACTTTTTCCTGATATCCAACCTAAACCTCCCTGACACAGCTCCATGCTGTTCCCTCAGGTGAGGAATGCTTCCTGAGCCATCAGAGATGCTGTACCCATCACAAGGTCCCTCTATGCACAGGGACAACTCCAATTCAAAAACAGTGCAGTTTTCCCAAGATCATGCCTATTAGAGAGCCTCTTTGGCATGGCACCAGCCAACACCCGGCTACCTAGAAATGCTCTGAACCACTGACCACAATCACCTGGGTCAGTCCAAGCTGGCCGCACTCCGTCGACTTTGCTCTCTAGTCCTAAGGGCTGTTGCCCTCCCTTGCTCATTACACAAGGATCAGCTCTTTACATCTTTTTTGGGTAACAAACCCTGAAATCCCCCATCACCTCTCTATGCGCTCGATCCCAGCCGAACACCTCCAGGGCTGGGAGCAGCACTTGGAGCATCCCCCTGGCTCTTGTGGGTATGTCTGGATGAAGAGCATGGTGCTGGGTGGGTATCACAGCGTGCTGTAAACAAACCACTCCAGGTTCTGGAAACAGAGAGAGTGCTGGCTTGGCTCTCTGCCGGGCCTCCTACATCCAGCTTTTCCAAGTGCTGATAACCGCAACTGCAGCTGCACCCCCCAGGAGGGCAAGTTGGGGCTGCACCAGCAGCTTTCCCAGGGCAAGGTGGGCAGCGCCCACACAGAGCATCAAAGTTTGTGGGATGTCAAGAGGGTGTTTGGAACACCATTGGCCTGCAAGACTGGAATGGGAATGGGACAGAGACCTCCTGAGCAGCCCCGTCGGAGCAGCACTAAGGCTGCGCCCCTCCAGCCCTGGCTCAGAGGCCCACAGCTCCCACTGGAGGAAGCCATGGACCAACATTCCAGGCAGAGTGACAATGGGGAGATGGGGCACAAGAGAGGACGAGCAGCAGCTACTTTGCTGTGCCTCACCTTCACACCTCACTGTCCCCAGAGGACACAGGTTGGTGGGTACAGGGACTGTGCAGGTACCAGGAGGGTAATGAATGGTGTTCTCAGTGCAACTAAACCTGGTGTGAGCTCTGCAGCACCACGGACTCCACAAGGAGCCACAGTGCTGATGGCAGCCTGGAGAGGTCATCCCTGAGCCTCTGCCTCCAGCACGAGCCACGGTGGCAAACACTGATCCCTGCAACAAGCAGTGGTCCTGCATGAGCTGGCTGGTCACTGCTGCAGGGGCCCCAAGCCCCCCACACCACTCCCCACAGTAGGGTATCCCAAAGATGGATCCAAAGGGAGCTCCGACCTGTCTCATGGAGGAGCCAGGTGAGAGGCGAGGACGCCAACCAAGTGCTCAACCTCAGCCGCTTCTCTGGGAATGCGGCCGCCGGGCCGGCTGCTGCTGGCGCAGCTCCCACTGGAAGCGGCAAGCAGGAACAGGCCCCCCGCTGCAGGGGCAGGGCCCGGCCCTCCCTGCCCGCATACACCCACATTCCCCAGCCATGAGCGCAGCCTCCCCTCTCCTGGGAACCTCCCGCCACCCAGCCGGCACCGGCACACAGCCCCGGCTGCCCTGCCAGCACCGGAACCCCCGGAGCGCAGCAGCATCCCGGCCCTTTGCCTCGTGGCACACGGGCAGCCCCTGCACCCACCGGAGCCTCCAGAACCTTTCCCTGGAGCACAGCGAGCCCGAGGGACAGAGGGGGCTAGAGGATGGAGCCCCCTGAGCTCCCTGGGCAAACGCAGAGCTGCTCCTGTGCCGATACCTGTGGCCCAGCCCTCCCGGGGAACGTCCGGGCACGACGCTGACCTGGACAGCCACTGCCCCAGGAGCAACCAGGTTCCTCGGGAGCATGTGGATTCCCTGGAGAGCCAGCCAGCCCTAAGACATCCCTCTGGCACGTAAGCCAAGCAGAGAACTGCCTCCACAACACCCAGATGCAGAGCAGAGCAATGGAACCCAGCGAGGCCCCCCGGGAGCGGGCGGCGGGGCCTGGCCCAGCCCCCAGCTCCGTGCGTTCCATGCCTTAAAAAGCTGTGGATGCTGCTGTCGCCTCACGGCCCTGCCAGGCCACGGGGCTCGCCTGCAGCTCCTTCCACAGGGCCGGGAAGGGGACAGGGCACAGAGGCACAACCAGCACAGCCCCAGCTGAGGCCCCACACAGCCCCGGCACCAGAGGACTCCCCACCAACACCAGAGAGTCAAACACCCGAGAGCTGCTTCAGACACCAGTGCCAACTGAATGCCCAATCCCATGGGCGTACTGTCCCCCTGTCCCATCACTGGTAATGCCACACCTGCTCTCTGCAGGCTGCCCCATACCCGATGAGGGTCCCTGTGCTCCCAAACTCAGCCTGCACTGCCCTCCACTCAGCCCCAGTGGGGGACCTTGGCAGGGATGGCCCTGGCTGAGCATCGCCCAGATGAGGCCTGGCACCAGGGAGCCGCTCACAAGAGGAGGGTGCAGGCACGTTTCTGGGCTCCCCAACCCCCTGTGCTGCTTCACACCTCTGCTCTGGCAACCTCCCAAACAGTCCCGCTTGCCTGGGAGCCCACTAACAGCACTCCTCTCCCCATTCCACCAATGTTGTGGCTCAGCCCACCCCGCCCTTGCTGGGACACCACCAGGGCAAGCAGGGCATGCGACACGCGTGCTTGACTCCCAGGTGCGTGGCCAGCAAGGGAATCAGACCCCAGAGCACATCCTCCCAAGCAGCCACACCACGGCTGCTCCAGCACGATGGCAGTGCCCAGGGCACCGCAGTATGATGGGACCCCGTGAACGCTCACGGCGACCTCACTGCAGTCCAGTGCAAACCCTGCAGAGCACCAGGACAGAACCAGGTGCCAGTGCACAGCCCAGGACCTCAGCTGGGACAGGCCACAGCCACGCATCCCTACAGGCCCCATGGGCACAGGGGGCTCTTGCTAGCCCAGCACTGCTCCTGTGCTTACTTACCCAGAGCCCGCAGAGGACCCCCACCCAGGAGGACAGGCTCAACACCGCCATGGGGATCCTTGGGGCACATGCTGCCAGTGCTGCCACGCTCTCGCCTTCGGAAGCGGCTCGTGAGGAGTTTCCAGAGTCCCCCTGTCTGCACGGGGTCGGTGTGCAGCCTGCCCCCGACCCTGGTCAGCTCTGGGTACAGCAGGTCCCGCTTGCTGGGGCAGGTGTGCAGGGAGCTGGCATCACCCTCGCTCTTGGTACGGAGGCGCGTGGGGCGCAGGAGCCCCCCAGACTCCGACCGCCGCAGCTCGTGGCCCCGGCGCAGGCGGAAACTGAAACTTTTCCGCAGGGAGCTGAAGTTCTTCCTGGGGCTGGAGCCGCTCCAGCCGCTGCCCCCGAAGAGGTTCCAGCGGCGGCTGCCCCACAGGGAGCCCCCCCGGAGGAAGCCGGGGCTCTCGGTGGGGTGCGACGGCCGGGCGGTGGGGAGGAAGGTCATGCTGCTGGGGCGCGGGCGCTGCGCCTCATCGGGGCCGTCGCTCTCGGCCTCGGGGCTCTGCCTGCGGGGCGAGCGCAGCCGGAGCAGGTCCAGGAGGCCGCCGCGGGCGCGGGCGAGGGGCGGCGGCGGCAGCAGCGCCCCGGGCAGCCCGTTCCCCGCCGCGCAGAAGCTCTTG
>VXAD01012646.1:103745-131699 GCA_013399195.1 Dicrurus megarhynchus | reverse complement strand
TACGGCAAACGCGCACACGCGCCCCGCCGGCGGCCCCGGGATCCCGCTACGGCAAACGCGCACACGCGCCCCGCCGGCGGCCCCGGCGCGACCCGCCCCTTGCGGCATCCCCGCGCCCCCCGCTGCCCTCCCCGGCCGCAGTCTCGCCAGACGTCCCTCAGCCCGGCCCGGAGCTTCCCCTCTCCTGCAAGGCCCCCCCGCTTTGGGCGCTCAGACCCCCAGCCCCGGCCGCACTGGCCCTGCACCCAGATCCAGCTGCTACCTTCTGCCTTCTCACCTTTCCCAAACCTGTGATGGGGCAGCGAACCCCTCAGCAGCTGCGTGATGCTCAACAGCCGCCCTGTGCTCAGGGACACCTCAGTTCCAGGGGCCCGGGCAGCCCGGAGCACCCACACCTTGGAGCACAGACCCCCAGGAGCAGCAACTTCCAGAGGCCTCCTGAGCCCGAAGCACAGGGCACCAGGTTAAGTGTGACCACCTCAGCCAGAGCTTCACTCCTGTCTCGTTCCAGGGCAGTCATTTCCTTTGACCAAACCCACCATCACTAACCTCTGACCTTCCTTCCCAGCCACTGGAGTCCTGACTGTGGTACCTCCTCCACCTCCTCCCCAGCACCCTCCATTGCTGCCTGCAATCCCTGTCTCCCTCATCACCCCAGGGCCCTCCTCCTCCTCCTTCTCCTCTTCCTTCTCCTCCTTTTTTCTCCACACCTTTTCCCTCTCCCTGGCTTTCCTCCTTCACATTGCAAGTATGATCTGTGCTCCCTCTGGGGAGGGAAAAAAAAGATGCCTGACTCCCCCTTAATCTATTTTTACCTTTCTGAAAGCCCTGTCTGCTGAGCCAGCCCAGGTCTTCTGCTTTTCCAGGCCTCTCCAGGGAACACCTAAACATCAGCACCTCCCTTTCCCCCTCCTTATACAGGAGTCTTTGACTCCACTGCCTTGACTCTTTCAAAATCCCATCACCTTCTTGGACTTTGCCCTCTCTTTGACCCCTCCCTGATCCTCCTCCACAGCAGGCCTCATCCTACCTCTCCAGTTTTCTGGATGCACCCAGGCCTCAGACACAGCCAAACCCCACCTAGAGCTCTTCCCCTCCCTATGGCACAGCCAGCGCCTCGGCCAAGCCCCTTCCTGTCCCTTCTCCCTCCTCTCCTAGCCCACAGGTCCCACTATCCACCTCCCCTCCCATCCCTGTCAGTACCACAGACCCCCATCACGGCGTGCAGGAGCAGAGGTCCCACCCAGAGCCTCTCCTGGAGCTTCACGTCCTGCTCCTCCCTCAGGTGTTCGCACCTGTCAGCACCAGCCCTGCCCCGGCAGTTCCTTCCCCGGTACCCGCTGCCCAACGCCCCGAGCAGCAGCTCGGAGCCGCCAGTCCGCACGCCGTGGCCGTGCCCCGTGGGCAGACGATGGACGTGTCCCACTCCCCTCCCTCCCAAGCCAACGAGCACCTGTGCCCGGGACTGAGCAGAAGGCGCCTGACAAGCCGCCAGAGCTGCAGCTCTGCCATCTGTGCCAAGGTCACAGGAACATGCGAACTGCCAGACTGGATCTGACCTGCATGCACAGCATCTGCCATCCTGTCTCCCGGAGCAGCCACACTGCAGCGAGAACGAGGAATTCTGCAGGAAGCAATTACAAGGGAATGTCTTCCAAAGTGCTGAACGCCAGACAGGGCTGGCTGTGGGCACCAGGCTGTCCGAGCTGACCTGTCAGGGGTACCTCAGGCACAGGTACCTGGCTTTGGGCAGGGAACCAGGTCAGGACCCTCACAAGCTCCTTTCTACCATGCCTGGCACAGCTCCATGCTCCCAGGGATGGAAAGTTCTTCCTCTAGGGAGATGGGACCGTCTATATCCATCTCCTTCCAAACCCCGGGTTTAACACATACTCCAACAGCACCAGATGGTTCCCCTTCCACATGAGTCTCAGCTTTTTAAAATATTCTGGCAGGTTCTGGCTGTGAGGTGTCGCTGAATCACAGACTGTCTGCTGGAGAGATGATGCACCTTGTGCTCCCCGCTGAGGCAGGACCACACATGCTGGATCCCCCCAACAGGGTCTGTCTGACCCATCCCTTCGACCTCCCCAAGCCCCCTCCAGCACTATGACCTCCTCAAGCCCCCTGCAGCCTGTGACCTTCTTACTGCTCCGGGTCTTCCTCCTCCTGTGACCTCATCCAAATTCTGATTAAATCTACTGAGAAACACAGAGAGTTCCCCTTAGCTGACAACATCCCTTCCCTGTCCCACCAGGGGTCATATTTTTAAAGCTATTTGTATTTTTAAAGCATTCCCTCAATTCTCTGCAGTTTATCTCCACCTTTCTTAAACACAGAGCCAGAACGGGCACAACACTCAGTTGGAACCTCCAGTAGCCCAAGAAGAAGTACAGGTACAACACCTGTCCTCCTGCATCCCAGTAAGATCCTGGTCTATACCACGGAAACAGCGTAACACTGTTCTTACCTAATTAGGCTGTTTCGTGGCAAAGGTTTGCAAATGCTGCGTGCACTGATATGCATATTGACATGATCCCCTTGACGTTATTCCTACAGGAAGAATGAAAGACATCTAATATAGGCTAAAATGGAGCCTTAGATTCAAGTCCTGGGGTTGAGGGCTGCAGGGCACCTGCACACAGGTTGGGAACCTCTACCCCAGGATGGGCTCAAACCCCACCAGTCTCGGCAACACATGGGCTCCAGCTGCCTGAGCCCTCCACCGACAGAGGAACTGCTCTGAGAATGAGACTAGAAACCACCAGGGTCTGAGGACAGCCATCACTGAAACTCCCTTTACACGCCTTTAATGTGTCTCTTTTCTGGCCGTTCACACCATAACCATACTGGGTTGGACTGGAGCTGTGTCTATGTCTAATGCAGATGACAGGTGACAGCTCACCTACTCACAAGCTGCAGGTGGGCAGCAGCTTGGCCCGAGGTCCCAGGGCTATGTGGGGCTGCAGAACCATCTCCGAGAGCTGGGAAGTAACAGGGACATCGGGCTTTGGCAATCTGACCCGGAGCAGGTGCCTGGGGACAGAAGCAAGTTGGTCCCTTACCAGCACTTCTTTGAGTCACATGCACGGTACAAACATTATGGCCATGAACATCTGGCTGAAATTAATATAATCCATGAGAGGCTTAACAACAGCTGCACGGGAAGAGTCCAAGAGCCAGGGAACATTCCAGTGCTGGTTGGCCCTGGTGTGACATTCAGGGTGGAGACCTGAAAAGGAAAAGGAATCTAAACCATGGTCATTTGCTCCACTGTGCTCCCCAGACCCCATGACACTGGTATCACTGCTCCCCCAGACCCACCAGCACTGGTATCCCCGTGCTCCCCCAGACCCAAATAGTATTGTTGCTCCAGAGAACTGCAGATAGGGAGGTTTTGTTGCCAGGGAGATGCCCAGCTGGGAGGATGGGACACCTGCACTCACCATCCCTCCTGGGTTCAAAGGTGCTGTCACTCTGCAGAGGTGCCTGAGTCTGGGGGCCCCCCTGCAGCCCCACACGTCCAGCATGGATGAGGGACCAGCACTGCCTCGGCAGCTGGGAAGAGGGATGACGTTCCTAGCATGGATGGCCCCAGTGGCTTCCAGTGCCCGCACAGAGGGCAGGTACCAGCGGCAGACCGGGATCCCGTGGAGACAGCAGCCAGCTCCAGGCCCGATGTGCTACCAGGGCTGCCCAAGGCCGACAGCCCTGCACAGACCGTGCTGGCGGTGGGCAGCAGACGAGGCTAAGCACCGCTGCCAGGGACAAAGCCAGGACAGGGTGCAGGACAGGTGACAACACCGCACCTGTGCCAGGCTGCAGGGCACCCAGGGCCCCGGCACACACTGTCCAGCTGGAGCAGCAGAGCAGGAGGGCTCTGTACAGTGCCAGGGATGGCAGACAAGCCCCCCCGCAGCTGCAGGAGGACCCCGAGCACTGTGTCAGGACCATGCTGGAGCTACCGGGCTCCGCAAACCAGCTCCAGCCGGCTCGGCCATGCACCAGGAATACTGATGAGGTTCTGCCAAAGCGGAGCGTCCGGGGGCGCAGGCTCGGCGGCCCGGCCGTGGGGTGCAGCGCCGCAGCCCCCGCAGCCCCACGTCACAGCCCACACTGCCAGCGCGTCAGCAGCGCCGTCACTCGGAGGCGGTGGCGGCGGGGGCCAGGCCCTGCCTGCTGGCCCCACGGGGCCAGGACGGAGCCAGAGACATCCTCGGCCCAAACAGGAGGAGGGAGAAGGAGACAAGAGGCATCCCCTGACCCCGAGCAGAGAGATACGTTCATGCTGAGTCCTGCCACAGGCTCAGCACCCACCACAGCATCACTGCACACCACACAGCACCACTGCGGTAACCCTTTCTGGTCACCCCAAGCACCCCAAAACCCCTTCTGGCCACCCCAACCACCCTGGGCCCAAGAGACAATGTCTTCCTGCTCACCACCGACGAACACCCACCTGCCCCACAGCCCTAGGGTCTCAGGACGGGGAGAGATGAGGCACTGCTCCAGGTCCGAGTTCTGGCACAGCCCCTCACTGCCAGCTGGACCCTCATGCCCTGCCCTGCCCTGCCCTGCCCTGTCCCCGAGCCTTCGCAGCACAGAGCCCTGGGTTTGACACCTGACGGGCTGACACTTTCCAAAGCCTCTTGCCGTGAGAGATGCCTCAGTGCAGGTTGTTCCCTACAGTTTCCATGGAGAGGAGGAACAGGCCCAGCCAGCAGAGAGTTAACATCAGCTGGGAAGTAACTAACAGCCAGAGGAGAGCCCGACTCCAGCACCAGCTCCCTCCCTCCTCCCACACGGTACACCCCCAGCTCAGGTCTTGCCGCAAACCTCGAGCTGCTGATGAGGAAATTGCCACCTTCTTCCCCCCCCCGGGATGCAGTGCTGAAGCAAATGCCTCCCTCCCACACACGCGAGGTCATGCCCATGTCACCCAAACAGGGCACGGCCATGCTCTTGTCCACCAAGAAGAGAAGCTGAGCACCAAATTGCTGCCAGCCCTTTGAAGACGGCATCCTGCCATGGACCCTGTGGGGGTGGCCATGCTGCAGATCCTGCACCCACATGCTGCAAGTCAGATGCAGGGATGACAGATGTAGGGATGACAGATGCAGGGATGATGCTTCCTAAGCTGCTCCAGACCCGGGTGCCTCAGGGAACCCCGGAAGATAACGCTTTGGGATGTTACCTACAGGGTGTAATACAAGATCAAGGCAGCAGCAATCACTTCTGCTCCTTAAGCCACCTCCGAGCACTTCTGTGTGCAGAGACGCCCATACCAGTATCCTGACTAAACCTGCAGGTAGTCTGGTACCTGCACTCCAGGCATGAGCAGCCCCGCCATGCTGCCAGCCATGCACTGGGCTGTCTCCAGGCACTAGGCTGCTTCCAGGTACAGAGATGTTCCCATGGAACAGGGCTGTCTCCAGGCACCAGGATGCTCCCAGTTCCCAAGCTCCCCACTGGTGATGCAGGTATGAGCAGCATCACCATGATTAGGCCAGACATTGTGAAAACTCCTTGGGATTTTGAAATCCAAAGACAAAAGGCTGTGAAAACTTGGTTAGAAGACTAAAGAAGACCTCCTCAGGTTCTCAAGCCTCACTTTAAATCTCTCCCATAACCATCACTTTAACAGTGAAAATCCTCCAGTTTATTTCAAAAGCAGCAAACGAAAGAAGAAATGGCAACAGAGTGAAACTAAAAAGTGAACGGTGCAGCAATGAGACTCAGAGGACGTGAAAATCCACACGGAGGTCAGGAGGAGAATATGGCAGGAGATGGAGGGGGCTGGAAAATCCTTCCTGCCTTGACAGAAAGGCAGAGATCCCACAGCAGCCTGCAAAGGATGGTCACAGAGCTGTCCTTTAGCTGGACCATGGAGCTCCTTCAGACATGACCGCGCTGTGGTGACGTTCATATGCCCAGCGGGTACAGGACATTTTTGTGCCCACAAGCAAAGCCCCCACCCATCCCAGCAGCAGATGGAGCCTGGGCCTCCAAGCCAGGTCTGTGCCGACCGGACAGACCACCCAGCCTCACATCCTTCTGGCTCTGCACACGCAGCATCGCAGACAACAACGACACATGAATTTTGGGAAGAGCCAACCCCAGCAAAAGGTAGGACTGGAGTGGCATCAAGCTCCACAGAAAGGGGAGCAGCCCAGAATCCCAAAGGGATGTTCCCAACAGTGCTTCCCAAAGGTCTCCAAGACCACTCCTCCCTCCCTGGGAAACATGCAAAACAATTAAAGCCATGGAAAGATCCCGTCCTTCCGCCCTGTTCCCAAAGGCACCTGCTCAGGAACAACGAGCAGGCAAAGGAAGTATTTTCAAAACACAAACTTAAAAGCTACTGAGGCTGACAACAACACGGGATGCTCATGTGGGCCTGAGCACTCCAACTGCTGCTCCCACCTCGTCATCCTCTGAGGTGAGCATGGTGACTAACAGCATCTGCACACACAGGAAGAGATTGTTTTGCCGCAAACAACAAGAGCCAGTTGTGAGAACAGTGTTAGTAATATCCCTGTATCCCACCTGGAGCAGGGGGACTGCAGTGCTCCAGCCCCCAACAACCTTCTCCAGCTCCCTCATGGTGGACAGGCTCCAGACCCCATGGTGGAACTTGGATGCTCACAAGCAATGGATTTAGAGAAGGAAATGTCACCCTTGGGATGTTAAAGAAGTAGATGTCACCTGGCACATGAAACTCACCTTCACAACAAACACTGTAGGTGAGACTATCCATTTCAATGAACCCACTCATACCTCAGGTGCTGCCCCCAGGTCCTGGGGAGAGTCGGAGGCAGCCCCAGCCCAAGGGATGCTGAGCCAAAGACCCTGCTCCAGGCTGGCCAAGGGTTTGGCGTCTCCTGCTCCTGCTCCCACTTTGGCACGAGGGTCCCAGCTCTGACCCCTGGAGCAGCCCCTGCTGGAAGCAGCTCCCCATGCCATCCATCTCCATCAGTGCTCACCTTTACAGACCCCACTAGCCCGAGGAGCCTACCTGTGTCTAACCCAGGCATTTCGGGTTCCTCCCCAAGGCCTCTGCACAGAGGCCAACCACCAACCACAGACAGCAGAAAAACCCAGAAACCAAAAGCCACAAGCCGCAGCCGGAAGGTGGGACGGAAGGTGCAGGTCTTGCACCCGGTTCTCTGTTCCCACTGTCCCCTGAGGCTCCCCTGCTGCAGCCACAGACACCTCGACCTGCACAGGCTCATCCTCCCAAACGGGAATGGGTGCCACGTTTCACCCCAGGGCCCCAGGAGGGACCAGTCCCTGCGTCATTCTGCCCGGCTCACACCCTCGGCCTCGCCAACCCTCACCTCGTGTCTCCCCGCCAACTCTGAGGCCCGGCAGGGTCCGAGGGGTCCCAGCTGCCTGACCAAGTCCTGGCGGGGCCCAAGGGGTCCCGGCTGCCTGACTGAATCACAGTGGGGCCCCTGACTGACCTGACCAGAGAGAGCAACAAGGGAAACCTCAACCCCCCCTCGGCACCAACACCAACTTCCCGTCTGGTTGGGGCAGAAGGGGATGGCTTTGAGTGCCTCGCACCACCTTGGATTTGGCAGGGAGAACCATTCTTGATGATTTTTCCAGGACCCAATACAGACACTAAATGCTCACAGGAGAGGATGGATCCCCAGGAATCCCCCCAAACCCGCTTCAGCCCAGTTTGTATTCATAACTACACACTGAGGGCCCCAGTTCTTACTCCCCTTCACACATCTCATGTTGACCATTGACTCTTCCAGTTTCTTCCTGAGGTCACTCTGGACTAACCCAAATACCATAAAGAAGCCTCAAGGTACTATTAAAGCACTAACACCTTTCACTAATCCCACTGTTTGGGAGCTGTTCTCAGTGTCATGGAAAGTAGATCCCATCAAACTACGTCACTCGGCACCTACTTCCCTCCTTCAATTCTCCACTAATTCGAATTATGTCAGGCACTCCGCTGCTCTCTCAGGGATCGATATCAGCCTAACTGTATCCTAAATACCTGAGTCATCCACGGATCCTGCTGAAGGCTGGCACAGCATCAGCCCACTCCAATCTCGCTCATCTTCTCACAGCCAGCTCGCAGGGAGCTCTGCAGACAGCTCTGGGTGCCAGCTTCCCAAAGCTGGGCGTCTGAAAGCACCTGACTTTGGCAGCTGCTGTTCAGGACTGACCAACCATTCCAGGGAAGAATTCCACCTCTCCAAGCAGGGATGGAGATGCTTACACTGCATAGCTCCCCACACGCCATGTTTCAGACAGTACAAATACCACAGCTAAAAACATCCCCGTTCCCAATGAACCTCCCAATTCCTCATAGGCACTGACCAGCTGGAAGCTGACGGCCACTCATGTCCCACCTCTTTTGCTCACTTCCACTCTTGATCTGTGTTCCGTAACACCAACTCTTCCTCTGTTTAGGATCAATTCTGTGCCAGTCCTGCTGTTCGGATGTGCCACCCGCTCCATGTGCCAGGCTGGCTGCTGGCACAGCCTCCCTCATTAACAGGGGCTTTGCGTGATTTGGGCACAAACGTGACATTCTCTGGAACTACTGCATTTGCTATTTGTGTTCTCTCTCCCAAGTCCTGCGGCTTATCACTTTATTGGCTTTTTGGCTTCAGTGACACCAACCTCCAAAACCAAACGGCAACGGGCGAGTATCACCCAAACACTTTGCCCAGGAACAGCATCGCTGCTCCAGATTTGCAGGGCACTATGGGGGCTGTGAGGGACAGGGAACATTCTCCCCTCCTTCCCCATCCACAGGCAATCCGGTACCAAGGAAAGGGTTGGCATGGCTCCCAAGTACGGGTTGTGTGACAGGCACAGGAGAACAATACAAAGCAAGGAAACCCTATCAGCTCAAAGGATTACTCAAGGTGGCAGAAACAAAGAGAAAGAGTGGCAAAAGGACCTTAAAAGCCTCAGTGTCCAGCTGCCAGAACAGCAGGTGACCGATGAGAAGTGGAATCATCAGAAACAAACAATTCTGATTTTACATCTGCAAAAACAAGCTGCAAGTTCTCACCACTCAGATTAAATCCTGGGGTTATTCTCAACAACTCTATGAAAACAGTTCCCAGAGAAGCTGTGGCTACCCCATTCCTGGAAGTGTTCAAGGCCAGGTTGGACAGGGCTTGGAGCAACCTGGTCTAGTGGAAGGTGTCCCTGCCCACAGCAGGGGGGGTGGAACTGAATGGGCTTCAAGGTCCCTCCAAACCCAAACCATTCCATGATTCCATGATGCTGTGAACATCAGTCCGCTGCTCAGCAGCAATCAAAAAGCAAAGAGGTGTCAGCCATTACTAGGTAAAGAATGGAGAACAAGACAGGGAATATCCCAACGCTCTCATCCTGACCCACAGTCTTCACCCTCTCCAGCGCTTCTGACCTGGGTCTCAAAAATAAATGGAAGAGAACTCAAAAAGGTACCAAGAGGGGCAGGAGATGACTGACAGGATAGAACAGCTACTGTACAGGCAGCCTGGAAAGGAAGATGGCAGAGGGGGTGTGAAGTTTTCCATGCTGGGAGAAGAAAGGAGGAGGCCACTAGGGAACAATTTGTTCCCTGTTTCTTCCAAAGCAGAAACTTGGGGACATCACATCCAATTAGGCAGGTCCAAAACGGGAGATTTTTTCACATAAAGCATCACTGTGAAATGTCTCATCAGGGCTGCAGCGGCGCCCAGCGAACACGCACTCAGAGGACGATTGGCCAAATCCAAGGACAAAAGCTCCATGTGAGGCTACAGAAACACGAGACACAGCTTTGGGCTCGGGAATGGCTTCCCGGGAGCAGGAAGGGCACAGCCCAGCCCACGCACAGCAGGGCAGCAGCACAGGCCGGGCAGGGGGCAAAGGAGCCCCTGGAGCCCCTTTGGCAGCAGCACAGGGAGGGGCCCCTTGCCCCCCTCTCCCCCGGGTCCGCACGCCGAGCCGCCGGCAGCGCCATGGTTGGGGCTGTCACACCGTCCCCGCGGCGGCGAGGCCCAGGGCTGCCAAACCCACATTCCCACCGACATTTTCCATGCTCGCTCACTGCATCGGGATGGTATTTATAGAAGTTTCAGCAAAAGCAATTCAGACACTTCCCAAAAGCTGGCTGGGGAAAAACACGGCAGCTTGGCCAATGCTGTACATTTTTCCAGCTTTGAGTGAGGGATTGAAGAGCTGATCAACCTCCCAGCTCCAGGCTGGAGCCCAGCGCTCTAGACTTTGATCTGCCAAGCCACAGTGGGCTCTGCTTGGGGCCCAGCAAGTGTTTCCTGCATCTCCAGTCCCAGCATTTCTCAGATGAAATCCTGGGGTTATTCTCAACAACTCTATGAAAACGCTTCCCAGAGAAGCTGTGGCTACCCCACCCCTGGAAGTGTTCAAGGCCAGGTTGGATGAGGCTTGGAGCAACCCAGTCTAGTGGAAGATGTCCCTGCTCATGGCAGGCCGTGGGACGAGATGAGCTTTAAGGTTCCTTCCAACCCCCAGAAGGTTCTGGGTTCTATGACCATGGCGATGGTGGGATTTCCCTCCAAGGCGTTACCTGACACAGGGAAACAGGAGAAATGCCAAGCAGCCAGATATGAGAGCTTGGGGCCCTGGGAGTGGTGGGCTGCACATCCCAGCTCCCCAGCCTCCCGAGAATGGATCTGCTCTGCAGAGCCCAGTTTCCCTGGGCAGCTCTGCAGGGAGAGGCCCTGCTGAGCCCCACCAGCCCCATGTCCCCTCAGCACCACCACCCTGCACAGGAGGGTGCCAGAATTAAAGTGGGTCCCATCACAACTCTTCCTCCTCCTCCTCTCAAGCTGAACTCCAGCCATCTGCAGTTTACAGTTCCGGATCTGATCCAGCACCCTCGGCCCTCCCACAGCATGGAGACAAATCAGCACTTCCAGTGCCCAAGTCACCCAACCTACTTATCACTCCTACTTCAGCCTGAGACCGATGACGATGACAAGGAGCCTGGGGGAGCAGACTCAGGTGATGTCACCTCCATCCCTGACACCGCATTAGCCAACTCCCCCACTTCTGGATCCCACAGCTTCCATGGAGGACAACTCACACAGTCGACACAGAACGAGCAATACCATCGCTTGATGCACCTGAGGAGGGTCTGCCAGGATCCTTGGGGCAAGGCAGGGCTTCTAGACACCTTTCTGAAGGCAGGAACCCAGACTGCTGTGTAAGGGCAGGTGTGTGTCTCCTCTCACAGAGAGACACCATCATGGGAGCAAACAAGGACCTGCAGCTCTGAAGGACCAGAGAGCTGCCACCTCAGCCTCACATCTTAATCACAAGATCACTCTATTTCCATGGAAACGGCAGAATTAGAGACTTGGATGGAACGACAATTACCAACATTGGGAATTTAACTGTTAAACCTGTCACATTCCTGTCCCCAGTGCCAGGAGAGGACACGGCGCTTGCCCACACCACTGCCCTGCACCTGGCCCCAGCGCCACGGCCAGCCCTGCTCAGATGTTTGTTCTGCTTCCTTCAACAGCCAGGTGGGTTTCCAGAGAGCCTCCCATGTCAGTGCATCAGGGGATGGAAGCACACGACTCGTGGTGGCTCAGTCCAGTGCCGACTTGTCTGTCAGAGCTGATCCTGGAGCATACACAGTGATCCTGCTGACCAAGGCTTCCCCAATGCCTCAGCAGCAGGAAAAGGCTTTATGTGCTCGTGAGTCAGGGAATTACAGGATGGCTCCTCCGGGAGCACCGGCCCAGTGCCTCCCAGGGCAGGCCCTTTCCCTGACGCAGCGAAGCGCCACAGTGCTTCTGGTCAGCCCGAGGACAGTGTGGTGGAGCTGAGGTGCTAATTACCATCACTGTCTCACCCCCCTCTCCTCGCTCCACCGCGCAGCCACGAGTCTTTCCTGAAAGCAAAGCTGGGAAGGACCTGGCAGCACCATGGGACTCCCCGGACTCGTATCTTGGGTCTGCAGAACACCACAATGGAAACTGCAACCCCGGGAGCACCAGCAAAGCTGTTGAGGGGAGCTCCCTGTGCCCAGGAAGCCCTCAGCTAACATAGACACGTCTCCCAGAAGAGGGGAGAAGAGCTGCCCCTCTGCCTTCTGTCCAGCCAGGGGTCCACTTTGAGAGGTCACTGCCCAAAATCCCCTCCACGTGCTCCATGCCTTGGCCCCGCTGTGGTCAGCAGGACCATTAGCTGACGGGCCCAGGCCTCCCCTGGCTGTTACACCCAATCCAAGGGCTGAAATTGCTCAGCCCAGCTCTGATCATGTACCACCACACAGACCAACAGTCAGACAGTGGGCAACGTGCTGATGGAGAGGAGTTTTCCGTGGCACGTGCATTCCACTGCCCTGCCCATGCCTGGAAGACAATGGACACCTGGCCATGAGCCACACTCCTGCCATGATTACAGACACACTCCTAAAGCCCTTCCTGCAGGTCTGGACACTGATGTCCAACCTTGAGGAGAGCAACTTCCCACCCACAGAAAATTCCAACCCAGCTCTGAGAGCTCAGACCTGGGGCAGCTGGAAGGATGTAATCTTCTACACTGGAGTCTTGTGGGACACAGCAAGTGCCTGCTCCAGCAGAAGTGCACGTGGAGCCATCCCCACCCTCAGGCTGGCAAGGTTCCAGGGCTGAAACTACTTCTGCAGATGATCTCCCATGAAAGCAGGGTGTGCTCCAGGCCAGACTCTCCTCCAGCCTCTGGAGAGAACTACCCGGGGCACAGCTGCACACACCTGCCTGCCCAGACTACCTGTACAGACAGGTACCAGCAGGGAAGAGCCACTGTGACCTCTGATGCATCCTGCTGCTCCACACACAGAGTCCGTGAGCACCCTGAACCTTGCAGTCACCCACCCGAGCTCCTCGTGTCGCACAGGCGGCCCTGCTGCTGCCCCGTGTCACACATGGCACTGGGGAGCTGCCGTGGAGGGGACAGGCTGCAGGACACCCGGCAAGATCCCACCGACCCAGGCTCCCCCCACGCCCATGCTGGGACCCCCCTTGCCACAGCTCTAACTGGACTCCTCACTCTGTCCTTGCCAATGCTGCCTGCAGCCTGCCCATCCAGGGCTGGGGGCCTGACAGCGCAGTGACTCAGGTGCCAGAGCCAGCGCAGCGCAGAGGCTGCGGCTGAGTCACAGCGTGGCCGGTGACTCACCCTGGACACGGCTGCGGCCAGCACATGCAGCCACAGCAGCTCCAGCTGCAGGTTTGCTCACAGACGTGCTGCTGCCGGCGGCTCCCCGAGGTCCTGGCACCGGGCAGAGCGCAGACCTGGCAGTGGCACGGGCAGGGGGCTCCCAGTCCACCAGTGGTGTTCCAAGGACACTGAGCAGGGGTGCCGTGCCTGTCCCCAGACACGCCGGTGGCCCTGCTGTGGGGCCCTCAGCGCCGCACACCAGGTGAGCTCTCAGCCTGACCCCAGCTGCCACCGCCCTGCCGGCCCTGGTGCCCAGCCTAGGGCTCACCCCGTGCCCCACACGCCCACCCACTCGTCAGCCTCAGCGTCCCCTGCCCTGAGCGTGGGGCAGCCCGACGGCCAGGCTGTGCCAGAAGCACAGCTTGTCACGGAATCACGCACTCATTAAGGCTGGAAAAACCCTCAGAGACCATCAAGTCCAAGAGTTCCCCCAGCACTCCCAAGGCTACCCCCGTGTTCCCAAGTGCCACACCCACATGGCCAGGGCACAGGGACATGTCATTCGGTGCAGGGGGACCGAGGGGACCAGACCCGCCCTGTCCGTCTGACCACTGCACCCTCCTCGCCTGGAGAAAGTCGCCTAGCACCTACTTCAGCAATAAACTAACCCAAATTCTCACTAACTGCACTTATTTTAGTGTGCCACCTAAATCTGGCAGCGCTGCCGCACTCTGGGACCAGCAGAACTAGCTCAAGGAGAGGAGGGGACGCAGCATGAGGGCCAGCGCTGTGAGGAGCCCACCAGACACAGCCATGGGCACAGCGGGAGCCAGGGACAATGGGGGAGCAGCAGCAGGACCCGACACCTGGAGAGGAAAGCAGGGCAACCAGGGTTTTCCCAGAGCAGCTGTGGCTGAACCAACCAACCATTCCACTAGACCAGGTTGGACATGGCTTGGAGCAACCTGGTCTAGTGGAAAGTGTCCCTGACCATGGCAAGGGGGTAGAATGGAACGGGATGTAAGGTCCCTTCCAACTCAAACCACTCTGGGATTCTAAGCTCCGGTTCGTCTTAGTTTTTTTTTGGTTTGGGTTTTTACACTTCCACAGTAATTCATCAGACAGCCCAAATGCCAACACTTCATAAAAACACCAGGACAACAATTCGGCTATAAGTCCTGGCGAGTGACATCCAAACTGCCCAAAAAAGGGTAAGAAGTAGGAAGAAAGAGGAGGAAACAGATGTCAATGCGATCTTGAAAGCAGGAAGCATCAAAAATGGTGTAGGAAGCTGAAGCCTTCAGGAAAACGAGTCTCTAACAATACTGAGAGCAGCAGGAAGCAGCTGTGTGGAGCACGGAGCCGTGCAGGGAGGCATGGCTCACCCCCCCGAGCAGGTCCAGGGGCAGGGGTCTGCTGGGCCTTGCACAGACGGCAGCAGTGGCACTGACACAAACACTCAGGAAGAGCAAACACAAATGCAGAGTGGCAAAACCATTAGCAGAAACAATTTAAAAAACGTCGTTAAAAAATGTAACTTTAATTTAAAGGCACAAACAACCTGAATGCAATAGTGCGAGGAAGAGCGAGGAAGAGTGAGCTCACACTCTTGCTCATGCTAATTCTTAGTAAATATTGAAATAACAGAGATACTCAGGAATGGATGGATGAGAGCAAAGTGACCTCATACCCGCCAGCATCCCTTGCTGACACCAGTGCCTGTGGGAAGGGGAACCCCCCGACCTCCTTTGCTGTCCTAGAGACACCAGTCCCCGGGAAGGGGAACCCCCCAACCCCCCGGCAGCCCTCACTGACAGCAGTCCCTGGGAAGGGGATGGAGTCAATGAAAGGGGATGTTTTTAAACAACAATTCATGTAACAGCTGATCCCACTCCTCCAGGCGGTTCAGGTGTTGCTGACACAGGGTTTGACTGGACAACCTTGAAGGTCCTTGCAGCCCAAAGTGATCCAAGGTTCCATGACACAAACAAGTCTGCCAATGTTTCCATGACCATGTAAGCCATTCTGACAGAACATTCCCTCTATAAACCATCACTTTGCAAAGTCATTTACAATAAACACAGCAGGACCAGGCTCAGAACAGCCAGAGATCCACATCAACCAGTAAGAGGATTCCAGTGACATCTGCAGCCCTACCAGTGATGTCGGGAAGCTTCAGACAACTGGGAAAACACTTTTACTATGCCAGGTCCAAGAGAGGTGAAGTGGCAAATGCCAGGAATGCTGGGACAGTCAGATCCCCCAGCCCTCAACCCCAGAGCACATCCTTTTGGGGTGTTTCCAACATGGGAGAAATGACTGGGTGACCAGGAACCATCAGTGTGGATTCACATCATCCACCATCAGGAGGTGGTGGATGGATACGCCAGACAACAGAGCGCTAATGAACACAGACCATAGATGACCCTTAAGGTTCCTCCCAACCCAAACCACTCTGGGATTTCATGAAAAAGAGCAGCCAGCAGAGAAAGAAACTGGATTTACAGTTCATGGAACTGTGGCTGGGTCAAGTGGGAGCACACTGCCTATAATCTGATGATTTTCATTTTAAGAACACTGTGTAAGGAAGAGCCATAAAAATTCTTTGAAGACTACAGGGAATGAACTCATGAAGAGACTTTTAACGAGCATTATGCGATTTACTTCCCAGAAAGAACATCAAGAGACAATTGATGATGAAGTAACAGTAAACTTCTCAGGGAATAATGTTCAGGTAACAAAGTTTTATTTAGTCCAATCTAAAGAAACAAGTGAGAAAATGAACTTTAAAACAGATGAATGTAAATTGGGAATTAAACGGGAACTATCAGCAGCTGGAGGAATTAATGACTGGAACAACCGAGTGAAGAAGCAGTGGTTGGGCTCCCTTCAACTGTTGCCCCAGGAGGGTGTGAAGACCTCCAGGAATGGGGGAACCAAGACCTTTCCAGAGGGACAAAGTACTTCCCAACCTGCCTGGATGGCAGTGCTGTTAAACTGAACAGGGGATGATGATACCGTTTATTAGTTCACGATACACGGCCAGTAACGGCACAGACGCTCCAGTATCAAAGTTTGTGTTTGAAACCAAAGCCCACAAACCCCACAGAGCCTGCAAACCAGCTGACTAAGCCCAACACACGTTTAGGCACTTTCTCTTCCAAGAGGAATACTTAGGTCTTCCCCCTCACTTCTCACCACCAGAGCTCCCTGAACACCTCATCACCTTGTGCAATCCCCTCCCCAAAAATCCACTCTCAGCCCTGCAAAGAGGCTGGGCACCTCCTCCCACGCCCATTTCTCACTTGTACCACACCACGCGTCATTTTGTCCTTGATTTTCTCTTAGACTCTCTCCAACTCAATTTCCACGTCTTGCAGTCTACCAGAGCATCCTTCAGCTGACCCTCTGAGGGAAGCTGATGGGAGGAGGCAGAGCAGGAAAGACTGTCCACAAGTTCTTACAGTCTGTGGGAAGAAGGACAGCAAACTGCAGAGAGTCCACCAAGGCAGCTATTGCCCAGAGAGGCTGTGGACTCCCCATCCCTGGAAGTGTCCAAAGCCAGGTTGAACGGGACTTGGAGCAACCTCCTCTAGTGGAAGGTGTCCTTGCCCAGGGCAGGGGGTGGAACTGGATGAGCTTTAAGGTCCCTTTCAACCCAAACCATTCTGGAATTCTATGATTACCAAACTCCAAAGGCAAGATCCTACTGGAAGCAAATCCACCAGGAAAAAAGAAGAAGAGAAAACAAAAAAAGATTATAAAAAGCTGTTGGGTCCCTGAAGCAGCAGTGATGGCACACACAGAAATCATCCCAGTGTAGAGGAAAACAGTGTGGTAGGAGACCAGCTTGGCTCACCCAAGCTACATATTGGGCTTGGCAGAGGAAGGCATGCACAGGGAAACTGGAAATGAGGTCAGATTAATAAGGCTCAATATAAGGGAGTGGCAGCAGCACTCTTAACCTGAGCCCAGAGCAGCTACTCAAGGAGTGAGAGGTGACCAGCGACAAACAGCAGAATCTAGAGGCGAATCCCAGGTACCTCAGGGACCAACCTAAGGACACAGGAAGGCTTGCCCTGTTCCACAGAGGACAGAGAAGACACTGAGGAATGGTGCTGAGGACGGGGGGGGTTAAGCCTCTTTGTGTAAGTTTCCACGACTAAGAGCAAAGAGGAGGCCAGCACAGGCAGAGGCCACAGAACTCACTGAAACTTCCAGTAAAAAATGTAATGTCAGATGTTTTAGATGGGCAGACAGTGACAGACTAAGGGGTGGTAGTTTTAAACTGAAAGAGGATATTTAGATTAGATATTGGGATTAAATTCTTCCCTGTGACGGTGGTGAGGCTCTGGCAGAGGGTGCCCAGAGAAGCTGTGGCTGAACCATCCCTGGAAGTGTCCAAGGCCAGGCTGGACAGGGCTTGGAGCACCCGGGGATAGTGGAAGGTGCCGCAGCCTGTACTGGTACAGCAGATTGGCCAGAACCAGGTGCAGGACCTTGCACTTGGCCTTGCTGCACTTCATGAGGGTCCCATGGGCCCACTCCTCTGTCAGGGTCCCTCTGGATGCCATCCCTGCCCTCCAGCTTGTCACCTGCACCCCTCGGCTTGGTGTCCCCTGCAAACACCCCGAGGGTGGACTCAGTGCCACTGTCTGTGTCAGTAATAGAGATATTAAGCAGTACTGGTCCCAGTAGGGACCTGGGGTGGACAGCATTCAGTACTGGTTTCCATTTGGCCACTGACCATAACCCTCTGGATGTGGCCATCTATGCAATTCCTCACCCATCCAACAGTCCATCCACCAAATCCACCTCTCTCCAAATTCTCTCCAGTCTCCTGGGAAGGTGTCTGATGTCACTGACAGGCCTTCATTTCCTAGGAGGACAGACATCCCCACCCCAGGATCCCCGTTTTCTGTTTCACCAGGGGACTGCACAAGGTTGTTCCTGCCTCACCTGCAGATTCTGGGCTTTTCTGGACCCTGCAGCTCCTCTCTCAGAAACTGAACAGGCCACAACAGTTTGTCCTCGTTGATCCCAGCAATTCTTTTATCCTCTTTGTTCTCCTCCTGGTTCTCTACAGCTTTTTTCACCAGCCTCAGACAGACCATCCTCACTCTCCACCTCCAATGTTGCTGTTTTTTGGGTGTCTCACATGGCTCTGCCCATAGCACCTTCCCTTCTTCTTCCACGCTTCCTCCAGCCAGCCTTTAATTTAACGCCATCCCTCAGCTCTGTGTGATGATTCATAGTTCTGCTTTTCTATTCCTGGACTGTCTCCTGTCCAAAATGAAGTCTCAGCTTCTTTTTCCCTCCAGCATTTCAAGTGTGCACCACAAGCCCAAGGTCCACATGATTAAAGAGAGCTGCTGCTAATCCCAGCTTTGTCCCATCTCCCCCCAAGCCCTTGCTGCTCAGGGACGAGGGACGTCACTCAGACCCTGTCTGGGACTTGAGGACATGACTCAGACAGTGAGAGTTCATGGATCCTCCTTTCCCTCTCATCACTTCTCATCCTGGCTGTCCCTAAAACCCCTGTGGAGCTACACGAGCTCCAGTCCCTGAAACCTCCTTGTCCCCTGGCCATGCAGCCAAAGGCCCCCAGCGTCCACTCTGCATTGACCACTACTGCCCCTTTTCCCCAAAAGTGCCTATAACCCATAAAATCCTGCCTCATCCCTATTCAGCCACAACACTGCTGCTACTGGAATTATTTCCCTAACCTCTCTCTTCAGTAGGCGAATGCTCCCTCTGAATCCCCCTCCGGGCCCTCCTCTTCTGTCACGTCAACCACGAGCTGCGTGTCTTCCCCCTCCCAAATGCCTCATTCCATAACAACCATCCTTCCTCCACTGTCTCCCTCCCAAACCCTGGCAGAAGCTCCACTCCCCAGCTGCTGAATTCCAGCACACACCTCCCTGCTTCCTTCTGTTTGTGCTTCATGTTGGAAAAGCTCTACGTAAACCACCTGAAATCACTTTATTCTCCTCTTCCAAAGAGCTCCTCAAAGCTCCCCCAAGCTCTGTGCCCACCAAGAACACCCAAATCACCCCAGGTGAGGTGGCTGACCTGGGAGGTCCATGTCCTGACAAAGCCCCCCAATGTGCTCTTCAGCACCTGCCTCTCACTTTTAAATCAACTCCAAGCCCTCCACGGCAAGGTTGGCCCTGTCCTGTGCTCCCACACAAAGGACCAGACGAGGTGAGGCTCCAAGGGGTGACTGCAGTGAAAAACCAGGACCAGGAGCAGCTTCTCCCACTGAACTGCTCCCGAGTGGAAGGGCCACGGCACCATCAGCCCTGCAGCACCCACCTCCCACCAGGAGCTGCACTGGCCTTGGCCACCCGCCACCGGTGTGGCATCCTGCATGGGTGTGTGCTTCTCCAGCCTCGCTCAATCCTCCGGACACCGGGGATGGACAGCACTCGCCAGAGGCTGATCACAGAAGCACCAAATGGTTTGAGTGGGGAAGGACCTTAAAGCCCACCCAGTCCCACCCGTGCCATGGGCAGGGACACCTTCCACTACACCAGGTTGCTCCAAGCCCCATCCAACCTGGCCTTGAATACTTCCAGGGATGAGGCAGCCACAATGGTTTTATGCAACCTGTACCAAGGCCTCACCTCCCTCACGGGGAAAAATTTCTTCCCAATATCACATGAGTGGGAAGACGAATTCCCCCTTGTCTTGTCACTCCAGTCCCTCGTTCAAAGTCCCTCTCTGAAGGCCAGACCCCTTTTCCCTACCACAGGAGTGACTGCTGGGGTAAACGCCCAAAACCAAGAGCAGGAGCCAGTGGGCACGGTGCCCACTACGGGAGCCAGGGCCAACAGCCCACACTGGCCACCGCGGCAACCCGGAGTCAGCGGCTCCAACCCCTGGGACGCCAGGACCAACAGGACCCAGCCAGGATTCCAGATGCGGCAGCTGGGAGTGTGGCGCGGAGCCCCGAGGCTGGAGTGGATTTCATCACATAGATCACATGGCCAGAACCAGATCTCACACATGACCCGGGGCAGGAATTCCCCAGTGACTCACAGCCAGGGCTTCCAGAGTGGACATGCAGCCCCACTGCAGCCAGACACCCAGAACAGATGCAAACATCCCTTTCCCTCTGCATGCCACAAGCTGGGGTGCTCTGCTCTGTCTGGAAATCTATTTCCTTAGGATTTATGGGAATTCAGAAGCAGCAGAGTTTGGCTGAAAGTCACTGAGGCAGGAGAGGTGAGCAGGCACGCAAGAGGTCTTAACCACACAAACCTCCTTCCAGTAGGGAAGCAGCTAATATTATCTTAATTTTTACCTTTCTTGCCCCAGAAGATTTCTCGCACTCAGTACATCACTTCAGGAAATCCACCTGAATAGGCACCCACAGGATCCGTGCTCCCAGGGCTGCCCAGAGCTGCGGGAGGCAGCAGGAGTGAGACGACAGGTGTCTCTTCCCTGAAGGGCACTGCAGGCAGAAACACAACAGACATGGATTCCCAATCCCTGCAGCTGCTGCACGGGGAGATAACGACTTGCGGGAAGTCTTGGAGAACAACTTAAAAAAAAAAAATTTGATGCCAAAGCAGGAAGGTGGGATCACAAGGAGAAAAGGCCTCCTCCTGACAGGGAGGATGCAGTAAGAGCATTGTGGTACTGCCGAGATGCCCATCAAGGTGCCGAGCTCTGATCACAGGCTGGGGCAGCTCTTGCATCCCTCAATTCCCAGCAGCCAGGCTACTGTGCCAGCCCTTCAGCCCACAGCTGCTCCTCCAGACCATGTGGCCACTGCCTACTCCCCCCACATCCACGCCAGCTACGAGGGGCTTTTAGCCCAAAGGCTGTACCCCGTTGCCCCAGGCACCAGAGCACCCAGTATTCCCCAGCATAGGACCATCCCATGTCAGCCAGCCCAGCTGGAAACACAGTTTAGTACCAGATCAGACATAATTTAGATCTAATTTGGCCACTCAAATCAAGCAAAAGTCCCATCACTAGCTCAGAACAACCAGCCTGGATGCAACCACGTCTTACATTCCCATCTCAGTGAGACTCCAGAGGAGGTGAGAGCCCAGCAGTGCCCAACACTGGAAGGTGTCTATGCAGAAAGCGGACACGCTCTGTCAGGAGCTTTGGAAAAGCTCCTGAAAGCGAATGGCAGATGAGTGACTCACAGTCAACTGCCCAAAGCTGGCCCCACTCGCACTGCTCTCACTGGGTACTCCTGGGCAGAGCCCGGCAACTCCAGCCCAAGCACAGCGGGAACGCACGAGGGCTCACCCCACACCCAGTGCAGAGGCAGCTCTGCAGACGGGGTCACTGCTGCCCCTGTTCCAACACAGGCCCGGCTCAGTGGGACGTCGCTGCTTGGAGTAACAGTCAGTGCAGAGCATCCCTAAACTGGAAAACGCTCTGTGCAACCAAGCTGTGAAACTCCTGAGAAATCTGGAGTTTATGTTGGGACAAGAGTTACGTCGGGACTTCCCACAACAGTTGTGCTGGGAAGGCAGAGAGCCAGCAAGGACTGACATCACACCGACCCACAGCAAGCACAGGGAGACCAGCCAATGTCTGGCCAAACACCCCGAGCGCGTCCCTGAACGGGCACTGGGCTCCCAGCTCCTCCCCAGGTACTGCTGGTGCTGCTGTCACGGTCAGGAGACCTGGCACACGGGGCTTTGCCATCAGCTGCTGCACAGCTCGGATCAGCACAATCCGGGGCTATTCTGCCTCCCCCAGACCTGACCGCGTGTCCCCCCTCCTCACCGCCTGCATTCACGTGGTCACACCACAAGCAGCTGAGAACTGACTGAACCAAACCCAGCACATGCCTGGCTCCTGCCAGAGCAGCTCCGGATCGCAGGGAGGGGTAGGTGGAGCTGCCAAGTGGGAAGAGCTGCACTGTCCCTGCCCGCGGCAACCAAACTTGTATCGGATCAAGGGAACTGAAACTGCAGCCACAGAGATTCCCAATTCTCTCCTGAGCCCACCTCCAAATCTTCATCTTCCCCCATGTACCTTGACATCCCCAGATTTTCCTCTTTACCTACAGTACCAAGTTCTTGCCCACAGAGCACCAGGAATCTTCACCTCCCTCAACACAGCACCTGCAATTCCATCCTGCTCAGCTTCCAGCCATCAGGACCATCCTCCAGCCTTCCTGCTACAGTTTCACCATCTCTCCCAACTCCTATCAATCAGGGCATCAAGCAATGGCCTTTTCTGATTTTCTGACTCTTCCCCAAGACCGGATTCTCCAGCTGTAAGCTTGGCAAGGTGAGAGCTGCACCTGGCAAAGATGCCTCCAGATGACTTGGGCCACAATATAAAACTCGGTAAAAACAGAGGATGTATTTGTTTAAGCATGCTAAAGGCTCCTTCAGCTGTGCTTTGGCTCTTGCCCATTGCTCCTGGGGGGCCAAGGTCTCCCGTTGCATCAGAATCTGCTCCAGGACTCTTTCCAGGCAGATCCTTTTGCTTGTGCTGCTCATGCCAGGCACTGGCGCCCTGAGATGCTGAGCAGTGCCAGCCCTGCCAACAGCCTCAGCCAGGCCAGGACACACACAGTGGTGGAGGACCCAGGGTTCTCTCTTGCCAGCAGGTAAGGCAGCCCACGAAGCACTTCCCAGTGCCCTTAGGAGCCTCTCCTGGGAGTCGGCCCTGAGACCACAGCACCCCTCACCCAAACAACACAGAGCGCACGATCAGAACAGGAGCTGCTCCAAGAGCTGGAGCCCCTCTGCTCTGGGGCCAGGCCAGGCTGTTCGTGTGGAGAAGAGAAGGTTCTGGAGACCTTAGAGCCCCTTACAGTGCCTGAAGAGGCTCCAGGAGAGCTGGAGAGGGACTTTGGATAATGGACTGCAGTGACAGGACAAGGGGGAATGGCTTCCCATGGACAAGAAGCCAGGGTTAGATGGGATATTGGGAAGAAATTTTTCCTTGTGAGGGTGATGAAGCCCTGGCACAGGTTGCCCAGAGAAGCTGCAGCTGCCCCATCCCTGAAAGTGTTCAAGGCCAGGTTGGACAGGACTTGGGGCAACCTGGGATAGTGGAAGGTGTCCCTGCCCATGGCAGGGGGTGGAACAACATGGTCTGTGACCCAAACCGTTCTCTGGTTCTGTGATTTGCCTAACCTCTCATTTTGTGCTCTTTTAACCACCTTTGCACTTAACCTCCAGCAAATCTGGAGACCACAGTGCCAGAGGAACTTTGCCCTGAATGCAGGGGGCAGTACAGCAAGAGCCACACCGCTGCCCAGAATCCCCAGCTCCAGCCCTGTAGCAGGGATGCATCGATGGCTTTGGAGTTTGCAGCTCCCCCTACGGCACCCCAGCACCATGGCCTGTGGTTTCCCAGCCCTCAGGAACTCACAGGCATACATAAACAGGGCAGTTCTGCAGAGGTCATGGAATTAGCAGGAAAAAGCTGGCTAAGCAGAACGCTCTCCTTCCCAAAGGGTGTCATTTACTCGAGGCTGATTCAGCAGAGCGAAGACATGGAGAGCCCAGCGTGCAGCCTGGCAGTGTGGGGCTCCCCGAGCCTGGCAGGACTGGAGGGCTCCAGCGAGGAGGGTCCTCATCTTCCTCCGGAAGGTCCTGCATCAGTGGCAGCTCCTGCCTCAGTTTGCTTTGTGAATCAGCACATCAGGAGCCAGTTTCAAAAGATGTTGGGAAAGGACGGAGCATGGAGCTGGAAGACTTGTGCTGGAACTGAACAGAATGATGAAGCTCAGCCAATTTAACTCATCAGAAAGAGAGATGGCAAAGAGACCTCAGTAACTGGTACAAGCGGCTTTAAATACCCAGTATCAAAGCAGTCCTTCCTCAGAGAGAAATGCAGAAAATACCCAGGATGCTGGAGATGCCAGCTGGAAAAGGGACAGCAATTATTAACAGTAAGACAGGTTATGATGGAGTAACTCCTGAGGCAGAGAGGCCCAGAGCTGTACCTCCAACAGGCCTTAGCCAGAGGCCTTATTTTTTAAGGCTAAAATCCTGGGATGAGCTATTTACGCCAAGTGACCCAAGGGTCCGTGCTGGCCTCGCAGCCAGCCGACAGCCAGGCCCTGATGTAGAGCCGGCAGTGCGGTAGCCCCTGCCGCACAGAGCAGGTGTGGAGGTCACGGACATCCAGGCTGCTCCCAGCCACCACAGACATTCTGCAGGGCTTCTCTCATCCCAAGCCTCTGCCAGAGCAGCAACAGCTGGAAATTGTAGAGGAGAGCTTTCCCAAACTAATCCTGCTTCTTAAACTGCAGAGAGGAACCCACGTGGGTTTAGAGGCAGGTGGGAGAGGTGAGGAAGGACAACGAAGGGAAAAACATGTGCTCCAGGTAAAACTGACTACAGAGAGATTCCTAGTCCTGCTCCCTGGCCACAGAGCCCTCACCATGGCTCAAACCCTCTCCAAGCTCTGCCAGAGAGCTGAGATCTAGGTGGGCTGCAAGGCACGTGCACAACCACAAATGTCAGAAGAAAATTTTCATCATTTGGCAAAAGCTCTGTTGAGGGAATCTCTCCTACTTATCTCCCTTCTACCTCTCCCTCCTGCCTTCACCACTTTACACACCCAGAAAACCTCTGTGTAACCATCTCTTCAGTCCCATATCATGACCTTCTTTCGCTATTCCACCTTGCTGGTGCTGTCTCTCCCATCTGTCCACGGATCCGTGCTGGTTCCTGTGGCCCTGTGCTGCTCACAGCCTGTCCTGCATGTCCCGCAGGTAACCCCCTGCACCAGAGGCATCACCTGCCCTCCTCAAACCCGCATTTTGGTCACTGCTCAAAGTTCATTTCTAGGAAGGAAATTAAGCACTGTGCAATTACTGCTCTAATTACAAACTCTATTAATATGGTTCTGTCTGTAGCCTGTCCCAAAGTCGCAACGTTGGAGGTCACATTTACTGTGAGCAGGGGCTGCACCAGCCCCAGGTTGGTATCATTTTGCTTTATGCAGATATGAAATCTTTTATAGAACTCAGCAGCTTGCAGCAGTCTCCACAACTTGGCAAGGAAAGCAGCCTAGGATGAGGGAATCGCTTTTTGCAAGCCCCCTGAAAATCTGTCCAAATTTGGTGGTTAGAAGCTACCAAAAAACTCCAGGTCCTGCCTGTGATGCAGCTGATGCTGGTGACCAGCCCAACCTGCCATCTCCCCCAGCCCCAGTGCCCCTCAGCCCCTCTGCCCCCATTGCCTCTAAATGAAGGTCCAGCTCAAGGAGGAAACCAAAACAGAGCAGATTTCCCTTTCTTCCCACAGTGGCACCACTGATGCCGACCCATGAGCAGGTGCAGCTGGCTCTCACCCTGTCGTGGGCTTCAAACTCCTTGGGAAAGGCTTGTTCTCCAAGTCATGGGGCCTGGCAGGGCTGTGGCTGCAGCAGCCCCACAACACCCACTCCACCCCCCTTCTTGGCAGAGCCACGCTGTCACAGACCCCCCGGCGGTTCTGTACAGCTCTGCCAATCCCCCTGCTCCACTGCCAGCACAGCTGCAACGGTGACACCCTTGTGGTGACACCCTCGCAGGGACACCGGCAGTCCTGGCCCTGGCAGAGGGTGGGCAGCTTGGACTCTCTGCCCCACTGCAGCACAGTACTGCCTTCGACTTCCCCCTTTCAAAATGAAGGAATTGCCTACAGGAAAGGAATCTGGCAGGAGGACGTGAGCAAGTCCTGCAAGACCCAGTGCTCAAGTGTTAGGAGATTGAATTCGGGGTTTCACTGGCGACTTCCGTCATGGATTTTCAGACCATGAGCCATCGTTCCGGTCACCAACTCTGATCTTCAGATCAGGAACATCAACAAACAAAATCCTCTTCCAGACATTTCTGTATCAAGCCCCAAACGTGCAGTTTAGAAGGAAATTCCCTTCCGGACCCAGGCACTCCACGGAATGATAACATCTCCAGCAAGGCTCTTCCAGCCGTTAATTAACCCCTGTTAATTCACTCACACACACCCGGTAACAGGTCGCAGGTAACTGTACAACCGCAGCGCACATTTCACCAGGATCAGGGCTCATCCCAGTGCCCGGCAGGTAACAAGGGAATGCAGCGCAGACAAGGAAATCTGTGGGATTCCTGCTGCAGATCCACAGGGAAGGCTCAGAGGAGACAGGATGGAGCTGTGGCTTGAGCAGGCAAAGCCCCCGAGAACATGCAGCCTCTGCCACCATCTCACAGCCCTGTGGACACCAGGTGAGCCGTGTCACGGCCAGCTGGGTGCAGGGCACCCCTCAGCCCTCATTTTGGGTGACACAGGGTGCTTTGGGAAGCACCTCAGCAGCACACAAGAGGCCGGTGTGTGTGTTCACACCTTCCTGAGCAACAGGAGGAACCACGCACCAGAGGAGTTGCTAAGAGACGCGCGCCTCCCACCAACGTGCCCAGCACCCGCTGCCGCGGCTGGGGGCGCAGGATGGGACACGCGCCCAGCTCCCCGGGCAGCTCAGCATCCCTGCAGAGGGACAAGGGGCAGGGACACGGTGCCTGGGATGGCTCTGCCCACAGAGGCGACCCTGGGAGCACCTCAGGCATAGCCCCGCCACGTCTCAGCTCGCAGCTCCTCTGTCCCGCAGCGCAGGAACCACACACAAGATCAGATCATGTCACCAGTGACCTCGGGGCTCCCACTGCAGCTGTCGTCAGAGGCACAAACAAGGGAGAGCTGCAGAAGCCCCATGGGAATGGGCACAGGACAGTCCTTCCCCACCAGCCCACCGTGACTCCCCCAGTTGGACTGGTGGGACCCCAATGCATCGGACTGAGCCACTGCCACGGCCTGTGGCAGCCTGGCACTCCCACCCATCTCCATCCAGCCTGAGTCCCTTTCCTCTTCTCCTTGAATTCCATCAACCCAACAGCTTTCTGTGGCTGAAGACCTCCACAGAGGTGGAAAGGCCCTCCAGCATCAGCCCAGGGTTTTACACCCACCCTGTCTTGACCCCACTGAGTGTCCTTTGTCCTTGCACCATGAGGCCGATAAATTCTGGAATTTACATTCCCTCAACCCATGCAGCCTTTCAGACTCCTCTTACAGTCCATCTTCCTTCTGTCCTTTCCACAGAAACCCGAAAGGACCGAAGTGGGATGCAGGCCTCTGGAGAAGCACCCAGGCTGCTTCTCCTATGCAGCATCACCATCGTGGCCAGTACCCTTACAGCGGGGCCACCACTCCCCAAAACCAAAAACCCAAAACTCATGTGCCCCTGCAGTGACATTCCTGGCATGAGGCAGCAGGAACTGAGCTGAGCATGCTGCCAACACCAAGCAGGGACAACAAAACCCAGGGCAGGGCAACGGCAGTGCTTGGCAGGCACCAAGCTGGACCAGGGCTCCTCACACAGACCAAAGGCACCCGTGGCCCTGCAGCCTTCCCTGCTGTGGGCCAGCTGCAGAAGCCTGGAGGTTTGGACTCACCGAGGGCAGAGGGACCCTTAGGCTGGGAGGCTGCCAAAGCCTGCCGGCCCGCAGTGGGCCTCAGCACAGCACGATCAACCTTCCCCTCCCCTCAGCTCCACCGCAGCCTACCGGCTCCACCGCAGCCCCTCGCCCATCCTGGCCTCCAGATCCATCCCAGTCCCTCTCCCTCATCTCAACCCATCGGCTGCACCGCGGTCCCTCACCCACGGCGATCCCCCAGCTCCATCGCAGCCCCTCGGCCCCATCCCACTCCCCCAGCTCCATCGCAGCGCCTCGGCTCCTCTGCAGTTCGTCGGCTCCATCGCTCCCCTCACTGCCGGTTCCCGGGACCCGGGCTGCAGTTTTCTGCATTTCTAATGTTAACGGGCTCCGGCGGATCCCGTTCCCCGTCATGCCGAGTACAGACC